>JAJOZX010000128.1:147500-187500 GCA_023014485.1 Bathynomus jamesi
ATGGGACACCCTGTATATATTTATATTAGTGGTGGACCGGATATCCGCATCATTTAACATCCGCATCTGCGCTTCTGACTGCGGATATTACTTCTAATAAATTATGCAATTTACAATTAAAGTAGCTTATAAAGTAGCTTATAAGACCCAGTCATGCACATTTCATGTAAAGTATTAATTATTAATGAACAAACAAATGTATAAACCTCAAAATATAAATACCTGGTAACAGAAAATTGAATGAAACTTTTCATTGAATTTTCTGTGGCTGAAACTCTTGAAAGTTATTTTTATCATAATGAAAACATTAATATTATTTTAATTCTTATGCATTGCCTGCCATAATAGTAATATCACGAAATTTGAAAAATTGTCATATATTCATAATTCTATATTATATTGATAGATTAACTAAATATCCGCATCGGCATATATTGAAATTAAAGAGCCTCATCCGCAGATATTGAAAAACTGACATCCGGTCCACCACTAATATATATACATAATTTTTTTTTTTTTAAATGAAGGATTTTATCGAAACAAAAGCAGATATGTACCTTAGTTTATTTTTCAAAACGATACATTTACTTTTCAATAAAATCACCCTTTACCTCGATACATTTACGCTAATGATAAGAGTTTTTGAGATTCATCCCGATAAAACTCGGAGCTTTGGCTACGAAACTAAAGTTTCACAGCGACTATCTACTTCGTCAGATTTCCCCGGAGATGTTCTTTAAGTCCAGGAAAGAAGTAAAAATCGCATGGTGCTAAATCGGGGCTGTATGGTGGATGCGGCAAGACGGTGAATTGTAGATTCTCAATTGCTTCTCGCGTTTGAACACTGGTGTGAGACGTGCGTTGTCATGGCGAACAGTGACTGCGTTTTTGTGGGTGCGAACCCTCCTGATCCGTTTTCTCAACTGCTTCAGTGTTTCAATATAACGTGCGGAGTTGATTGCTGTCCCTCTTTCCGTAAAGTCTTGGAGAACACCACCATTGATATCCCAAAAAAACAGTCATCATCTCTCTTCCAGCCAATTTTTCGTGGGAGGGGGTGGGATGATGGGGGAGGTAGGGGGATTAGCCCCCAAGTTGCATAAAGCAGGGTGAGGGTTTTGGGGGAGGGAGAATAACCTCCCCCCAAAGGGGTAACCCTAACGTGCAGGGAGCCGAGGGCTCTGTGTATATATATTACCAGTGGCGACTCGTGGTATAAATGTATGGGGGTGCGATTTCATAAAATTTATAATTTTTCGAATTGTAGTACATAAACAATCACATGGTGCTTCCGTACGGTACTTATATGTCAAAAGAAGCCATAAATTTGTATTAAAAAAATATTTTAATAAAATATAAAAATAATTGTTGAACAGGACTATTTGACTATAATAATGTACCACTGTACGACAACACGGACTCACAATAGGCTAGCGCGAATCCAACTGCCGCTCACAAGAGTACTTGTATTAACATATGCGGCTATGCCAGACGTACAATTCTAGTTAATTACAAATAAGTAATAATTTCAATAAAATACATATAAATGGCTTATATCATTATTACTGAAGTAACTATTAGTAAAAATAAAGTTGTTATAAAAAAAATTCGCGATTGTACTTATATTTTCATTACAACAGTAAAATATAATTTATATTTACTTGAGCGAAAAATCTATCGCTCCATTCGGCTGCAATATTATTTTGTATTCAAACAGCGGTACGCTGTTTGAAGCTATGCTATAAGTTTAGAATATTATGTACTGTATGAAGGCTTACTCAAAATGCTACATGAATTTTTAAAATATACTTCAAGAATATTTATTTTAATATCTTAAAATTAATATATTTTTTATCTGTTAAATTAATATTTATCGTTTCAAGCAAGGGGGAGCGACCGCTCCATCGCTCCTATACGCCAGTCGCCACTGTATATTACATAATTTTTTTTCCAAAGTATGACCGCTCATGACCACCAAAAGAAAGGTGGATAGCAGAGCGAACACAGAACGAAGACTGGAACAGCTAACGGAAATGAACAATAGCCGGAAAAAAAAACAACAGAAGATACAGAAAAATCATAGCGGAGTCTCAGCTGGTAAAGAAGTCGGGAACGAAGGAGGAAGGAGAACAACCCGGTTACCAAAAAGTAGGGACCTTCAGCTAGAATAGCGCAAATGTATCACAAGGCCTGACGCTCACCAAAAAGGGAAAATACTCTGCGCAGAGTAAAGCGGACACTCCACCAGGAGGTGGGCAACTAAGTGGAACGTTACAATTGGGACATCGGGGCACCCGATCCCCAGCCATCAAATAGCCATGGGTCATGTGGGTGGCCAATGCGGAGGCGGGCCAGAGCCACCACCTTATGGCGCGACCGATGGAAGGAAGAGGCCCAACATCCCAATTTGGGTTTAATCTTGCAGAGTTTGTTATTTGTAGCGCCATCCCAGCGACTCTGCCACCGCGAGCGCAAAAACCTACGAAAACCAGGGATATAATGGAAAAAGGGAGGGACATGGGTGAAACCTGTAGTCGGCACGCGGAACGGGCAGCTTGATCGGCAGCCTCATTTCCAGCCACGTTAACACATGCAGGGACCCAGTAAAATACCACCACCTTGCCACCAGAAGTAACAAGGGTATGGCACAGTAACTGGATACGTCAGACCAGTGGGTGGACGGGGGTCGAAGCACTCCAAGCCATCCAGGGCACTGCGGGAATCCGAATAGATGACAAACGACCCATCCAGATGCTCCCGCACCACCTCCAGAGCTCCGCCGTGAAAACGGAAGCCTCATCAGGGAGGCGGGTACATTGGGGAGCAAGGGCAGACGACTGGGGAACAGCCGCACCCCCGACGACCTCGAGCCATCTGTGAAGACCGCAACACATGCAGAGTGACACGCTGTATGCTGAAGGAACAGAGACCGAAGCAAGGCAGAGTCAGAATCGGCCCTGCGAACGGGGCGCAACGCCCTACAGCATGTAACAGGGCTGCTCTCCCAAGGTGCAACACCCTCGAAAGAGAGCGGTATGACGGATGGAGGAGGAGCGCCCATACCATCGAGGAGGGAGGTCACGGTGTCGGTGAAATACCAACGCCCTCTCAACCACCTGGAACAGAGGAGTTGGGAAGACGGAGAATCCGGAGACAGTGCTTGGCAATGAGGAACGACCTCCGATCCTCCAAGGCAGGGATGTCGCACTCAACCTGCATACTATCAACAGGAGAGGAGCGGAAGGCGCCAGATGACATGCGCAGTCTTCTAGAGAAGACCTGGTCCAGTATCCGAAGGGCCGTACGGGAGGTGGAGCCATACACCACACTCCCATAGTCTAATTTTGATTGTACCAGGGACACGTACAAACGGAAGGTGTCCGCCTATCCGCGCCCCATGTAGTATGAGACAAATGTCCCAGCAAATCCAGGGTGTCTTGTAGTCTCGCGCAGCCTGCGAAGGTGGGGAACTCTGCTCAAACGGCTATCGAAGACCATGCCCAGGAAACACTGATTGAACGAGGGCCAGAGGCTGACCCCCGAGTGTAAGATTAAAGGCCGGGATGGCGCCGGATCCCCGTCTCCTCGACGGAAGGAAGGCCCCACACGAAGTCTTCGGGGAAGACAACGTAAGGCCCACCGACGACGCCCAGCGTTCAACCCGATTGACCGCGAGTTGGACTTGCCTCTCCACAAGGGGGGGGGACTCGTCCCCGCGGTATAGACAGCCAGATCGTCGGCGTAGATGGAACAACGCATTGAGGGCGGGAGGGCCCCCGGTAGCGCAGACATGACCAGGTTGAAGCAGGAGACACTCAAGACACCCCTGAGGCACCCCCTCTTCCTGAACATACAGGTCAGATAGGGCCGCCTCATTACGGACGCGGAAAGTGCGACGGCAGAGGAAGTTACGAATAAATGTGGGCAAAAAGCCCACAAAACCAAGACTTCAAACGGTCCATGGCAACTCCCCGACGGGTCGTGTCATAGGCCTTTTGGACATCGAAAAAGACGGTCAGAACAAGATTCCGGCGGGAAAAGGCCTCCTGTACATCATGACCAAGGAGAAGGGGGTCCAGAGTACCCCGAAATCTACGAAAGCCATACTTAGTCAAGGGGTATAACCCAAGCGACTGCAGTGTAAAGTCGTCGGACGGCCACCATCTTTTCAAGGAGCTTGCATAAGCAGCTCGTTAAGGCAATAGGCCGATAGCCCGCCACCCCCGCCGGATCCTTCCCCGGCTTAGGTATCGGGACCACAATCGCCTCCCTCCAATGGGAAGGGAACAACCCCTCGACCCACATCCGGTTGAAAAGATCCAGCAAGAAGTGTAGGGCCATCGGGTGCTGGTTCCAAATAGTCATACGGAATGTCATCAGGGCCAGGGGCGGAAGAACGACGGGTTGTTAAGGCAGCCCGAAGTTCCCGCATCGTAAGGAGACGGTTATAGGGCTCGTTCCCAGGCGGTGGGAACGTAACATCCGACAAAGGACGATCCGCAGCTGAAGGCGAACGGGAAACCGCAGCTAAAGCCCCTGCCAGCCGATCGGCCACAGCAGTAGGATCCGAAAGGAAGCCGTCCCCGTCCCGAAGGACAGGGCGACGAGCATGGACCGGCTTCCCCTCGATACTACGTACCTTCCGCCACACAGCAGCAGAAGGGGTAAACGAGGAAATGCCAGACACAAAAGCACGCCAAGAGGCTCGACTGGCTAACTTGAGAGTCCGGCGGGCGAAAGCCTTCGCCCGCCGCATCTCAATCAAGTGGTCCGTGCGGTGGAAGCGGCGCGTTGCCCTCTTCCTCTCTCACACCGCCTGGTGACATACTGGAGTCCACCACGGGACGCTACGCGTCCGCAGGTTACCGGAAAATCGAGGAATACAGTCCTCCGCGACGCCCATCACCACCCGCTCAAAGGACTCCAAGCTCTCATCAACAGAGACAAAGTCCAACACCGAACGGGCAATGACGGAACGAGCTCTGAAGGATGGCGAGTCAGCCCGCGCCAGGCACCATCTCGGTCGAGACGAGACACCCGGCTGCCATCCGACCGGCTCAAGACAGACTGGGTAATGATCACTGCCGTAAGAGTTCCCCAACACCCTCCACGAAAAATCGAGTAAGGCATCGAGGGACACCAAGGAGAGATCAATACAGGTAGATGAACCCGTGGGTTCGTGGAAATAGGTAGGTTCGCCGGAATTGAGGCACGCGAATGTAAGTTCCTCCATTAAGGAGAGCAACATTAGTCGACCGGACATCTCCTCAAGCCAGGTCGCGACTGTTAAAGTCCCCGAGGAGGAGAAACGGTTGAGGCAGTTGCAACACCAACTCGCGAACCGCGTCGCGAGGAGGAGGGTCATGGGGAGGAACATAAATCGAGCAGGTAGTCTACTGGCGATCTAAAAAGAGCTGCACAGCCACAGCCTGCAAGGAAGTACGAAGAGGCGCACCTCGCGAGGGTAATGAATAATGGACATAAATCGCCGCACCCCCCCGGCGTGTGTGCTCATCCTGGATGCAAGGGAAACCAACATAGCCAGAGAGACGAGGCAGCCCCTGCGCAGCCAGGATAGTCTCCTGGAGACAAACGCAGGGAGGCAAGGTTCTCACAGTTAGCTAAAAGTCCCCTACAGTTCCAATGCAAAATGGAACTGTAAGGGGAAGGGGCATTATAAGAAGCAGAGAAAGCAAAGAAATAGCCATGGACCAAGCTGAGCAGCAAACTCAACGGTCCGTAAGCAGGGACGGAATCGGCTTCCCCAACTCACCCCCGCCGGGGAGGGTAGGGGCCACAGGGGGCAAGCTCGGGAGACGAGGATCCCGATTACAGGAGGCCACAGACTCCGCAGCTGCCTCACCCGTAGTAGAACGAGAGTGGGGAAGTGGAACAGGGAGTTCAGAGGGGGCTCCCCTGAAGGGGGTAGAGGAGACGACGAGACGGGCCCAGCCGAAACCGAGCGCTCGTCACACCAGACAAGTGCTGACGGGAGGGGGGAGGAAAGATCCACCACAGGTGGGAAAGGTAGATCCAGGAGAGAGACCCGACCACTCTCAGCAGGAGCCGAGGGGGGAGAGACTCCATGAAGAAGGGCCAGGCCCCTCTCGACTGGATCCACCGTGGGAACCGAGTCAGTAATCGAGGGTGTCATGGGGCGGTGTACCTCAACCGACACCCGGACACTAGTTGGGGCACCGGGAGGTGACGCCCCACCAGCCCTCCGTATAGGGGGGGAGTCCCGAGCGGATTAGGAGCGGCGCGCCGCTTCCCCTCCGGTGAAGAAGAAGCAGAAGCAGGGCGAGCAGTAGTCATGAACGGGTCTGGAGGACTCCGACCACGGTGATGCTTCCTCCTCCCCTTCGGGGCATCACCTTCCCCACCCAAGAGACGGGTAGGCAAGGATCCAGACCCCAAGGCCGGAGAGGGAGAAGGGGCACTTCTAGGCAGGGAATCAGACGGGATGACTGAAAGTGAGGCAGGGGGACAAGAAGGTCCCGCGGCGCCAGGAGGACCACCAACCCCCAGAACTTCCAGGGGGGACACCACTCCGGTAGGCGCCGGGGTAGCACTGGAGGGGCCCGAGGACCCGCCGGAACCAAGAGCCGCAGCATAGGACAATCCCCGCCGCGGCTCTCGGTCACGGACCCTATCGCACGCCTCCCGCGCACTAAGGAATTCGATAGTCCTTAAGGACCGCACCTCGAATTCAAATTTGAAAACCGGGCAGTCCCGAGAGGAGGAAGGTTGGGCCTCCGAGCAGTTTGAGCACCGCGGGGGCTTCGTGCATGGGGGAGGGTGCGCAGGCCCACCGCAGCGGACACATAGCTTACCCTCACGGCGGCACGCAGAGCTAACATGGCCGAACCGGTTGCAGCCAAAGCAGCGAACCGGGTCAGGCACATACGGCCGCACTGAAAACTCGCACGACCGGCGATCACCCACGCCCCAGAACACCTGGGCCGGAGGCACAAGGGAGTCAGGTCAGGAGCATGCGAGCGGATGGGGTAAGAGCACCATCCCGGCGCGACGAAAAGCGGAAGACCTTCGTTACCCCCTGGGGGGCAAGATCCTCCTGCAACTCGCCAACCGGATTGACAGCAGACGGGAAGCGAAAATGGTGCCTTGACAGCTATTCAGCTGCGGATGGGGAGTCAGAAACTCTGCAACCCATGACATCCTGCAACTGTAGAAGGGACTCAGTCACCCCCGAAGAACGGGACTTCAAAAGAAGAGACCCATCCTTCAGAGGGCGGATATCATAACGGCAGGGAACCCCCACCGTCTTAAGACGCTGAAACACCCATTCCGAGTTGCCCCCGGAAGGGAGCCAGCGGAGGGGCGGAGAACAAGGAACCTGTCCACCCGACAGAAATTGACAGCAGAGACAGGTCCATGTGTGACGGTAACCGAGAGTGGGCGAGAGAACGAGGGCCGCGAAGACCCCGCCCTACGGCCACCACGAGTCCGCCCTCGAGAGCCAGACGCCGCAGAGGACGAGAGGGGGCCATACGGCTTTAAGGTCAATCCAGCGGAGGCAGAGGCCGCTGAACGACCAGAAGTAGAAGTCTCGTCCAAATCCAAGGACGGGCCAGACTCGTCAACAGGGGGGGGATTGAAGTTTTGAAATTGTACCCATAAGCAATAGCACTGCAAGAAAGACAGCCTCAGACCCAAGGCAATGCACCAATCCGCCGCTGCATTGCATTCTTCAAGGCGCAGGCCCAACGTCCCCGGTAGTCCGACCTTGAACCTGACTGTCGTTTTAAAAACAGCAGATTGGCTCTCCGGAGATTTGTCCGTTAAGGGCCTAGCAAAGACCCAATCCAGACGCAGCAGCGGTCCGGGCGCCCAACCGTCCCCAGAGCACGGCTCAGCCACGGAGCGATGCCCCCCAGCGGATGCACCCGTTGATAGCCCTGTTCAAAAATCAACTTTTTCTTATTTTCATAGGTTTCTGTACTTTTTCCCATGCTTTTTGACCTGAAAAGGCCGAAAATCACAACCATTTTGACCTAGGTTGTTGGGAAGCATTGCCGCATGGAGCTTTAAGTTTTCTGCCTTGAAATCGGCCAAAAGCACCAGTTCCGGGGTCCCTTCAATCATGTTTTGCACTAACTTTTTATCTAAACAAGATAGAGCAACAAAATAGGCACCAAATTAAAGTGTTTTTAATCCTCTTTCTAACTTATACAATTATGATAGTCTTGGAACAAGAAATGGCACATTGGTACATACAAAGATTTCAGAAATATCACAAAATTCGTTTTCTCACACTCAAGGCAGACAAGGCGCCTTATTCATGACACAAATTTGAGATTAACATTTTGTTACAAGTCTAATCGATCAAGAAGTGAAAGCATTACATGATTAATTTCATAATGACATTTACACAGTCAGTTGTTGAGAGTTTGTTTCTTGAAGCTGTCAAAGCGGCGTCTGTTGAACTCCACAGCTTGAAGGAGATAGTCCCTTTGCTTGGCATCTGTTATGACATTTGCAAAGTCGCTCATCATCTTGACACCACGTTCAGCAATGTCATTCACCGCTTTCAGATTCTTAACATAGTCCAACGCTTTTCTGTAGTCCTCATTCTGTGGCCAAGATGTGACAGGTTCCAGAAGCCACTCGGATCCAATGTTCAGTGTGTCCAGCAGGAAATGTGATTCTGGGCCAATGAGATCAACCAGGGTGGTCTTAGCTGTGACTCTGGAATAGAGGCTTTCCTGTTCTGAAGCTGTCTGGCTTCTCAGTGGCATGTAACTGGGCAGCAATGTCGTGCTTCAATGTGTCACTCAATCTACTGCTGAACAGGGCAAATGGCACAACTTCCTGCGTCAGGTACCATTTGTGGTTTTCCATCTTATTAAGTACTGCATCAGCAAGCTCTTGGTCAGTTTTCTTGTACTTCAACATGTCCTAGATTAGACTTAGATCATTCACGGGAGCATCTGCAGCAGACATTGACATCATCCATACAGGAGTGTAGAACAGCGCAAGGAAGGTGTTGATTCTTTCCAGCTTTGATACAGTGTCTTCGTCGTACTCAAGTTGATCTGCAAACATCAGCATTTTCATGGAATACAGGTTTCTGGCCATCCATCTGGCCTGATGAATGGCGCCTGGTAGACTCCAGTGAATACCTCGAGGAGGCGTTTCTCCAAGAACAATGACTGTCAGTTCAGCCATTTCCCTGTAGTCGGCTCTTGGAAGCCTTTCTGCTGTTAGAATGTCTTGGAGTATTTCTTCACTGTTCTTCTTTTCCTTCAGCCATTTGCTGTTGATAGCCAGCATCTTTGGGTTTTCCTTGGACAAGTCCGTCCAAACATCCTTCAGATGCTCAAACCAGGGATTATCTGGCCCCTTCACCTTCCCAAACTGCTCCTACTAGGATTTCCAGGATGTGATGTCGACAGGCCAGATAAAACACCTTTTTGTTCAGCATTTTCTCTAGCAGTTTGGCAGCTCCTCTGTGAACTCCACTGTTACTGGATGTAGTGTCAAAAACAAGGGCAGTAACATTATCCGTAAGTTCCCATGTCTCCAGTAAATCCATTGAAGCCTCAGCCTGAGCTGTGCCAGAAGAATTGTCGATGACAGGTACTCCCAATAACTTTCCTTCAGTGTATGAAGGTGGACCAGACACTAGCACAGCTAAAGTCTCTTGAGGTACTTCCAGGTTCACTGCCCAAGACATCTTTGAGCAACTTTCCATCCCAGTGTAAGGCAGCGTACTGTGGGGGGTTTTCACAAAACTTGGACATGTGACTCTGGCTGATATTATACCTGGACAGCATTCTGTTGAGGTTGAGATGACGAAGTTATCCAGATCAGCCCCTCCAGCTTTCAAGGTGGCAGAAACCATGGCAGTAACTTGATTGTCTGATAAACCAAGACGATCAGCTGTATTGCAGATGACATCACATTCCATGACCTTCCTTGGAAACGTCAAAGTCACACTAGTCACAGTGTCTTGATGGTGAGAACATCCAGGACGAGGCTGATGGTAATCCATGTCCTCTGTGTTAGCGTCGTTGTCAGTTGAGTCACCCCAGGTAATGTCATCCACATGAACAACTGCCTCTTGTTCTGCTGCAGCTGTAAAATAGTACAACATGTTAAGACAGTAATTGTTAAGTACATGCTAAATATCGCAATGGAGTAAAACTTAAAACTTTTTGGAACGTTCAAAGTAATTAGTTTTACCTTGTTCTTGTCTATGCTGCAGTCTTTCATTCCTCGCTGCTTGCTGCAGGGATCTTGTCTCAAAAATCTTGTCATGACCAGACATATGACCTTTCCTCTCAGTCTTTTGGTCTTCGTAGAACCTGATATCCTCATCTTTCTTCTCTCTGGATAACAGTCTGTTGTTCTGTATTTCCTGGATTGCATCTGGAGCTCCTATATCGACCAGGCTGTCTAATTCCAGCACAAATGCTCCTCTTTTTCCTCCAGGGTTACTTGCTCTTCCTTTGCTTTTCACCAGAGCACGATGTTTCTCATGTAGTTTCATGAAGAGCTTCATTGCGTTGTACTTGGTCATTGTCTTGATCCTAGCCATCTGCCAGAATGGGATGATAGATTCAACTGTTTCATATGCAAGGTCTTGAACCATGGGCCTCCCTGCATTTTCCGGTAAATTCTGAAGATTAAGGAAATACTGGAACGCCTGTCTGTTGGTGGGAAGCTGGGAACCACTGATAAAAGCTGAAGGGTATCCAACCAGGAAAGTTTCAGTGAGAGATCTGGTAGATGGCCCAGTTGACACCTGCCTGTGGACAGTACGTGGAGGTTCTGAGATATCAACTGTGCGCCACGGAGCTCCCTCAGCTCCTTGCTTAATGCCATTGTGAAGTTGTAACTTGTAGATGGTTTTCTAGATTCTGATTGAGTTTCTGTTTCCTGAAAAATGATAGATAATTATTATTATTATTATTATTAATATTATATTATTTATTTATTTATTATTATTATTATTATTATTATTTATTAATTTTATGCTCTTTCATTTGATACCTAATTTGTTGCTCTATCTTCTTTAGATCAAAAGTTAAAGTGCAAAACATAATTCAAGGGACCCCGGAATTGGCGCTTTGGCGATTTCAAGGCAGAAAATTTAAAGCTCCATGCGGCAATGCTTCCCAACATCCTAGGTCAAAATAGTTGTGATTTTCGGCTTTTTCAGGTCAAAAAGCATGGGAAAATGTACAGAAACCTATGAAAATAAGAAAAAGTTGATTTTTGAACAGGCCTAACCCGATGACCCCAAGACTGCAAAATACAAACAGAGGCCCAAGACCGAGTCAAGACGAGAGAAATTCCGGGAGATACAGAAAAAAGGGGAGCAAAAAGGAAAGGGGGGGGGGGTAAATGCAACTAGTTAACTCTTCGCCCACACCCCGCGAGGAGTTGAGGAAACCCCAACAACCCACGAGGTGTGCTAGCCCCCTCGGCCCGCCAAGCCGGAGTACCTAATCGAGGGTGTGTATATATATATATATATTATATATATATATATATATATATAAATATAAATATAAATATAAATAATGAGTATCCCCTTTGCTTTGTCCGGAGCTATGGGGCGCGTCCCGGTTAATATGTTTTAAATGACATGGGCTGGACCTGTAAATCAAAATAACTTTGAGGTAGTTTTAGTCGCTTTATTCAAATTTGTCACTCATTTTTTATGCAAATGCATATTAATGGTGAAAATTGATACTAATAATGTATATATATATGTGTATATATATATATATATATTATATATATATATGTGTATAATATATATATGTATATATATATATGTGTATATATATATGTATATATATATGTGTATATATATTATGTATATATATATATATATATATCAGGTTACCCCATAAGTAATGTCGTTTTTTATGATAGATTAAGTTTAAACTAGTCCTACTCGGTTTAAGCATAAATTTTCCGAAGGTTATATCTAAGAGGAGATCTATCGTGTTTTGCTTTATGTGAACCCCTCATAAATATGGCAGTATCAGAAGAGCATATCAGGCATATAATGCTTTACGAGTTCAAAAAAGGGAATAGTGCTACTGAAGCAACGCGAAACATTCAGGACGTTTATGGCAACGATATTCTGCATGCGAGGAAATGTCAAAGATGGTTTCAAAAGTTTAGGAATGGTGACTGCTGTTTGACAGATGCAGCACGCTCTGGACGCCCTGCTGAGTTTGATGATGACGACCTGCTGTTAGCCGCACTTGAAGAAGACTGTTCAACAACTGTCGTAGAATTGGCCCAGAAACTCAATTCATCCCCGTCCACCATCCATCGACATTTGCAACAACTCGGGAAAGTGCCTAAGTTAGGAAAATGGGTGCCACATGAATTGTCGGTCGACGATCTAGGGGTGCGGGTAAACATTAGCACAGCTCTTCATTCCCGTGAACTCCAAGATCCGTTTTTTACCGTTTAGTGACTGGTGACGTAAAGTGGATACTGTACCAGAATGTTAAGCGCCGTCGACAGTGGGTTTGTGCCGGAGAACCAGCGACACCACAGCCAAAACCAAATCTTCACCCTCGGAAGGTGTTGCTTAGTGTTTGGTGTAATAAAGGTGGTGTAATACATTTTGAAACCTTACCACACAACCAAACAATCACCGCTCAAGTCTACTGTCAACAACTGGATCGATTGAACACTGCACTAAAAGAAAAGAGACCACCTTTGGTTAATCAGAAAGGAATCGTGTTCCACCACGACAACGCACGTCCTCATACCGCTCGGATCACTTCTGCAAAAATTGAGGAGCTTGCGTGGGAAAAACTTCCACATTCTCCATATTCTCCAGACCTTGCGCCTTCAGATTATAATCTCTTCACGAGTCTGCAAAACTATCTTGACGAGAAACAGTATACTTCTTTAGATGACCTGCACACCAGTCTTTGTACGTTTTTTGCCTCAAAACCGCCTGTATTTTATAAACATGGCATTCAAAAGTTTGTAGGACGTTGGCAGTGTCATTGATTCCGATGGAAAATATATACTAGATTAAAAAAAGTTTCAGTTGAGTTTTTTTTGTCCAAATTCCGATCTAAAAAACATTACTTATGGATGACCTGATATATATATATATATATATATATATATATATATATATATATATATATATATATATATATATATATATATATATCAAAAGTATTCGGACACCGCATGGTTTTGGGAAAAATGGTTTTATTATGGCATTTAGTAACCAGTAGGTCCACCCTTTGCTTTTATTACAGCGTCAACACGTCGAGGCATACTTTCCACCAGTTTTCGGTAAGTCTGTGCAGGAATGGCTCGCCATTCCTCTTGCAGAGCTGATGCAAGTGAAGCCGGGCGTGGTGTGCGGTTTCGTATCCGTCGCTCCAGTTCGTCCCACATGTGCTCGATTGGGTTGAGATCGGGGCTCTGAGCAGGCCAGTCTAGCAAATCCACCTTATTTTCACGAAACCAGTCCTGCACACGCCTTGCAGTATGGCAGGGAGCTCGATCCTGTTGAAACAAACAATGGCCATCTCTGTAGTATTGCCACAGTGTAGGGAGGGCCGAATTGTCCAGAACGTCGAGATAAACGTCAGCGTTCATGGTAGTGGGTATAACAACCAACGGGCCGAGCCCTAGCCAGGAAAAACAACCCCATACCATGATGGACCCTCCACCGAACTTCACCGTTGGACGTACACAGTCAGGAAGACCGTTCTCCGGGCTGTCGCCACACCCAAACACGCCCATCAGACTGGAAGAGTGAATACCGCGACTCGTCGCTCCAAAGAACAGTTTTCCAGTCCTCCACGGTCCAGGAACGACGGGAGACACACCAGGCCAAACGACGCGTGGCATTAACTTTTGTAATCAGTGGCTTGTGTACAGCTGCTCTACCATAATAACCGAGTCTGTGCATCTCTCTGCGGATAGTTACAGTACTAACGGAGGTACCGGATGCTCTTCCTACCTCCTCAGCGATGGAAGCGGCAGAGGACGTGCGGGACTTCTTGATATGTCGTACCAGACTTCTTCTATCACGTTCCGTCAGTTTGCGTGGTCGTCCGGAACGTTTTTTCGCGTTAGTTGCACCGTCGTGCTTCCATCTCATGATAACATCCGCTACAGTCGACTTTGGTATATCCTGTTTGGCTGCAATGTTTCATATAGAAACGTTACTTAAATAACATCCGATGACGAGTCCACGTTGGAACTAGGAGAGTTCACGTCCGCGCGGCATGGCTTCACAACAGTTACTGATAACTTAACAGAACACCTCAGCATTATAGTTTCGCCTCGCTTTTTCTCAGCATACCTTTCGGCGAAGGTGATATTTGCAGAAATGCGGATTTTCCGGGGTGTCCGAATACTTTTGATCATATAGTGTGTGTGTGTGTGTGTATATATGTATATATATATATTATATATATATATATATATATATATATATATTATATATATATATTCATTTTTGGTCCGACGAGTATAATTTTGGGCTATTTTTTCGCTTCTCTGCGACTTAGTTTGTTGGTTTCTGTTCTGGCAATTTTTTTTTCTAATTGGATTCATTTTGGTGGTTGTTGTGATAGAATTATGACGTGCCGTTCGTGTGGTTTCGACTTTGAGAACTTGATTCGTCATGTGCCCTAGATGAAGACAAAGCATCGGATGTTTTTATCAATTACGGCGTTATTCTCTCTTCCTTAACTTGCCCGAAATGTGACAGGGAGTGCCTAATACGAAAACATCAGAAGATATTTAGGTGAAATAACCAATATTAAACCTGTTAGGTTAACTGAATGCCCGGTTAGGTTAACTGAATGCCCGGTTAGGTTAACTAAATGCCCGGTTAGGTTAACTGAATGCCCGGTTAGGTTAACTGAATGCCCGGTTAGGTTAACTGAATGCCCGGTTAGGTTAACTGTACGCCCTTGATGATTGGTTAGGTTAAGTCGTGCTATTTTCGTTAGTTTAAACGAAAATGACAGAGAGCAAACTTTTCTGGTTAATTTTGAGGTGGTTTTTCACGTTTCCTGTTAGTAATGCGTCGTTTACGAGATCTCGTAACATGAACATGTTAGGCTATGCTTTATTGTATACAATGTAGTCAAAAATACATTTTTCAAGTGTATTTTGGTGTGCTTTGTTCAAATATGACCTTCAATTCTTGTGCAAATGAACAGAAATACAGTTGTCATTGCATGGCCCAAACACGTATTTCTGTTCATTTGCACAAGAAATGAATGTTATATTTGAACAGAGCACACCAAAATACACTAGAAAAATGTGTTTTTTTTATTTCAACTTCAGGCCATGTCATTTGCCGCATAATTACCGCGCGTCCTTCTCTCGCCAATATGGAAATGGATCTTCCTCTAATGTAAGGGCTCTCTCTGCCTTCGTGGACCATTGGACCAGTCTGGGAACCCGGCTGATCTGCTTATATTTCTTTCTCATTCTCTCCCCCCTCCCCTCTCCTTCTGGCTTTTTTTTCATATTTGGCTTTGTTTAGGACTGATTTGATCCCTCCCTTGAACCTTGGGTGAGGGAGGTGGTTGTCCTTCACCCTTGTCGCCCTTAAACCAAGTCCTGACCCTGCCAACTCATCGCGCGTTGGATGAGAGTGGCCGCCTTTTAGGCACGGGGACTGGGTATGGGTGTATCTCTCCAGCGTCACATCTATTGGCGGTGGGACCGAGTGTGCCCACAATTCGCCTTTCCCTTGTTGGAGTCGGTGGTGGCTGGTTGAGCGCGGGGGGAATGTTTTTTGCTCTGGCTGCTTTTCCTCGGCTTAGACCCCCCCCCCCTTGCTTCTAATTCTCGGACTACGGTTTTGGATACTCCACTCTCTCCTCTATCCCCTATTGTTTCTTCGGGGGATGATCCTGTCCAGACTACTACTACTTTGATATCTCTGTCGTTATTTTCCAACAAGATGGTTGATTCTCACCCTCGTATGTCTACCATTGCTACTTTGGAACCTTATGCTCCTCAGGGGTTCCCGAAGAGTACCCTTTCTCCTCCCCATGAACACCGACGAACTCGTCGGTCTTGGAAGCCCGTTTCCGTGGCCTCAACATTTCCGTCCCTCTCCATTTCCCCTATCGCCTTTTCTATTAAACTGACCACCTCTTCTTTGCTTACCCACCGTGTTCCGGTCTTCTGCAGTCTTGCGGCTTCTGCCCAGGTGTCTCGGGAGGATATTTCGGAGCTCCATGATGGGTCCTAACTAGTGATGCGAGTCGTTTTTTATTGTCGGTTTTTTTTTTTGTTTAAAACGAAGATATCTTCCTTTAATCTAATAAGTATATTAGTATTACCTATAATTTACTATACTACCATGCTTATACGGTTATACCTAGTATATATAGTCATCTTTTAGAAAAACTGAATCACGCAAAAAGTATATAATAGAAAAGAAAAACAAACCCTCATTTTTTATATGTATATATATTTTTTAACTAGAACATAAAACATTCTTCCTCGTTTCAAACAATATACATAATTGTGATTGGCAAGAGTACCAGTATATATTCCAGATAGAAAAGGAAAATATTCACCTTTTTGTTACCTAATGTTGTTTAACCTTCATTTCCATGGAGAATCATCACTAGATTGGGTAGAGCATATATGCTAGTTTCAATATCACAGGTACTGGTGTAATATACATATAAAAAATACCTAATACTGGTATAAAACAATATATATAATTGTGATTGGCAAGAATACCAGTGTTGTGTGTATGTATATATATATATATATATATATATATTATATATATATTATATATATATATATATATATATATATATATATATATATATACACAGTATATATATATATATATATATATATATATATTATATATATATAAGTATATATATATATATATATATATATATATATATATATATATATATATATATATATTCCAAATAGAAAAATTAAAAAAATTAAAATATTCATCTCTTTCTTTAACCTTTGTGTTAACCTAATGCTGTTTAACTTTCATTATCTGATTCTATTTCCATTGAAGAATCTCATTATCACTAGATTGATTAGAGCATATAGTTTCAATATCACAGGTACTGGTACTTATTGCAGATTTGGATGTTGACGAAGCCAATGTAGCACCATGTTTTACTTCACTTTCTTGGAATTTTGCATTTTGGGATA
Source organism: Bathynomus jamesi (assembly GCA_023014485.1). Lineage (NCBI taxonomy): Eukaryota > Metazoa > Arthropoda > Malacostraca > Isopoda > Cirolanidae > Bathynomus > Bathynomus jamesi. The sequence continues at coordinate 164,691 of JAJOZX010000128.1, forward strand.
TAAATACTAGCTTTGCTGCTCTGTCTGTGCTTAATCAGTTTCTTTTGGCTGTATGGATATTACTGTATGTGCTAAATGATCTCGGAGGTAATGAAAGGGCAAAATAGAGGTGTATGAGTTTGTGTAGGTATATATGTGAGTATGCGTGCGTATGTATCTGGAATTCTGGATGTATGCGTGTGTATGGGGTATGTAATAGATATAAATATGTGTGTATAAGTATTTATGTATATATTGGTATATATGTATATGGGTGTATGTATATATATGGATGGTCTCGGGGGGGGGGGGGGGAATATGTCATCGCGGGTCTAAAGGATAGTTAAGTGGGAGATTCAAAATCCGAGGCATGGATGGGAGAGTCCTGGAAAGGTTGGACAATGGGCAGTCAGCTCCCAGCCAGTGTTCTCGCAAGTTTAACGGATCTCAAGATACAAGACTTTCAGTGCAAGAAAGAGGCCAGTTTTTTTCTGTAAATAGGCTGAAAAGGACATTCTATACTGGTACCATATGGCCTATTTTATTATTTATTTATTTATTTTTATAATATATATCATTGCAAAAGTATACCTTATAATTAAATTGGCAATATCTATATTAATTATTAAAAAAAAAAAAAAACGGACAAAAAAAAACAACGGTTTTTTAACATCACTAGTCCTAACTCATCAAATCTCGATCTCCGGAACAGAGTGGTGCTCTGGCTACGATATCAACCCTCGACTCGAGGATTAATTCTTGCCAGGGTACGATCAATGCCCCTCAACTCTTAGACGTCTCGGAGGAGGACCTCCGTTCAGGTTTCGTGGAGTGTAAGGTGTCCTCTGTTCATCGTTTTACGAAGCAGGTTAATGGCTGTCTTCAGCCCACCCCGCGCCTACGCTTGACTTTTGACCAGCTTTCGCCTCCAGCACACGTCTGGTATGCTTGGCTTCGTTTTGATGTACGGCCTTACGTTCTTCCACCTACCCGTTGTTTTAATTGCCGAAAATTTGGGCATACCAGTTCCCGTTGTCGCCGGTCTACTCATGTCTGCGTTCATCGTGGCCCTCTAACACCCCTCCTTGTAGTAACTGTGATGGTAACCATCCTGTTTCCTCAGCTTCATGTATTACAAGTTTGAATTTGAAGTTGTTACTCACGACCAAGGAGCACACGACTTTCCCTCGTTTTGTTCGAGAACATGTCACATTCGCTGACATTCTTCGTGTTTCTCGTTTGCAACCTGACCCCTTCTGCCTCGTCTCTTCCCCCAGTTACTTCGCTCATTTCGGCGTAGATCCCTTCTCCACAGCATCGGTCTCAACAGTCTCCATGTGTTTCCCCTCGACCTTCCTTGGCCCGAACGCCTTCGCGCCGCATTCTCTCTCCGAGGGCGTCTGCAGGGCTGCCTCCTCCTGGGGTTCCCTCCTGCAGGCCGGGGGAGTACTAAATGTAGGGCCAAAGAGAGATCCCCTGGTTCTCCTGTTTCTCACCGCTGCTACCGTTGCTCGGATCTCGTTCTCTCTCCGCACTCTTCCCCTGTCACTATGTGTTACCCTCACAGACCCTGCCCGAGGTTCTACATCCCTCTGTCCCAGGTTGGTGACCCCTCTTCCAAGCCGGAACCATGTATATATAATGTACTACTGGTCCTGGTAGCTCAATTCCCTCTTCCCAGGTTGGCCTCGTCAGTCTCTCACCAAAGTCGTCTGTCCGTTTCTCGGCCTCCGAACTTCCGCCAGTTGGAGAGTCAACCTGCGGTGTTGGACTCAGTCTCGTCAACCTTACCCGCTCGTTCTCGCTCATTGTTAAACCTCTTTATGCCCAAAACATATTTTTGCTCTCCCTCAACCGTTCATTCTGGCTCCGCCTCCTTGTTCCGACAATGCCTCTCTCTCTGTCACACTTAACTTTTACCCGTTTATACTTTTAAACTTTTTTTTTTCTTATCTCTTTTATAATGACTAATTTTAGTTCCATCCTTCACTGGAGCTTTCACGGTATTTTCGCTAACTATGAAGGTCTTTCCCTCCTTTTACAAACGTCCCAACCTGCTTGTGTTTGTCTCGAAGAAACAATTTTGGGTTCCCGGTCTATGCCTTTTCCTGCTGGCTAGATCTTCACAAACCCCTTGCCCGCTCCCCGTCCTCGAGGTGGTTCAGCCATCCTTGTACATAGATCAGTTTCTTGTGGCCCATTCAAACTTCGATCTACGTTGCAAGTGGTTGCTGTCCGGCTTTCTTTGTCTCGGCAGTATACCGTCTGTTCCGTTTACCTCCTTCCACACGCCCCCGTCTCGAGAGAGGAGCTAGTGGAAGTTGTTGATCAACTCCCGAGACCTTTCTTTTAGGTGATTTTAATAGTCGTAGCCCGGTGAGTATTTTTGGGACGTCTTTCCACAATTTCTAACGTCTTCTCCTCTAAAGTCATTAGCATCTCTTCCGTTGTCTTGGCCTCGAAAATGGTTTTCCAATCTATTACTTCCATGCTGGATGCAACATCTTCCCAATTTATAGCTTTGGAGTGAAAATTAAAAATTTCGAATTTGCTCCTTTCTGTTGTTCGTGTTCTTTCTTTTCCTGTTGCTTTTATATTGGTTGTTATTTCAATGTTGTCCGATATTATAGTTGTGGATATTTCTACATTATCAATTAGGTTGCTGCTGTTTGTGAATACCAAATCTACGCAGTTTTTTCTTGTTTTCTGTTATTTCTTGCGTTAACATAAATTCATCAGGTAGAGCTAGTAGCATTTTTACCTGCTCCTGGTCTTTTCGTGTGCCCCCCTTGTCCTGGTGTACACACACATTTTTTCCTATCCTTTTATATTTCATGAATTGGAAATTAAAATAACCACAGAGAAAAATATTTGGGGTTGGAGAGTGTAGATCTTTTACCCAGTTTCTTACCTCTGTGATGGAATCAGATAATTTTGAGGTTGGCGTGTTTGGGGGCTGTACATTACAATTAGTACCATATTTATTTTTTCAACTTTTGCTGCTACACATTCTACGTAGCTGTTTGAGGTACTTAGTCATTTCTGCCATATGCCTTTCGTGTGTGTGAATAGCACATCCTCCTTTACGTCTCGTGTTCTGTCGGCTCGGAGGATGTTATAATTGTCAATTTGTATTTCTTTTTTGTCAACACAGGACTTGCCGTTTTCACAATTCGCCTGACAGTTCTTTAGACGAGTTTCCGTGAGGCATGCGAACTGCAAAGTCTGCTCCGGCTTCTTGCATGAGTCCTTTCAGGCATAAAATTTTGTCCCGGGAATGATTTGATTTGAGGCCCTGAATGTTGGCTAGGATTATTTTAATTTTTTCTCTGTCGTTTTCGTATACAGGTTGTTCCGATTCGTTTTCCAATGGTGGTACCGGTTTCGTTGCCTTGTGGTCCTCCGAGAATTTGCCTCTTTTTATCTTTGTCGTACCTGTTGTCCCGATAACGCATGAAGTGTCTTTGTGCGAGCCTTCTGTCCGGCTCTCGGAATCCTATATTTGTCAGCTGACTTTGCATTTGCTGGATAGTATTTAGCAGCTGAATTGGTACCCTTCTTTGATGTTCGTTTTTCCTGTTCACCCGTTGCGTTCCTTTGAGGGTCGTGGTAACAGCATTTTTGTCCGTATTTGCACCTCCCATATCTTGCATAGGTGTTGCAGACCGTAAGATGGTGGAACTTGCACTTATCAAATTTGCAATATCCACTTGTGTAATGTGTGTTGCATAACGTGGGATGTGCATATAAAGGGTGTCAGGAAATGATTGCCCCCCCCCCCCCTGTACAGAAGAACAGAAGAAACTGAAAGGAATAGAAAAAAACATAAAACCACGCGAAAGAGCGTTTAATTTTGAATAAAAAACACTTGTTTTAATATCGGGTGTTGCCCCCATTTGCAGCTCTGACGGCCATTAATCGACGGGGGTATGATCCCAGAAGTGTCTCAGAGATCGGTATCATGACTCATTTCTTCAAGGACTTCGTTGATCTTTGCAGTCATAATTTCTGTTGAATACCGATTCTGAATGGGTTGTTCCAGCATTAAGGACTCCACCCGATCCTTCATGATGGATCCGACATGTTCACAGACATTAAGATCGGGAGAATTGCCAGGCCATTCATTATTTCGAAAAAATCAATGTTATTGTCCTTAAGCAGTTGTTGAGTCGCAAGTGCTTTCATACAGGGGGCTTTGTCGTGAAGAAAGGTTGCCTGTTCAACATCCAAAACACACACGGGGTCTTTCAAAAACGGAATTACATGTTGGGCTAAAATTACATTTCGAAAATAAGGCCCATCCCAACTGGTTCCTCTTGGTTTGATAACCCAGATGAGCTTCCGAATAGAGAACATAATGAAAACACCCACACATGCTGGATTTTTTACTATTTCTCGATACTTCTGGGACTTCATCAGGAGTTGTTGCCCAAACCCGATCATTCTGAAAATTTGGTTTTCTGGAGACATAAACGAAGAATTCATCGCTGACAACCAAGTGAAGGAAATCGTCTTCCGTCCATTCCTCAAGATAATCACAAAACCATAGCCGATCTTCAATATTAAGATCACTCTTCCGTGGCTTAGCTATTTCATGCCAAGCACTCAAGCCTTGGCGAACTCGAAATTGATGCACAAGTTGCCGATTGACTATCTTACCACGACGGATAAGTATCTCTTTCGCTACCTCAGAGCAGCTCTTCTTTCGGCGCCGTGATGCAGCAAGCACAATGTCTTTCGATTCTTGAGATAATTTCTCCGGTCTTCCTCCTCGAAATTGTTTCACAATCTTCAGGATTCTTATTCCAATTCCTTTTGACAGTCTTCTGATCTTTTTAATCTCTCAGCCACCCAGTGTCGAGTTATGAAAGTTGCACCAGCTTCCTTTGCTTCACGAAATGTGACAGCTCGAATGCGGTCAAGAACTCGCTTTTTCTCTGAATCGTTCAAAATAGATGATGCCATGGTTTCTGTGGGGGAAAAAATGGTAAGAATTAAAATCACAGGAATAGAATATAATTGTTTTTATTCAGATTTTAACGCTCTTTCAAGTGGTCTCGCCGGTTTTTATCTATCTCTTCTAGTTTTTGCTCTACAGGGGGGGGGGGGCAATCATTACCTGACACCCCGTAGATGCATTGCCCATCCCGATATCTGCAGTTCCCTTTTGCGTAGTATTTACATACGGTATTTTCTACGCTTCTACTACTTGTTATCTTATTATTTTCATTGTTCTTAATTTTGGTATTATCATTATTTTTTCTTTGGCTGTTTATTTCCTACGTTTTTAGTTATCCTTTTATCATTTCGCTCGTTGGACAGTTTTACTACCTCGCAACTTTTACTTATTTCTTTTCTTTCATTTATGCCTTCATTCCATATTATATTATTGTTCGTTATTTCGTCCTCATATATCGACCCGGTTTTTCGTTGGGACACTTCCGGAATCTTGTCCCCATTATTTCATTCATTTTTGTAACACTTAAGTCTGCTATCTCCATTTCTTTAAATACCGCGAAGGAGTTTACCGTCTGTGTACATGTGCCACTCAGAAAATTGGTCCCCACAATCTGTTTCGCGTTCGAGACAAGATATATATAATCTTGTTGCTGTTCCGTGCGTTGGTCTCTCTTCACACGAAGGTCAAGCTGGTGGCCCCGCCTCTTGGTCTGGATTGGTGGAGGAGCGAGTTGCTTTCTTGTGCTCTCCACCGTACATAGCCAGGCACACCCGGCTCATCTGGTACCGTCCTGAGCCAGGCATCTATAGTCTTCTCTTCAACTTTGACCCCTGTAGAGTTTCTGAGGTCCTTTGGAAACTGGTTAAAAAGTCTTGACCCCCTGACAACCAAGCGATTTTCATTGTGTTGAGGAGGTCCCTTGTCGGGCCTTTAATTTGGGAACACCACACGTTCTGCCTTTCCTATTTTCCAGTGTTGTTTGAATGGTAATTGGGTTTAGTTTTAGGTTTAGTACCAGTTTTTCGATAATTTTTCATATGTAAATTATGGTGTACCTCTCTTCTTCTTTCCAGGGAGTACAGATTTAGTTTACGTAGTCTTTTCCAGTAGTTTAGTTCTTTGCAGCCATCAATTTCGGCTGTGAAATGTGTGCGCGTTTCTTCTAGTTTATTAGTTTCTTCCTTTTTATATGGGGACGTCAAAACTGAACAGTATTCAAGTTTTGGTATAACCAGTATTTTTAGCAGGGGAATCATTACTGGCCTGTCCCTTCTTATGAACGTTCTTAGTACTTGTCCTGCGACTCTTCGATTTATTTACTGCTGTCTGATTTTGTTTCGAATTTCGATCATCGGTCATATTACCCCCAGATCGATCGTTTTCGTGCTTCTCTGAATTTCTTGTCTATCTGGAGCATTAATATGCAGTCTAAGTGCCTTTTTCTATCATCTCAAGGGCTGAAATTTCTCTGTGTTAAATGTCATGTTGTTGTCTTCTGACCATTTGTATATTTTGTTCTTGTCCCTCTGCAAGGCCTCCACTTCATTTACATCGCTGATTTTTTTGCTGATCTTTGTATCGTCTGCAAAGAATGTTACTATACTGTTGCTGCTTACTCCGCTGTCTGTCTGTTAGCATGATAATGAACAGGAGTGGGTCCAGTACTGTCCCTTCTGGTACTGAACTACGTACTTCCTCTTCTGATGATGATATACCTTGAATTTTGACGGCCTGTAGACGTTTTCTGAGGAAGTTGTAGATCTGTTTTCCCACTTTGCCTGTTATTCCCATTTTATGTGCTATTATACCGTGATCACATTCGTCGAAAGTTTTAGCAAAATCTGTGTATATATGACATCGTAGTTGTCATTGCCTTCCAGTGCATCTAGGATATTGTTGTAGTGTTCTATTAGTTGTGATAGGCATGATCTACCTGAACGGAATCCGTGCTGATTTTCGTTGATCTTTCCAGTGTCTCCGAGAAATCATAAGTTTTCTCTAACTATTCTCTCAAATACTTTGGTGAGGTGGGACGTCAATGACACTGGTCTATCGTTCTTTGCTCGAGATCTGTCCTCTCCTTTATATACAGGGACAATGTTTGCTCTTTTCAAGATGCTCGGTATTTCCCCAGTGTCTAGGGTTCTTCTCCATATAGAATCTGTCATCCTCCTTATGTTGATGAGGAGATACAAAAATTCACCAATTATATTTAAAAATCTGTATTATCCCAAATGGTTGATTTTTAACGCTCATTTAGCAGCCAGAAAAACCTTTTATTCTGACAAGTCAATTGTAAACCAGGATTACAAGTTACCCATAACAAAAACTTGAAAGGGCTTAAGAAAACTTTTCAGCAGGGTTGGCACCCAAAAACCCAACGAAAAACCCACTGGAATTTTCAGTGGGTTTTTGCGTTTTTGGTCTGAGATGTTTATTTTAAAATAATTGAAATTTTTCTGTTTGCTACATTGTTCAATTGTAGCTAATTAGAATGCTTTGGCATGTTGATCATTTCAAGTAAGCTGATTTATAAAACAATTCTTAAATTATGCAAATGTGTAAATAAAGATTATGAAAAATTGAAAAGTTTTATTGGCCTTTTAAATGGTGTCCAGACTACAGACACAAATAGAGTACAGTAAAACTAATGAATGCTAAATAAAGTAGGTATGTATGTATTCATTCACAAGTATTACTTGATCTTAAATGCTTATGAATTGAATGAATAGCCTGGTCTTAAATTTTGGACCCATTTAATAAATTCTTTATTCTCGACAACAACAAATGGAATATTTGCTGAAAAGAAAAATCTGGCCATTTGCAAATCTAGTTGTTGTTTTTGATTTACAGTTGTTCTAACCACACATGGCATTTTCTGACTGCGTTTTCTTGGCTGGAGTATGGAAGATTTAGAAGTGAATGAAGTCTCACTACTGTGAATTGTAGTGTCAATCATGAACCAGGCTTTCATATGATTTGCTTGAAGAGGGTCTACTCTCAAAACTGCCATGTCTATGTGGAGGAGGAGAGGGGGGGGGGGGTTGCTGCTGATGTAGCTGTATTTGTAAGCTCATCCGCTTCATCATCACAACCCTGTGTCCATTTTTTATTGCATCGATTTAAGTGATGTTTCACTCACTATTTTTTTTCGAAAATACACATCTGCAGTATTTGCACCGAACTCTATTTGGTTGGTCACTCAACATTTTTACTTCATCCCATTTAGCAGCTTTAAGTCTGCCACCAGTATGTGCGGGTCTAACTTTAGGCATTATTAAATAGATATTAATTAACTAAAACTGATCTCTGGAAAAAGATGTTCAAAAATAAGAATAATGTCTACTGTCTAGGCCTGTAAACAAATTGCAATAAAAATTCAGAAAAATACGCTACCGTGTTGATTCAAAATAGAACAAAAGCCACACTTTGTTAAATGAAAACACACTGCTATCTTCTTCAGTTGAAAGTGACTTTAAAACTGAAACAAAATATATAATTTCTAAAAATCATAGCTATAACTTTAATTTAAATTATGAAACCCCAAAAACCCATGGGCTTGGGTTTTTGGTGAAAAACCCAGGTTTTTGCCAACCCTGCTTTTCAGAGAATAGGCACTAATGTTGGCATTCAAATATAATAATTGCATAAATGACATGTTAATAAGGAACAAACCTAAGGACGTAAAAGAGAGTGGTGTGTATATATAGTACCATGTAAAGAATATCCTGATAATATATACGTGGAGAAACGGAAGGGACGTCGGTAAAAGAATTTGAACACAGATGTGAGGGTGGGGAATGAAAAAAGTGTTGTATTCTGTCATGTAACCATGTAATAGATTTCAATAATTACAACTTTTTCAAATCTAATATATAATCTAATGCATGTTAAGCGTAGAATTGTTAATATAGTCTTATAGGCTCTATAAAAATTTTAATCTATCCGATGGTCAGTTCTCTCAACAAAATTATGTAATAAAATTAAGAATTGTGTAACATTACCATCCAGAAAATCCCAGGCAACACAGGTACATCCATCAGGTCAAAGCTGGGTCGGAGGGGTCACTTAACTATCTCCTGATAAGAGGATGGGAAGGTTCAGTCAGCTAATCCTCAGGTTGTTCTTTGGCCAGTAAAATATAGTTACGAATCTCATTTTTTCTTCCTTCCATTCACTGTGAAGAAATCGTATTCAAATTTCTAACGTTTTTTGTGATACATTAGAGGTATTTGGTTATTGATTAATGAATTAATAAGAGATGGTTTGTTCTAGAATTAAACGAATGGGAGGTATGAAAGAGAGTCAGATTTCGGCCGAGATTGAGTTGCTGCAGACGGACACAAAAAAGAAGTGGACGAGACCTCCCATTTCAATGAACTTCGAGGTGCGTGACCATTGACTTTGTTTATAAATAGCGTGTAAATATCAGATGATAGGTAAAAAGGATGAGGTAGAAACGTTTTATCCTCTTTAGTTTTGTTCTGTAGACATTGTCTGCCATTTAAGCCACTAATTTCCCACGTTTCAGGTCCCCTTCGCCCCATCTGGCTTTAAAGTGCGCTACCTGAAAGTGTTCGAACATAAACTCAACTATTCCGACCATGACGTCATCAAATGGGTTCGCTACATCGGCAGGTCGGGACTCTATGAAACCAGATGTTAAAACTATCCTTAAATATGGCTCTATTTATTGTCATTGAAAACTGATTTTTCATTTAAATATCAAATGAATTTTGACGCATCTTTAAAACATTTGTTTACGAAAAGCATTACAGTTTTGGATGTAAATTTCGTTCATGCGCTATGGATGTAGATTTGTGTAACTTAAAATAAATGAATGCCGACAACTATAACTATGCTTACATTGAGCAAGTTAATATTTCTCGTTAACCTTCGCATTTATTTTGTAATTAGCTAACAGCACAGGATGTTTACGAAGATTATTATGTAAATATTTACAACATTTTTGATAAAAATAAAAATTACGTAAACTTTAGCTAATATGTTCTTTAAACGTCTTAAAAGTTTAAGTTAAAGTGAAAATTTAACTGAATTTAAGATTAATTTGATGATAACTTAATAATATTTGGAGTCGTTTCAGTAAACCTTAATTATTTAAAGCTGACCTCAGTAACCAGACGAATTACCCTGAACAAAGTGTTTAAATGTCAGCAGGCGGGTTAGGTTAGGTAGCGCGAATTAGAGTAAAAGATATTTTCGGAGTTAAATTTACTGTGGATTACTGATAGAATACTTTCGTTATTCATATCTGTGTGTAACCATAGTTACTTTTATTAATGTGAATTTAGGCTTTTTTTTTTTTTAACTTTTCTCTGGGTTAAACGATGGCAGAGACTATACTCGAGAAAGTAACCGTGGTAGGTTTATACTCTAGTTAGGATTATGCACATTTTGTTATTGTAATTTAAATAATTATAAAATTTAATTATTTTTTATATTATAAAAAGAGATCTTATTTAATTCTTTAAGTGTTGATATTGTTAAATTTTAAATTATTTAACTTCATTTTTTTCTTTTTGTCCTCATCCATTATTTAGTGTTTTATTTTCATGTTACATTCCCATACTGAGTCTGCTTATGATGCAGCCGTTAATTATTATTATTTTCATTAATTATTAAATATCATTAAATATAATTAAAAGTTCTCTCTTTTTTTTAACCGAAATTATTCGTCTGCCGAATCTGAATGAAATGCTCTTTTCATGTTTTTTAAGGTTTGATAGCATCTGGGGAGTGGTTTGAGTCTGTTTCTTGTTTCAAGTTCAGCTGGTTCCCTCGCGAGGCGAAAATTTGGAGTTGCAAGGCTTAAGATTTGGGGATTCATAAAGTCAAAAGAAAGGGAACTGATTGCTGGAACGTTGGCGAATTAATTTGTCGCATTGTCTCTCTACAACTGATCACTGTTTCGCCGGTGGGAGGATGTGTCCAAGAATTTCCTGAGGGCCTTGAAGCCGACGATTCGTCAGTGGCCTCCCTCCTGTCATCGTGATGACACTTTGAGACTGCTCTGGTACGTCAGCGCATTGGTCACATTCGCCTCACGCATACCCATATTATGACCGGGGGTCCTGCCCCTACGGCATTCCTCTGTCTCTCATTTACTCTGTTTGCCCTACTTTTGCCGCCGCCCCTTCTCAGTTCCTCCCTCTCTTGTTGGATGACTCGACGCTGTTCCTACTCCCTTCTCTCTCTCTCTTTTCTCACGGTCTTTCTTCCCCTGCTGCTGTTCCAGTGTCTCCCCCTCCCCATTTCCTTGCGTTCTCTCACTATATTAGTTTTGGTGCGATATGACCTCGGCAGTCGAAGCGCCGGTGAAGCACTGCGCTATTCATTCAATTCAATGTGTTTTGTCAAACTTGGAGCAGCTCGTTTTCATCAACATGCGTCTAATTAAACCCGCAAGAAGTTTCATTGACGAAAGAGAAAGTTAATGTAGGTGGTGTCGCGTTACCTTCAGGAGTAAGGTTCTCCAAAATTGGAAAGTTAATGTATGGATAAAAAATCTTCACGCTATTTAAACTTTTATTTTTAATTTAACCTAAAAACGAAGGAAATTTGCTTTACTTTGTGGAATAAAAAAGTAAAAATACTGAAAAATGTTTACCAAAATTAAGAAAAAATATTCAGGGTTTACTCTGCGTGAGAGAGTTAACAATTGTATACACAAAATTTGTGTTTTAAAACTGAAAGCGGAATGAAGTAAACTTTCATGAAATGTACATGCATGAAATCAAATCTGATTTAATCTGTATAAAATATAGTCTCTGAATACGCTTGCATAATGGCGACACAGGCTGGGTTAAGTTAGAAAGTCTTTGATCTTGTGGAAATATTCTTGGGGTATCTTAGTTGGGCTAGGCTAGATTAAGTTAGACGAAGTTAGGTTAGAAAGTCTTCGATCTTGTGCAAATATAAATAAATGCAATTATTTTATCATTTTCGGAAAACCTGAACAAACTACACTCCTGTAAAATTAACATGTATACATATAATCTACCAGCATAATATCGACGTACATCATAATGTCGAGGCCATCTTTGGAGATCATATTTACTTCATGCAATCTTAACAAATGCTAACAACGTTAACATTTTCTTGTTATAAAAAATTGATCAACTTTTGCCAAAATTTAGGTTATAAAGTCTCGATTGTTGCGTATCACTATGTTCTCTATTCACTACTTTTAACACATTCCGCACACGCACACATATATACACATTCATTCTTGTCAGTGAAATATGAGTAGCGGTCAGAAAATAAGTTTACATGGCGTATAATTTCGTAACTAAAGGACCTACATTGGTTACGTTTGTATCAGGTGAATTCGTTAATCATTGTTGGCAACACTGCACGTCGATTCGGCTGCTATCTACCGTACGTTGGTTGTACGAGTCAGTTGAACATGGCGGCTCGACTGGAACAGTGCCCTCCCCTACGGAGCAGTCCAGGACGTTTACATTTAATGGCAGCTCGTAAACGTTCCAGTGTTGAACAATATGGAGCTGCATTGATTGTTGCGCCTTTTCGCATGAAGTCTGCGAGCAAAACGCCTTTGTGGTTCCAAAACACGGTAACCATCACTTTGCGGGGAGCCAGGGTGTTTCCATTTCATGCTGGCACGTTTTGTTTCCGGAGTACGGTGATGAACCCATGTCTCGGCTCCTGTGACAATGCGCTCGAAAAATTCTTGACCACTGACAGACTCGTAGTATCGTTGTAGAAATGACAGGGCACTGTTCCAGTCGAGCCGCCATGTTCAGCTGACTCATACAACCAATGTATGGTAAATGGCAGCTGAATCGACGTGCAGTGTTGCCAACAATGATTAACGAATTCACCTGATACAAACATAATCAATGTAGGTCCTTTAGTTACGAAATTATACGCCGTGTAAACTTATTTCTGACCGCCCCTCGTAAATAGATAATAATAGTTAGGAGGGCCAGAAATTGGCAATAGTTCAGTCCAAACAAACGTGGCCCATTCCACTAACTCCAAGATTATTATTAACTAGCATCATTTGGAGTCGAACCCCTAACCTCGGTGTCTTCCCTTAGCGTATGATGAAACGGTGTTATACCCACTAAGTTACGGGTGCTGTTGTGCAACAGATAAGCAGAAACAATAAAAACATCTAATTTACAAAATGAAAACGTTTTTAATCACAATTATTCTTGGAAAGAACTGAGTTGAGAGGGAAAAGCCATTCCTTGATATATATATATATATATATTATATATTATATAATAAAGGAAGATTATAGATTATATATTATATAATAAAGGAAGATGTCTTAATACTTTTTGTACTGGTTCTTTTTTGTCTTCCTGATGTTCACTTCATTTTTTTTTTACTTTCTTCACAAGTCCTGGGCGAGGTCAGAAATAAAGTGCTTGAACAAGTTTTCATCCATATTTTTTGCTGTAGGAACAAACAAAAAAATGCATGTTTACTATATGTTACGTGTGATCGGTGAAATTGCGTATTTCATGAAATAGACAAAATATTGCGTATTTCATGAAATACGCAATTTCGCTATATAAATTTTATGAAATAGAAGAAAAACAAAGTTCAACTGTCAGTTGCAAACTATATTTAAAGCAAAATATACAGGCGAGTACCTAACCTATTTTGATGCATTTTTTGAGCGTATGGCGTGGGTGGCACGAGCTCAAAAGAGGTTAAGTACTTGCCTGTATATTTTGCTTTAAATTAGTTTGCAACTGACAGTTGAATTGTCGGTTTTTCCTCTGCTTGTTTCATGAAATTGGCCGAGCGAAATTCCATATTTCATGAATAACTACTTATTTCATGAATTTGGCAAATGGACTGCCATTTTCATGAAATACCCAGTTTCACTGATTACGCGTAGCACACACACACACACACACACACACATATATATAGATATATAGATATAGATATATAGATATAGATATATATATATATATATATAGAGAGAGAGAGAGAGAGAGTGTTTCGAACGACGATTCATGGGAGAGAGAGGCAGGCTTACTTTTCCCTGCCAATTTCATATCGGGCCACGTCCTACAAATGACAGTTAATGAAAACACTTCAGAACCATTGTGCCCTTCATTCTCTTTCACTTACCAATTTGGTAGATAAGAAACCAGTCACCGATGGAGCATTTTTGAGTGACGAGATCGACATCTTCCACTTTGGCAAGCTTCGCTTTTGACCTCAGAAGTATCTGTCTGAAGGGTTGGAAAAAGGTGCCCAAGCGGTACAGGAGCCCGAGACTAGAGATCACGGCTATGAAGATGAACCTGTACGAAAATGATTCTTAATAGACGCTCATCGTAGCTTTTGGAAATTTTTCGAAAAATATTAGATAGCAGTTTTTTCAATTTGTATTTATAACCTCGATTTCTGAGCCAGTCACTGTTGTTAATGAAAGGATGAGACATATACTGAAATTTGACCAATTTATGACTTACCAGAACCAAAGGAAAATGTACAGTTTTTCGTTAAAAACATTGAGAGGAAGTACGCAAAGAGCGTCAATTCTCTGAGGAGTTCCACCGGGGCCGTAATTGTTGAAGGTGCATTTGGTTACTTTTGGGAAAACTAACTCGAGGGTGTCATTTCGTGAGTAGAAAGCGGTTTGAGTTTCATCTAAAACTTTAGTTCCGTAGGATGTGAATTCGTACCCGACAAAACTGATAGAAAAATAATGGTATCATAACATTACAAAAATATAAGGACCTAAATAAAAAATTTTATACTTGTATAATTACGTATTGTGCATTTGCCAAAGATGGGATTGACATTTGTTTCAAACACGTAAAATGCAACCCAGTTTTGAGTATTGACTAAATATTTATTTTATTTATTTTTATTTATTTATTATTTATAAATACTGTATACACAGTTTTCATAGATGAATATAATTTCATTAGTGGATCACTTGAAGATCAGGGCCCCCAGCCTCAATTACCAAATGATATCTTCATTAAAACTAACGAAAATATCACGACTTAACCTAACCAATTGTCAAGGGTGTACAGTTGGCCTAACCGGGCATTCAACTGAATTCATTATTATACAGGGTGTTTCAGGAGGCAAGGTCAATACTTCGGGAGGTGATAGTATCGGTCATTCTGAGAAAAAAAAGTTCATATGAACGTGTGTCTAATTGTGAATGGTTACGGAGATAGAGCTGTTTGAATCTGATACGCGCGCAGCTCTTCCTCCCCCCGCGGTGGTCCCATTCAATGGCCACCAAGGTCTCCAGACCTCTCTCCGTTAGATTACTGTTTGTGGGGGTGGATGAAAAGTCAAGTTTACAAAAGAAAGGTGGATACACGAGACGAATTGCTCGCGCGCATTATGGATGTTGTTGCCCGCATAAAGGAATGTCAAGATCAACTCAGACGAACAACACGCGATCTTCGCACACGAGTTGCAAAGTGCATTGAGGTTGACGGTGGGATTTTCGAAAACGTATTGTAAACTGTAACAAATTTGTAATTTCTGTATCTGATACCATTCAAAATGCCAATGTTTAAACATTAAATGTTAGAAACAGTAATTGGTTTCTCTTTCTTGATTACCATTAACAATGCTTTTGTATTTGTAGACAAACAGCTCTATCTCCGTAACCATTCAGAATTAGACACATGTTCATATGAACTTTTTTCTCACAATGACCGATACTATCACCTCCCGAAGTATTGACCTTTCCTCCTGAAACACCCTGTATTGGTACTGTAAAGCATAAAACCTTAAGAATACATGGGGGCCCTGATCTTCAGGAGAACCTCATTATTAAATACAGATATTGTATACAATTGTAAACTGCCTTTAGCGAGTGTGCACACTTTACAGGCTGAAATCTACTAATTAGATATAATTATAATAATTATACAGGGTGTACATAAAGTCAGGATCTATTTTTGTGAAGCACTTGGAAATTATATGGAATTCAATCATAAAATGATAAAGTGGTAACATTTATTAAATAATTAAGAGTAGGATTCGACGTGACGCCCATCAGTATCCCTGCACAGCTCAAATCGTTCCGCAGGTGTTTCTAAACACATTTTGGAGCATTTGCGGGGTTATGTTATCTGCAGCAGTTCGTATACGTGTACGTAAGTTTTCAAGACTCGTAATCTTCGTCTGATAGACGTGCGATTTGATAAAGCCCCATGCAAAGAAATCTAAAGGGGTTAAATCTGGTGATCTCGCTGGAAAAGGTCTGTTGCTTCCGCGTCCGATCCAGCGATTTGGAAAACGTCCATTTAGATAATCCTGAACAATTTTGGCATAGTGACAAGGAGCACCATCATGTTGATAGACGACGGGGATAGGATTGTTAGTACCGTCGTCTATCAACATGATGGTGCTCCTTGTCACTATGCTAAAATTGTTCAGGATTATCTAAATGGACGTTTTCCAAATCGCTGGATCGGACGCGGAAGCAACATACCTTGGCCAGCGAGATCACCAGATTTAACCCCTTTAGATTTCTTTGTATGGGGCTTTATCAAATCGCACGTCTATCAGACGAAGATTACGAGTCTTGAAAACTTACGTACACGTATACGAACTGCTGCAGATAACATAACCCCGCAAATGCTCCAGAATGTGTTTAGAAATGCTGCGGAACGATTTGAGCTGTGCAGGGATACTGATGGGCGTCACGTCGAATCCTACTCTTAATTATTTAATAAATGTTACCACTTTATCATTTTATGATTGAATTCCATATAATTTCCAAGTGCTTCACAAAAATAGATCCTGACTTTATGTACACCCTGTATAATATATATGATTCCAAAATTCCACCGCTAAATAAATGTAAGAATTTCTACTATATTAAAGCGTATAGTTTGCCTTTGAGATATATTCACTCTCCATATACCTTGTTTGATGTTCGTGACTTATCTGATTGTTCATTATATTCTCGATTAATATGGTCGGAGCAGATTGTTTGGTAACTCTAAACATTAGGGAGCGCATCTGCATTTCAAATATGTCTTTAAATTTGAGTATACGTAGTTTCTTAAAGATTCCTGATGTATGAGCATAATAATCACTTGTTTATTTTTCTTTAGCCTTTTTACTAAAGCGAATATGACTGGAAGGTTGGGTAGAAGGAACTTCTGGTTCTGCACAAATGAAGTTAAAGACATTGGTACTTTCTGCAGTAATATATCGGACACAACTCTGAGTGAATTATAAAGAAGGTTCTGGCAGAACCCTAAATTTGCTGTACAACATATTTCTTAGACTCCGACATAAATTACCCCCTAGATGCTCAGCTTCGCAAATGTTTGCTACCCGCAATGTCCCGAGTTTCTCGGAGGTAACAAGACGTGCGCAATACAGTCTAATGCAAAAAATTAAAAATCAACCAACCCGATTATCCAAGCTACTTATCAGTCCTGCCGTATGCCTTCGAAGCTATGGAATTCATCGTATGAAAACGTCTGTCTGTAGCTCCACTTAACTTTGACATTAGTGTATTATTTCTAATTAATTGTATATATTTCTATCCTTAGTATGTGAATTTTTACATTTCATTTTTCTAATGATTCTTTTCTGTTTTATGATTAAAGGGTTGATGATGTAATCTAATAATTTCCCTTCAGTGACGCGCGATATTAAGTGAAAATCGACAATAATATTGAAGTCTGGTATTAATTTCTTGGATCACCTGAAGATCAGGGCCCCTAGCCTTCTTTAGTTAGCCTTATAAGGCTAACTAACGAAAATATCACGACTTAACCTAACCAATCGTTTGGTCAACTGTACGCCCTTGACGATTGGTTAGGTTTAGTCGTGATATTTTCGTTAGTTAGCCTTATAAGGCAAACTAAAGAAGGCTGGGGGCCCTGATCTTCAGGTGATCCAATCATTATTACCGTTTAACAGTATTAAAGATTAGGTTTTGCATTAAAATTAAATTTTCGACAGCAAAATTAATTTTTATTCTCAACCCAAACACTACTGTAATGACTGGCTTGTTTAACCTCCTTCGCAACACCTAAGGTTATATGACGGACAAGGATCAGAACCACGAGTCGCTACATCATCCGGACGTGGAGGACGGTCTTCCGTCCAACTACTCTCCAGACTCATTGTCGCTTAACTTTGCTAATCGAAGAGAAACGTGAATTATCGACTTCCAATTTGCACATACTATAATTGTTGTAATACGGAATTGGGGGTACCTTTTCCTTTTCCAACTATGGTATAAGGATAGGATGTAATCTTTTAAAATCTTTATAAGTTTATACGCGTAATTGAATAAAGTTTACTCGTATGTTGCGCATTTGTGCTCCAAATCCACAGTGACCCTTTCCACACGCTACCACTCCAGTTCAACATCGGCAATATCTATAACTAGCTCTTTAACTCATTATAATAGCGTAATCCTAAGTGGAATTAATTTAAAAAAAAGAGTGAATACATAAAATAGATGAGAAATAAATTCATATCAAAGGTTTCTTTTATTTGATTCATTCTTCTGCAGAATTGTCTCTCGTTGGTCGTCTTATTAATTTTTTGTTTATTTATCATTTTTAAATTTAAAAAGATCACTGTACTCTATATTTACTTTATTATCCAGTAAAATACTACTACTACTACTACTAAAATAATAATAAGAAGTTAGCGTTAAATCCCATATTAACCGCCTCACATATTGTCTATCGTCCATGCAAATAGAAAGCGCTAAACAGGAAAGTGTTATAATAAATTCTTAGAATTTAGGTTTATGCGTGACCATACTCAAAATCGTTTGTCGACACGGGGACCCAAACCAAAAGTACAATGTAAAATCAGTGATCCTTAAGTAAATGAAACCAATCTAGATGTAATGATTACAAAATAAGTAATACATTTACAGTGTAGCATCTTATGTCACTGTTTCATCAATAGCTGGAGCAGTGATTAAAGGGCAAGATGTATTCATAAAATTGGTTTGAACCATCAAGTTGGCAAACGTTTTTTGCGAGGATTGGTCAATATATATATATATATATATATATACACACCTTGTTTCTAGTTGCACACTAAATAAAAAGTTCTTTAAAAAAAAACTTACGCGTCAGTGATGTAAATTTGAATTAAAACATTTACGAAGTTAAGAAGTTCACAGAAGAAGAATTTATAAGCATATAAATTTTGCTGATTGGAGTTGATCTTCATAAAGGAAATGAGAAATGTTTTCTTCTTTTCCATTTCTTCCTCATCAATAATTGGAAGATGCATTCCCTCGATCAACATCTTCAACTTTCCTCCTTCCCAAATCTTCCACAAATAGCGAGGAATGTAGAACATCAAAGCCTTTAATTTTAAAGTGAGATAATTTTCATTATAGACTGAAAAAAAGGCAGTTTCTTTATGATATATGCGTACAGTCTGTAATATTTTCAGTAAATAAATAAATAAATACCCTGTATAAATATTAGAATAACTTGTACTATACCCAACAATTATTATTATCTGCATAAAGACAATATAATAATATAGTATTTATTATTATTATTATCTGATCTTATTCTAATTATGTATTATAACAACTTAAGATGCGAAATATTAGAGTTTAATTCATCCTAAAATAATGTTATATTTCTTCAGTAAATAAAAATCTCTTTTTAAATTGTGACAAAGATTAGGAATTCACTGTTTTGAATTCTGTCAACCATAATCCTTATAGTATTCAACGCACAAAAAGTCAACTACATTTTTAACATTAGCTTACCTGTAAGCATAGGAATAGTGTCACCCACTGGTAATAGGAATGATAGCGTACTTTCAAGGGTTTGTCATATAGAGGATGGAACTGATTATGTATCCCCGGTTGAACCTCGTTAGTTATCTGAGGTAAAGTGAAAGTAGACTGGATCCAGCAGTAGGCGTCCAAGATAGCAAGTTCATTTTTGAAATCAGCGATACAGTCGATAGGGTCGCCAAAATATTGTTTTTGAGTGAGGAGCAGGGAAAATGTGATAAGGATGAACATGGTTGCTTTGTAATGTAGGCGAAAGATATTATTGTCCGTATTTAACGGATTTACTTTTAGTAACTTGAGACGCTCAGAGATTACGTTATACATTGTTGCGTATTCTTTATAGTGTCTTATTTAGCGAATAACACACGAATCAAGTCAGTTAAGTTACACTGAATTAAAACTCTCTTGTCCGAGTAAGTAACTCGTTCCTTTTTAATAATGGTATAACAGTGATGTCCTGAAGGGAAAAAAAATATTCAAGAGACTTGATTGTCACTTGTTTCGCTTGACAATCAGAACTAAAGAGAGAAAATCACGAACATGTTATTAAAGTGAATATCCTTCCTATGTGAAATATGATTAATAGTTCTCGGAATGTAAATGCGTAATAAAGACGTATGTAATATGCTACTGCGTAATCTCTTGGGATAACCCACAAATTTTACCTATTACCAATAGGATTCTCTGAAAATAAATTTGGTTCTTTGCAGACAGTTAGGATTATATAAAAAATTTACACACACACACACACACAATATAATATATATATATATATATATATATATATATATATGGGATGATAATGATGTCTGTCTGTCTGCTTATTCTTTCGTTTATACACGTCTAAACAGTTAGTGTAATCCGTACCAAATCTAGTACACACATCAAAGAAGAACCTGGGAAGGTTTTAGTAACACACTCGCCTCTTCCAGTCCCCTCTAGATTGTGTTTCTGGGGATTTTGCTGCGCAAGGTACAGCGGGCATTCTAGTATATATATATATATATATATATATTTTTTTTTCTCTAATTTACCTCCGATTCGTACCTATAGAAAACGGTACATATCTCGGCGAGGCATTGGGTGGGTGGTGTTACTGTGCTGGGGGTGGTAGACTAGGGGAGTGAGTAAGGGTCAGTTGCTGGATAGTGGGTAGGAGGGGTATGGTTTTAGATGCGATGGAGCAGATGGGAGTGAGTAGGGAAGAAGAAAATCGCTTCCGTTGAAAAGTGGGGGCCTTCGGCGAGTACGGATCGTAGACGGTCGGGTATGGGATTTTCGGCCGAGAGAGGGAAACACCTGCGACGAAGAGCGGACAACTTTGGGCATTCCACCAGGAAGTGTATGACAGTGATAGGGGTATGGCAGGTAGGGCAAAGCGGGGCTGGCGATTTTGCCATAAGGTGTCCGTGGGTGATGCGGGTGTGGCTTAGGCGGAGACGGGCTAGGATTACTTCTTTATGGCGGGACCGGTGGAATGAGGAGGCCCAGTATCCTATTTGTGGCTTGATCATGTGGAGTTTATTTTGTGTGGCCTGGTCCCATTCCCGCTGCCATATGGAGCGGAAGTGGGAGCGGAAAGTCGGGAAGAAGTCGGAGAAGGGGAGGGGTCGGGAGGAGGCCGGCAGTGAGCAGGCCGTCTTTGCCGTGCGGTCCGCCTCCTCGTTACCCTGGATGCCGACATGAGCCGGGACCCAGCAGAAGGCGACTGTCTTATGTTGGAGGGTCGTTAAAAAGTGGAAGGTTTGCTGGATGGTACAGACGAGCGGGTGAGGAGAGTTAAATCTTTCTAGGGAGAGAAGTGCGCTTTGGAGTGTGAAGGGAGATCTGGAGTTCGCGAAATTGAAGGATGGGTCGGGAGCATGGCTGGCTATCTACCGTTCACCAGGGAAGGAATCGGTCAGCCTGTCGAACCCCGCGGAGGTTGCGGGGTCGAGTCGGCCGAGCGAGACCGGAGGCGTGGATCACGGCAGACAGAGGAACGTCGTGGGCTGAGAGGGTCAGAAGTGTTTTGACGGGCTTCTGTGGTCGGGCCAGGAGGGGGCACGTTAACCCCGAAAGTGGCGCGCCTGTCTGGGGTCTCACGGCTGACCCTAGGTGGCGACAGGGGGTACCAGAAGGACCGGGTGGGTGGGAGGGAGGGCGTACTCAGGGTGGCTGACAAGGAGGGGGGCCGGGGATGTTGGGGGGGTAGGTACTATGGGGGTGGAAGAGGGTGAACCAGAGTGGTCTCGTGGAGGGGTGGAGAAGATGGCACCAGGAGGCAAGGGCAGATCCAAGAGACTCGTGGGCGCGGCCGAGCTCCCCTCGGTCACACCGTGCAGCTGCGCCAGGACCGCATCCACTGGATCCTCGGGGGAGAGGATATTGTTCAGATTGGGTCTCGTCGTATGGGGCGGGTCATGGATTTCAGCTACTATTGTCAGAGTCTGTCGGGGTAGAGTGGTAGGACTTCTGCGGTGGGGAGAGATGGACATAGTAGACGTAGTGGGCGGTGTGAGGGTCCGAGCCGTCTTCTTGGTTCTTGGGGAAGAGGGAGAGACATGTTGGAAGGCCGGAGGGTCTGGCGACACGCTCCGGGGTCTCCGCCTCGATGGCTTGCTCCGGGCGGCAGGTTCGGGCGTGTGCAGAGAGTACTGGGAAGGCAGGGTTTGAGGTGGATGGGACCTGGATGTCCTGGTCCCAGACTCCTGGGGGGTTCGTGGCAGGTGAGGTGCGGGAAGGGGAGGGATGGTGGGGGGACAGGAGACCGTCGGGTCCTGCGAGGATTTTCTTTGGGGGGGGGGGACCGGGAGCAGTGGCTGGGGTGGTTTCGGCGGCAGGCCAGGGCGGCGTGCCGAGATGATAGAGCCGAGAGCAGCGGCATAAGACACCCCCGGCCTCACCTCACGACTCCGCACCCTGTCTCGTGCCTCACGGGGGCTAAGGAAGTCCGTTACTTGTAGGCCTCGGACCTCCTTCTCGAACTTGAAGAAAAGGCATTCGCGGGATGAAGAGGGGTGTGCGCCTTCACAATTGGAGCATTTGGGTGTATTGGGGCACCTGTCAGGGTGAGCGAGTTGTCCACAGTGAACACACAGTTG
>JAJOZX010000128.1:192500-375000 GCA_023014485.1 Bathynomus jamesi
TCATTTATGGCCGGGCCACTTAAAACATATTTGGTAAGATAACATAAAGGTTAGGTTAATTTTTATGTGGAATTTAAAAGTCGGTACCTCGTTTGTGTGTGTGTGTGTGTGTGTAATAAACATAATCAATAAATTTGTCCATTTCTCCATTCGGTTAATCTCATTTTCTGTAACATTATTTTCAGGGATGTCTCTTCTACCTTCCTCACTACATCTGGAAAACGATGGAAGGAAAACGGCTCGAAAACTTACTTCAAGGCCTGAACGCTTTTACCGTTATTGATGATTCTTTCGAGAAGAAGAAGGAAAACATGATTAAGTGAGTAAAATGTTGTTGCTCATCATCCAAATATTTTTCGTTCAAATGGGCACGAACCTGGCTTTCGCGTGATAACGGATCGACTCGCGAAATTCCCACCAGCTTACCAGCTGTATACAAAATTCTTATTGCATTTTACGACCCTTAAATTCTCTCATAATTTTCTCTTTATTCGGGTTAACGTTGTGCCCACGTCACAACACCACTTCCCATTACATCAGCGAGCTTAAGCGACCGTGGGTCTGTTCGGTAGTTAAATGGGGAACTCTCCTCTGCGTTCAGATGATGTAGCGACCCGTGGTCCCACGTAAAACTGTAGGTTCTCTCCGCCATATGACCTTTGCCGTTGCGAAGCTTAATTACAAACATTATTATTATTATTATTATTATTATTTGTGATGTAGGAAAGATGAATATTAATTGGACCTAGTATGTTTCATGGACTGCTCTCGATTTTCCTACGAAATTGCAAACAAGGGCAGTCGATGACCCTGATTTTGTTTCTGCAATCGGTTTTCTTGAGAAACCTAACCTAACCTAACCGAGTTTCTTATACTATTGTTTTTTGCAAGATATCGCACTAATTCTTGTAATTTTTTGTGAATTTGTATGGCGTAAGCGCCACATCAGCTCGGACTTATTCCAAAAGATGTTGGAGTGTATTGCGTCGTTTCAGTAAATAAATTTATTCAATATCCATTAACATTTTTCTTTATCATTTCTCAAGAAAACCGATTGCAGAAACAAAATTAGGGTCATCGACTGCCCTTGTTTGCAATTTCGTAGGAAAATCGAGAGCAGTCCATGAAACATACTAGTCCCTATTAATTTTCATTATGCGTAAACAGATAATTCTATCACAATTTTAAAAATTAATTAAGTATATAATAATATCGTACTTATTAAAATAAAATAGTCTTTACAGACTATGTAAGAATTATTATTAAAATTATAACTCACTCGAATATATATATATATATATATATATATATATATTTGCCTTCCGTTATAAAATAAGGCGAATAATTTAATATAGAGTATTTAATTTATAATCGACGTCTGAACAGGTACTTACACAACTCGCATGGTTTGAACAAAAAATATTGTTTAGGATACATCTTCTGCGAGTTGCTGAACTTTGTCAACGTTGTTGGTCAAATGTTTATGCTCGACGCCTTCTTCGGAGGAATGTTTCTGCATTATGGAACGAAGGTCAGTATTTCAGGCACCAATATTGTACTGCAGTCATTATTATTATTATTATTATTATTATAGTATTATTATTATTATATTTTTAGCACTTTAAAGCACTTACTTTATGGGACACGTTATTCGTGTTGGTGGGCTTCTTTGTGAACACGTCACAATACCTCTTGCCGTTAGATAAGCGAGCTTGGGCGACGTGGATCTGTTCAGTAGCTGGATGGGTGACCTTCCTCTGCGTTCAGATGATGTAGCGACCCGTGGTTCGGATCCTGATTAAGGCTGCATTTGCCGTGACATTTGCCGTCATGACGGTTAAATACAGTGGCACTCATAAGTATTCATACAGAGAAATATTTATACAAAGAATAGGGCACCAAGCAGCAACAGACCGGCTGGTCCCTACGAGGTTGTCTGTTTAAGGAGGGGGGTTGAAAGAAGGGAGAAAATTTAAGGACAAGTGAAAGTTTCAAAGCAAAGCAGAGGAAAGAGGTTGAGACGTAGGAAAGAATTTAAAGATAAAGTGAACATTTTAAAGTACAGAGGAGGGAATCCAAGTGAAAAATTCTACAACATTTCTATGCTCCAAAATATGCTTCCAACTCGGGTTTAAGGCAAGATAAGCATCTAATTTCTTTTTAAAGGATTTGATCGAATTACTATGAACTTCGCTGGCTGGCAATCCATTTCACAAATTACTATACGATTGAAGAAAAAATGTTTAACTTCATTAGAATTAAAATGTTTACCCTCTAATTTGGAACTATTGCTGCGAGTTTTATCCGCATTCCTGAAGGTGAAATATTTTTTGACGTTGATATTATCAAAACCTGTAATCATTTTAAACACCTGGATTAAATTTCCTCAAATTCGCCTTTTTACAGGTGAGAATAAATTTAACGTTTCTAAATGGGCCGCGTATGATTTGTTTCAGTCTAGGAATCATCTCAGTAGCCCGTCGCTGCACTCCCTCCATTGTCTATGTCCTATCGTAAATATGGGGATCAGAATTGGACGCGCTATTCCAGGTAGGGGCGTACGAAGAAATTACATAATGTTAGCATTATTTTCTCCGAATGAAACTCAAACGCTCTACCAATAAATCCTAAAATTCTATTTGCTTTTCTGACAAATTCAATACATTGCTTACTCGGTTTAAGAGTGTCGGCAACAACAATAATACCTAAATCTCTCTCTTTCGTAACACTTGTTAGTGTTTTGTCGCGCATAAAATACTTTTCTTGGACATTGTTTTTAGCAACGTTTTACATTTATCTTTATTAAAGTTCATTTGCCAAATTTCCGGTCACGCGAGTAATTTATTAATATCTTTTTGAATCTGCAAACGTTCTGCCGCTGATTTTGTTCGTCCCCCTAGTTTGGTATCATCCGCAAATTTCGAAATTATATTGTTAATTCCCCAGTCGATATCACTGATATAAATAATATTAAGAATTGGTCCCAGAACTGACCCCTGAGACACGCCGCTAGTTACACTTTTCCAGTGCGACGCTTTGTCATTAATGACCATTGACCACTCTTTGTTTAGGTCCACTAAGCCAATTTTCGATCCATTTGAGAACATTACCATCAATTCCGTGAGAATGAAGTTCAGCTAATAATCTTCTATGAGGCAGTTTATCAAACGCCTTTTGAAAATCAAAATATATAATATCTACTGTTTTACTCTCGTCATATATATATACAATATCATTAAAGAAATCGAGCAAATTAGTAAGACAAGAACGATTACTTGAAAGCCGTGTTGAGAATCTTTGATTAATTTATTAATTTCTTAGTGATTAACTATTTTGTCCCGAACGATCGTCTTCAAAAGCTTACCAACTACTGAAGTCACGCTGATGGGACGATAATTCCCAGAAGCGATTTGTTTCCTTTTTTTAAATACAAAGGAATACAAAGGAATACGAAGAAAGACAAAGGAGACCAAACAGCAACAGACCGGCTGGTCTCTACGAGGAAATATTGGCGTAATGTTTGCGAGTTTCCAATCGAACGGAACTTCTCCAGACTGTAACGATTTATTAAATATATGATATATGTGAGAGGAGAGACTATTGCGCAGTTCACTTCTTTAAGTATTAGTAAAAAGCTTATCTGGACCGGGAGTTTCAATGGGATTAATTTTGCCTGTGACTAAGAGTACTTCGCTTTCACTGATGGTAAAATCGTGAAGCTTTAAATGATCATCACTGAGCATGATTACGGGAACAGGAATGTTGTTCATATTTGCGTTAGTGAAGAAGGAAGAGAAGATTTTATTTAAAACTTTCTTATTAACTTTTTTATTCCTAACATAATTATTGAATTTCTTGGGATTCGATTTAATTTGGTTCACTAAATATAGCTCATAGTTGCGCTCACTTTTTCTAAAAAGATTTTTACTTCGTCTTCTCGATAGCTTGTAAGCATTTTCATCGGACAAATTATTTGTTTCTTTACATTTAAAATACGTGTTCTTTTTAACGTTAAGCTACTTTTATTTCAGCATTCCACCATTCAGGTTTAACAGACTTCGTCAGTCTCTTTTTACGTAATGGGATATTACTCGATTCTAAACGTTTAAAATAATTATAAAAGGAAGTCCATATGCTATTGATATCATCGTGCGATAGAGCCTCATCCCAATTATGGGTCGAAAGTTGTAGTTTCATGTCACGAGATTTAGCTCTTTTAAAATCCAAAACGTATTCCAAGCTCTTCGAATGATGGACATTAATTATAATTTCAAATGTTATCTGCCGATGATCATTGGTGGAGTAGTAGTCTCCTACAAAGATATTATCAATTAAGTCTAGGTCTGTACTTAAAACTAAATCTAGAATATTGCATTCTCTAGTGGGTTCCTTAACCATTTGAAAAAGTGAACTTTCGAGCAAACCCTCGTACATTCGGCGACCGGAATTAGATTGTAAAGGACCACCCCAATCCCCGCAAGGCAAATTAAGATCTCCCATAATTATCGCATCATGTTCGCTACTTCTATCAAAAATTAGTCCCTGAAGCCAGTTATCACTATCGACAGTCTGAGAGGGAGACCTGTATACTAAACCTATAATTAATTTTTTCGTGAGTTGTCTTTGATTTCAACAAACCTTCGCATTTATATTATCAATTTCTGCAATGTTTAATTATGGGTTTTAAGCGTGACCGAACTATATTCCATTCTATCATTGTTAAACATCTCATAACCTGGGATATGATATTCTCCGAGAAAATCTCTACTCTCTGTATTTAACCAGGATTCAGTAATTACTACAACCTCAAATTTTTGGTCAAGGGCGTGGTTAATAGCTCATCAAATTTAAATCTTAATCTTCAAACATTAATATAAAAAACACTTATTGAATCTTGAGTACCGCAGTAGAATCGCGAGGTTCTTCGAGGAGGCAATCGTTCGATGTAAGAAAAATTTATGTTAGGCTGTTCACTTTCATAGGAGTGACGCCGTTCCTTGCCTCAAAAGCCATCGCAGAGCCATGCAATAATCTACCAATACTTGCTGCTCCCACGCCATTTAGATGAAGACCATTACGCAAAAATGAATCATTTTTATTATGAAAATGACTCCACAGATCGACGAATTCGACATTTTTCTGTTGGCAAAAGGATTTAAGAATATTATTTATGTAGGTAGCTCTGTTGAAAAAGTTGTCGGATCTGCGATTCTTGGGAGAATTCCTGAAAAAAATTAATTTATTAGTCCTATCCTTTAGAGTTTAGAGTCTGCATCAGCCGCTTGTATTTCTCTATTAGCTCCTCCGACCTAGTAATCTTAATATCGTTAGTCCCAACATGCACCATAAATATCGCACTATCATCAACATCTTTACCAAACTCGTCTATGGAGTCCGTGATATCGTCCACACGGGATCCAGGACAGCATTACCTCCTTCTCCGAGTTGGATCCCTGCCGCAGAACTCCCGTAATTGTCCTCGAATAATCAGCCTAATCAGCCTACTTTCCTGTGTGTCATTCTGCTCTGGCTCTAAGACAGAAAATCTATTAGTTGTAACTACACTTAAGCAAGGTTTATGCTGCCTAGGTCGGGCCCCATTTCGAACTGTCTCAAACGGTCGATCCCCTGAAAGAGACGTGAGGGCGGGTATGACGGCTGGTTGTGGATTCGTCGTTATTTCAGTTAAATTCGTTCTTATCTTTTATACTGTGCATAGCATTGTTATGAAAAGTTTACCATTCGTGTAGAAAAATTTAACAAATTAAGAAAAGTAAGTTTAACTCCAACATATAATGTAAAACATCAAAAATTTTTAGGAAAATAAAAGAGGTTAAAATGCAACAGTTTTCGTACATTTATTTACAAAATTATTTAATACTTTGTGTGTTCACCTTAGGCTTGGAGAATTAAAAATTTTTATTAGTAGTTGGCTGTTTATTGATAAGAGGCTGTTCACAATCCTGAATTCTAAAATTTTCTCTCTAAATCTTCATGGAAGACGAATGACTGTACAAGCCATGTGTAAGTAATGGGTCGTCGTGATAAATTGTTGTCTGCAAATCTTAAGAGATCTGTTATTGCTGCACACGAGTTTGGAAAGAGTCGTAGGATGATAGGAGAACAACTTCGAATTCCATTTACGACGGTTGCTGCAGTTATAAAGAAGTGGAAAGACTTTGGAATAATCAAAGTCTACCAAGGTGTGGATGACCTTGCAAGATTTCTGAACGTACACCGAGACGGATTGAAAGAATGGATGCTGCGAATTCACGAGTGACTGCGGGTGATATTTGCCAAACATTAAGAATGTCTAAGATCGATGTCCATCCCTCTACTGTACGTCGTGCATTGAGAAAGAATGGTCTGCATGGAAGAATTACACGAACAAAACCTCTGCTACGAAAAGCTCACAAAGAAGCCCGTTTAAAGTGCGCCAATTATAATTATTTATCTTAAAAATGATGGATTTACATTCTGGAAGAAAGTTCTCTGGACAAACGAGACCAAAATTGAATTATTCGGGGACAATGATCAACGGTATGTTTGGCGAAAATCAAATACTGCAATCGTGGTGCAATGGTGGTGGTAGTTTGCTCCTTTGGAGATGCTTTAGTGCTTCTGCTCCAGGAAAGCTTGTTGTCATCAATAGAATCTTGAATTTGAAGAAATATCAGGAAATTTTAGAAGAAAATTATTGCTTTCAGTTCGGGAGCTACGAATGGGTCGCAACAAGATAGTGATCCAAAGCATAAAAGTAAGAACACCATCACATGGCTTCAGCAAAAGAATTTCAAGCTTCTCGAGTGGCCCAGTCAAAGCCCAAATCTTAATTTAATCGAGAATTTATGGTTTGATTTGAAAAAAGTTGTCCGCAAGAGAAACCCTTCGAATTTGAAAGAACCGCAACAATTTTCTTTAGAAGAATGTGCTAAAATTTCTACTGAAAGATGTCGAAACCTTGTTGAAAAATACCCAAAACAAATCACTGAAATTAGTCAAGCGAAAGGTGGACACAAAGAATTAAATAATTTTGTAAGTAAATGTGCGAAAACTGTTGCATTTTAACTTTTTTTAATTTCCTTCAAATGTTTTGATGTTTTACATTATATGTTGGAGTTAAACTCATTTTTTTACTTGTTAAATTTTCCAAACGAACGATAAACTTTTCATAATTATCCTATGCAAAGTACAAAAGATAAGGACGAATATAACTGAAATATTTCTCTGTACGAATGCTTATGAGCGCCACTATACAGTAGATGTCGGCATTACTCGGACATCTGTTTCATACCGTACCTCAGAATCTTATTTTAGTAGATTACCTACCAAAGAGGAAGTATCCATTGGGCTGATGTTGCCCACGTTTTATTGAACGTCCTATTTGTTGCTGAGTCGTATTTGGGATATATCAAATACGGAGGTCGTGCCCAAAGAAAGACCGCATTTTCGGTTTTAATACAACTAAATCTGAAAATAAGGTATAAAATTGCACGGAAGACCCAAGTGTTTAACTCTCGTTTTTCAGATCGAATAAAATAGTCTGGCGTCAGCCAAAATAAAATATAGAGTACCGTATGAAATATTGAAAGTGTTAATCACATTTTTTACTAAGTAACTTTATCCATTTAATGTTTTATAATAACAACTTCATACCATTAACCCATTATAAAAGTTACCCGGGGTACTTGGGTACACCAGTACCCCAGTAGGGCTTAAGGGTTAAATAATAAAAATTAAATATAGTCGCTTCAAAATGCCTTGTTCTGAAATTCCATGTTTTTTGTGGCATTTGTCAGGAAGAATATCACGACAAGACTTTCTAAATGGACTGTACATAATTAACATAGTTATAAACTGCAAAATATTTTGTAATAATAAAGTATAAGATCATTAATGTTTTACCTCTGAAATTAGATTCTCTTACTGCCAACTGAGGAAGACAAAGGACGTTTCGATCCCATGATCGAAACCTTTCCTAGAGTGACTAAGTGCGAATTTCACACATTTGGAGCATCTGGAACGAGGCAAATCAAAGACTACCTCTGCATTTTACCCCATAATATCTTAAACGAGAAGATTTTCCTCGTCATGTGGGTTTGGTTCGTGGTTTTAGCATGTGCAACCAGTGTTCAGGTATGGCAGAACGAATTCTAGCTTATTTGCTTCTTTACTATAACTATAAAGCTACATACACACACACACACACACATTCTCTCTCTCTCTCTCTCTCTCTCTCTCTATTTGTGTGTTCTATCGGCACTGTCGCCTTTTCAAAAACAAAACTTTTGATCAAAAGGATAAAGTGGAAATATTACATTTTAAATGATCGAACAAAATGTGGAATAGAATTTGTTTCGAAATGTTGCGGAGAAATTTTTTTTTATCGGATTATTACTGTTTATATCAGATTTCTAATAGTCTTTGCAAAATGTAGGTTAAGTTGTGTTAGGTTAAGTTAAGTTATATTTAGAGTAGATCAAATTTGGTTAGGTTGTATTAGATTAGTCTGTGTTTCGTCATCTTTGTTGGTGGAGGTCTAAACACTTTCGTTGGGAAATTTTTTATTCGAGAAAATTTTCTCAATGTCTCGAGAATTGGTTCCGTTGGTCAAACGTTTTTCTCGAACGTGTTTTTGGACCTGTTTTTACTAACTAAGACGACAAAACATAAAATGACCTAATCTAACCTACCAAATTTGATCTAATTTAAACTAATTTAACTGAAATTTACGTAACTTAACCTGATTTTACCTTAACTAACCTAACAAGTTAGTTAAGATATCTATCTATATATATAACCTTTAACCTTTGGTTAGCTTCCGCCCGAATTGTTCATTCTGACGAAGGTCAAGCTTTTCACTCCACCTTAGACCTACAGTTTAACGTGGAATCCGAACCACGCCCCATCAGCAGCCCAGCGTCTTAACCACTAGGCCACTCAGGTTAATGCTGTCTGTCTGTTCAATCCGAAAACACGGAAACGGCCTTTTGGAGAGGAAAACTTAAGTAAAAGTTGCTTAAAATTAATCGAAACCTACGGGAAAATTATTATAATCTATAATCTATATATATAAAGCTGAAATCGGATAATGTTTGTTTGTTTGTGTATGTGCTCATTCTAGGAAATATTTAAGACAATAAAATTGCCCCTGTTGATGTTTAAGTGCGGTATTTTTACCACGGACTTCCGTTAGTGCAAAGAAATGCCCTACCTAAAAATCTAATAAAATATTTCTCCACACCATTTAAAAAAAATTCATCCACGTTTTGCGTGTCTTTTAACATAGTCTCTAATTCAGTCGGTCTTTTCTTGCATGCAGTTAATGTTCCGTGCAGCGATGCTTCAGTTTCCCGTGATTCGTTTAAAGCTTCTAGAGCAAAGAGGCAAACTGGGAACGTCCTACGAACTCGATCCTTTGATCCGTCGCATGCATTTGGGAGACTTCCTCCTTCTGTACGCCATCGCGCATAACGTGAGCGCTCTTTGTTTCAAAGACATCCTGAAAGGTCTCCAGAACATGAATCAAAGTTCCTTTCCAACAGCGCCTCTAACAACAGTCAGTCCCGCTTACAATAACTCGTTCGTGAATGATTTAGATGGTAATACCATGGACTTGAAGCTCCGGAAGAAGATCATGGAAGATACTAACGTTTAAAAATTCTTAATTTACTTTGTAGATATTGCGAAGGACAATAACACTCGTTAGTATGTATAATTTTAATATACTACCTAAATACAAAGCTGCAAAGACAGCGAAATATTTTAAGCTTATGCGCGCACTTGTCAGAAATCCTCCATAGGTAATGTTAACATTTATAATACGATAATTGCTAATATCGGATACGCGTAGATATTACATCCCTAAAAAATTTTTTTTGGGGATAATGTAACAAAAATTTAAGTTTTTAGCATTATAGAGAAGGAATCATTTTGACCAAATGTTTGGAAAAAAAAAAAAAAATAAAATAAATTATATATATATATATATATATATATATATATATATATATATATATAATATATATATATATATATATATATATATATATATATATATATATATATATTTTCAGTCGCAGTGTAAACAGAAAATTGCTAAAGAACTTAACAGGATGGATTACACAATGATGGAATTAAGGTTTTTTATTATAACTATTATTTCGAAATAACATCCTGTGCGCGTTTTATATCTAAATTTAATGAGTGAAAAGTTTGGTAAAAATTTCTGTAAGTTCCATTTTGTTTCTGAATAAAAGATGTTTGTTTCTTCATTTATTGGAAATTCAATGAAAAATGATTTCTTAAAAATACGCTCAATTTCATAATTCTTATAGATAGGATATGTATATACTGTGTGTGTGTGTATATATGTATATATATATATATATATATATATATATGTGTGTGTGTGTGTGTGTGTGTGTGTGAATAATGTCATTGTAAATGCATGATTTTGCCGTTTTCTGAAGTAATACAATATAAATATGTAGAATGAGTTTGCTACTAAGAAATATTAGAGAAAAAGGTCTCATTTTTATATGGTATACAAATAATTTGTGTTACATATATGGCCTACTTTTATAACTTAATAATAAAATGTGAGCTGAATAGCATATTCATTAATATATACAGTACATACATACACACACATATATATATATATATATATATATATATATATATATATATATATATATGCTGCAAACCCACAAGGAAAAAGAAAAACGATTCCAAGGCCTTTCGTGTATTCAAAGCTACACCTCGTCAGGGAATGAAGTTAAAAGGCGAGAAGCCCATATATATATACAACGTACAGGAAAAACAAAACAATTAGCACATACTTAACAAGGGTTAATGAGAGGCAAAAGAAATTTTAACATGATATCGTCACATATTGTAAATAGCATGGATCTTATTGACAAACTGAAGTTCCCTAATGACCCTAATTTCAAATTGGTAAGCTTCGATGTATGCTCGCTATTCACAAAAGTCCCTGTTGATGACCTACTTGATTTCTTAAAAGATAAGATTTCTGAATATTCTTTCCCTGTTCAACACAACACTCTTATTGAGTTAATTAAGCTGTGTGTCAAAGATTGTAAATTTCAGTTTGAAAATAAGTTTTATGTTATGTCGTTTGGATTGGCTATGGGAAATCCCCTTTCACCTGTACTAGCTAATTTATATATGGAATTTTTTGAAAGTAGAATTTTGCCTACGATTGTTAATTTTAACCTGGTTTGGTACAGGTATATAGATGATATTTTATGCCTTTGGCCTAATAATTTGGATGTGGACTTATTTCTTGGTAGGCTCAACAATTTAGCCCCATCTATTAAGTTTACAGTTGAAAAAGAAAATGAGGGAAGCCTACCTTTTCTTGATCTAAAAATTTGGAGATGCTCTAATCAGTTCAAATATGAAGTCTACCGTAAGCCTACTAAAATAACTCTTACGTGCATTTTATTCTGACCATCATCCTTCGATTAAATCCTCTATTTTCTCTGCTATGTTTCTTCGAGCATTGAGAGTTGTCAGTCCTGAATTTTTAGATTCCGAGTTATGCAATATCATGAATATTGGTACTAAATTATGTTATCCTATTTCATTTTTAGATAACTGTCTTAAGAAAGCCAAGAATAGGTATTATAATAATGTAATTGTAAAGGAATTTCAGCGTAAAAATATCCTTAGCCTACCTTACCATGTTAATTTTCAATACCTTCCAACTGTACTTAAAGCAATTGGCATTAATGTAATCTTTAAGTATAATAATACTGTTAAATCACGCCTAATAAAGAATAGCCCTGATAATGTTGTTGGTTGTGTGTATTCGATCGGATGTACACAATGTAACTCAGTATATATAGGCCAAACCGGTAAAACGTTAGATATTAGGGTAAAACAGCATAAATATGCTTGTAGAACAGCTAGTACTTCCAATGCTTTATTTAACCATATGTATAGATGTAACCATAGCATCAAGTGGGATAGTTCTAAAGCGCTTGTTAAAAACAGAGATATAATAGAACGAAATATTCTAGAATGTGCATTTATTCATTTTAAAAACAATTTCAATAACAGCTCGGGGACTTATAAAATTGACGATATCATGTTAAAATTTCTTTTGCCTCTCATTAACCCTTGTTAAGTATGTGCTAATTGTTTTGTTTTTCCTGTACGTTGTATATATATATGGGCTTCTCGCCTTTTAACTTCATTCCCTGACGAGGTGTAGCTTTGAATACACGAAAGGCCTTGGAATCGTTTTTCTTTTTCCTTGTGGGTTTGCAGCATTCATTCATTTCACGTGTTTTATTGTGAAATTCATCCCATATATATATATATATATATATATATATATATATATGATGAATTTCGCAATTAAACACGTGAAATGAATGAATGCTGCAAACCCACAAGGAAAAAAGAAAAACGATTCCAAGGCCTTTCGTGTATTTAGAGCTACACCTACACCTGAGCTACACCCTGACGAGGTGTAGCTCTGAATACACGAAAGGCCTTGAATCGTTTTTCTTTTTTCCTTGTAGGTTTGCAGCATATATATATATATATATAAATAAATCAATTTGTAAGTTTTTATTCATTTTCGATTGCATTTAGTAATAAAATTTTGTAGAACATTTTTATTTTTATTATATACACTTTAGAAATATAATTACGTTCCTATATTTTACGTTCTCGAGTTCATTAAACCATAATTTTCGTCACTCGCACGCAAAGAAAGTTCTATATCCGCATTAACGTCACCTCTGGCGGCGGAATCAAATCTTAAATAAATCTCTTCTATCAAGGCGTTGAACGAGAGGAGTTCGATATTTTTACTCAATAAATGCAAAATAAAACAATCTCCCGTTTGTAAGCGTTTTAACATTACTTTGGTCGCGTCTTTATATCTAATTTTAGCCTTTTTTTGCAATAGGGCGATCCTTATTACGGGTAAACAGTAAATAATTCCTCTGTAAATAATGCCAAGAGCGCTCACAACAGCGAGGAAAATAAACCAAAACCAAAGGAAAATGTAAAGTTTTTCGTTTAGAACGTTGAGGGCGAGAACGCACATTAAATCATGCTTCTCCATCGTTCCTGACACGCCATATATGCGGAATGTGCACTTTGTGACTCGTGGAAACAAAACTATAAGAGGATCAGTTCGGTCCTCTTGCTCCCGATTAATGAACTGCAACGCTTCGATTCCCACGTTGAAGAACATTCCCCCGAGGAACTTATCGAGGAACCACATATTGAAAATAGCGTTCATAAAGTTTAGAAATTCGCAGATGAAGAACTTGAAGGCGTAGCAATTATGATGGTTTAGAGAACTTGCTAAATAATCGGCTAAAATCTTGATCTTTTCTTTACGTTCTTCGAAGGATATCACAGGATTCGAAAGGCCCATTACCATGGCATCCATTCTCCTTCCCTCCCACGCTTTCCACAACCAGTGGGGAGCGTAAAAAAAGATGCCCTGAAAAAAATTTAAGTATTTTAAAAATACTTCATTTATCACTTATCACCTACAATGGAACTTTTTTAGAGTAGTGTATGCACGGTAGTGTATTAATTGTTTCTGTAATAATTTTCAAACACCTTATATACACAACTTATTGAATCTTAAAATTTTTGACGACTATTTAGGCTTTTAGTATCATAAGAAACGCGAGTTATGCGGAACAAGAGGCGAAAATAAATTAATATGTAAATCATACAGTTTCGGTACGAGTTCCATTATCAATGATAAAAATAGAGTTGGTACAAGTTTTGAAGGGAGTAACTACCGACTAGTATACCCTCGCACATATGAGTTAGTTGGTTGCATGGCACGTTGAACACTATTTTCAAATCGAGAGCATTGAGACGGGAGGTAACGCTATCAATCAGGGAAAATAAGTCTTCTTTAAAAGGAGACCTGGGTAGGGTCAAATAAATGACAGGAAGTTCGTCTGTGATCCCCCGACCCATTTCTCACGCTGACTCGAGACATTTCTTGGATGGGTTGTACATTTGTTTATAAAGCGCCAATACGGAAAGAATCAAAGATAAACTAAAAGCAGTAGATCGAAGTGTTTTGTTGTAACTGGAGAGATTATTGAAACTGAATACATGTTAAGATTTTGTGTTTAAGTGAAGTGAAGCAATTAAAGTAAACGAGTTATGTCAAAAGTGTTCGTTCTAAATGTTTAATTAATGTATCGGGTGAATTTTTTTTTTAAAATATGACACTTTAAAAGGTTTGTTTTTGTTTTATTAACTCAAATAAAATCATGAAATTTTTACTGTACCTTCTCTACACATGGAGAATTAGTCCGCTAGTGCAAAACATGTTCCATGTGGTGTCCTCTCAGCTCACGATACTTACAACGATACTTTCGACGAAACAGTCCTGTCCAACAGATTTCCTGCGGTTTACGATAAAGGAATATCATGGCCACCAACATCATCAGCTGTAAACCCCTGTGACTTTTGTATGTGAAGGTTATTTAAAATATAGAATGTTTAAACAAAATCCACACACAATAGAAGAATTGAAAGCATCAACTGAACAAGATATCTCTCAGATTTCAGCAAATACTCTCTCTAGAGTACGACAAAATTTTTCTGTTCGTGTGCAAAGAGTTAATGAGCTGAGAGGACATCACTTAGTGCATGTTTTGCACCAGGGACGAATTTCCAATATGTAGAAAAGGTACAGTAAAAATTTCATGTTTTATTTCAGTTAATTAAAAAGATACAAACCTTTCAAAGTGTCACATGTTTAAAAATATTACCCATTATATTTAGCAAAATGTTTGCATGTATTGATATATATTAGCTTTAACGCTGTTGAATGAATGAGAGATGCCTGTTTGGCATAGTAAAAATCGGTGCTCTTCCAATATGTGCTCTACCGCGAAACTGTGATCTACCATATTCCAACTAATATTCCATATTCCAGGCTAACTAACGAAAATATCACGACTTAACCTAACCAATCGTCAAGGGCGTATAGTTGACCTAACGATTGGTTAGGTTAAGTCATGATATTTTCGTTAGTTAGCCTTATAAGGCTAGTTTCACGGTAGAGCACGTATTGGAATATGGTAGATCACAGTTTCGCGGTAGAGCACATATTGGAAGAGCACCTAAAAATCTTTCAGAAGTAAAGGTAGTTAAAATAGACAACTTCAGAATATGATTGGTGTGAAAATGATTGACTGAATGAGAAATGGGAGACGTTCATGAAATAAAACATTAGTAAGGCAATCATTTTACGAAAAGGCAAGTGAAAATCTTAGTGAAGCGTCAACTATTCTTTTCACAAAGATGTTTATAAGGTTATGACCTCTTTTCCTGAGTGAACCAGCACGAATATTCAACTTTAAACGTCAGAACAAAAATTAGATTATTTTTTTCCCCCAAAACTGTATCGCTAAAGATTTTGTTCGATTTTTACTGTCTCGAAAGCTTCTAATAGTTGTCTTTGTAAATGTAGATTATGCTAGATTAGGTTACATCCGGTTAGGTTACTCTAGGTGAGATTAAGCCATTTTATGTTTCGTTGTCTTTGTGTAGATACAAACACTTCTGTCGAAAAATTTTGCATTCAAGAAGAATCACTTGATTTCTCGAGAATTTGGTTAGGTGGTCAAAAATGTCATGTAGCAAACATCAAATAAATAAACTCTCCAATATATGGCTACAAGTGGACTTGCATGGGAAGTTATATTTTGTGAAGAAAAACAAATTCGTTCCAAAACTGTAAATTATGAAATGACTACTAAATGAACAATTAAAGCAGGAATAAAATTTGTAATTAAAATTTTCCTTGGCCAGCCACCTTTTCTTGGTGGTGGCG
Organism: Bathynomus jamesi; assembly: GCA_023014485.1. Lineage (NCBI taxonomy): Eukaryota > Metazoa > Arthropoda > Malacostraca > Isopoda > Cirolanidae > Bathynomus > Bathynomus jamesi. The sequence continues at coordinate 208,360 of JAJOZX010000128.1, forward strand.
TGGTATGGGGAAGTGAGGTAATGCCTCTTTGATGTCGTGGCAGGACGATCATGACTAAGAGGCCATTGACGAAGTCCCCTTCCCCTTCCCTTAACCCACATTTCGCCAGGAGGTTGCACGTTTCTCATCGCGGGTTTGTTGTTGCCATCTTGCTATTTCTAAGCTTCCCCCGCTTTTAATCTGCATGGAAATCTGTATGATTGTCGTTTCTTTCTACAGGGTGTCCCGTAAGTCTGGACCCATAGGGAAAAATAATAAAATTACAAAATAGTCCAAAAATTTATTTATAATATATTTTTTTATTATTTTTATTATTATTTTTATTATTTTTTTATTATGATCTTACTCCGCTGGAGTTTTATTTGTGGGGCCACTTGAAAGCCAAAGTGTACGAGGTCAAACTTCAGAACATTTTCCACCTTAAAGCACGCATTGTGGAGGCGTGTCAAGAAATTTCTGCGACTGTGATTCAGAAAGTGCTGTCGCAGTGGAGATTGCGTCTTCAACTATGTGTGCGACACAACAGCGGACACTTTGAACAGATTATGTAATAAATTTTTGGACTATTTTGTAATTTTATTATTTTTCCCTATGGGTCCAGACTTACGGGACACCCTGTATATGAAAATAAATCTGCTTTAGCACTAAGGCTCCTCAGTAAGCAATCTGCTTCCTCGGTAGGAGGCAGGCATACAAGAGGGATTCAGTGTGAACACTAATTGTTCACTCCGATGAACATTTTTGCTAAGATTAAATTGATACAGGAAGGGTCCTGTGACGACCACCAGACTTCTCAATGGTTACATGCGTATATTTCTCCATTATGCTTGAAGTCACCGGGGTATTTGAACATCCCGTAACAGACCCCACTTCTTTGGGATCCATATTTTTGGGTAGAGACGAGAAATTATAGTCTTTGCAAATTTTACCTGGTAAAATTTTCCTTTTTCGCCTCCTGAAATTGAACTATCGCTGACAGTGTTCCAGCTTCAGTTATTCACATTTCTCAACAGTATCGGGAATCTATTCCAAATTTATCCATCGAACTTCCGCCTTGTATTAAGTTTTCGGTTTTAGTTTGATGGAAAACAGTTATCACTAAATAGAAAATTTTTGAGACCACCCAGGCTCTCGTTAGATTCTTTTTCACTTTGAGACACTACACTGCGCCGACTTCACGGTGACTCTTCTGTTAGTATCGGATAATGGTTATGTCAAAGTCTGTCAGGTTGCCAACTGTATTCCTCTGTTATGATTACTCAGTTATAAGTACTTGATGTTCTCCATCATGCCATTAGTCGCTAGGTTATTCTGAACTTAATCCCATATTCCTCTGTCGTCGGATTTATGGTCTTTTCTAATTCACTCACAGCAGCAGCTTACCTCCTATTGCATCCGTTTTCACTCGCACGCCTTTCAGTTATTTTAGGTACAATTAGAACAATTTTACTTTTAACCTTTTATTATAACCTAATGATTCCAGGTCCAGGAGCGCTCCTCAAGTTCTAATATTTTAAAATGACTATATTCGAGTGCCTGTAGTGGGCGCAGAATGGGTTTTCTTGGGTGTTCTTCCCATTTTGACATCAGAGGAGTGAGAATGCAAATGGAGCACAGTGGGGGGGTCTTTAATTCTGTTGAGGAGAGTGCCTCCTCCTCGTTTTATAGTCTTCTTTCAACTCTCCCCTTTCAATTTATGTTCATTTTCCAATCATTTTTTCATTTCTTCTTTTCATTTCAAATCATTCTCACCTCATTTCTATCTGGTTTTACGTTCTTAATTTTACAGTACCCAAATTCTAGCTTCCTATTCTTATTATGCTCGGCTCAGTGGCCTCGGTATTGTTAACAGATTATTTTTAAACTGTTGTAAAAGTAGCTTACTGAACAGCAGTACTTAATGGTTATATATGAATAACATTATATCAACAAGAATATAAGTTTGTAACTGCGGGTAACAAGTAGTTGTACAGTCCGACAGTACTCCCGCCAGCAGTTTCGGGCTTATATATAAGTCACCGCGTTCGTTGCGGGTTTCTTTAACTCTCATGGCAGATAGAAGCCTATCTATAGTAGACCGGTGATAGAGCGAAGTCAAGTCAATCTAGACCAGGGTTAGAGCAATTACAGTTTCCGAGGTCATTTACAAATACAATTAGAATTACACCCCTTGGCTCATCAATTACAAATATTCTGAAGCCTAAATTGACAATTACAATTGTAATTGCAATTACATTTAAAGATTAACATGGTAATTAAGCACCAAAAACATAGATGCTAAAAAATCTACATAGTATAGCCACGTCCAGAAGTTAAAACCAGAATATTAAATTCACACACCTTGTATACAACTTTGTTGTCTGTGACTTAGTGTTGACTCTTGACAGTAACACCATCTTCTACGAGTTCAAAAGTAAGACTCAAATATCGTCTCTTGCTTTCGCGTATTGGTACCAAACTGACTGAACTCCATTAACGCCCTATATATATATATATATATTATATATATATATATATATATATATATATATATATATATATATATATATACACAGGGTGTTTCACAACATGTGGGACGCACTTTCAGGATGGACTCAGGACCTGAAAACAATGAAAAAAGTTTATATAAACATATGCCCGAAATCGCTTTGTTTCCGAGTTACAGCCCATTTTGCGTTCCAGCAATTCTTTCCACAAACTGTTTACAAACACTGCTTGCCGACAATGTTTGTGAGTGTGTACGAGACTTATTTCATGTATAACCTTGCCGAGTGTAATGTTTCGTACACTCTATGATATGTTTCAATATCGTTGAGTGTAGAGCCATCAGTCAGTCAGAGGTACATCGCGGTGTTTCACTGTTCGTATTCGTAACTTCTCACCGTGAATAAGTGCAGTCCAGTGAAAAAAAACCTTAAGAGTTTTTGTGCTATTCAGTGATAGTGTGCATTTGAAGTGAGAATGGAGGCTTATTCAAACAGAGAAATGGCAGACATGCATCTCATGTATGGACTTGCCGAGTGTAATGTGGCCGCAGCAAGACGTCTGTATGCGGAAAGGTTTCCAAATCGCCGTCTGCCAGATAATAAGACCTTTCAGAGAATAGACGAGCGTCTTGGTGATACAGGATCATTCAACAAGCGTGTTTCAGATGGTGGTAGACCAATCAGTGCCAGAAGTGTTGAGTTGGAGGAGCGGCAGTAAAGGTAAGGCGGATACTTGCTGGAACACATAAGCGATTTCGGGCATATGTTTATATGAACTTTTTTCATTGTTTTCAGGTACTGAATTCAGACTGAAAGTGCGTCCCACATGTTATGAAACACCCTGTGTATATATATATTATGTATATATTTGTATTCACCAATAATAATAGCATTAAATCGTATTTCAACCATAAAGAAAAAAACCCAGCCCCTTGTCTTGTCCACTGTCTACTGTTTCAACTGTACTCACTGCAAAGCGAGTTATATCGGCAACACCATTCGCCAATATCAAACAGCAAACAATATCACCCAGATATACAGACATGACAACTCCACAGACGACACCTGCCACCTGTGGCAGAACACACCACAAACAATTGAACACATTATGACAGACTTTACCGCTCTGACACAACATAGAACACAGCACAACATCACTAGTGCGCTGAACCTCTAGTCCACTCCGGAGAGGGCTATCGGTTACCTGCGTGCCGCCGGCTTGCTCGATCAGGTTGGGCTAATCGGCAAACCAACAACAACAAAACAATATCAAACAAAGTGGACGAACATCGCGGCATTTCTACCAGAACATCACAACCTTTAAATAAACCATCGAATCAGCAATAAGAGATCATTGCCACCTTCACAATCACCCACTGCTCCCCACCAATTTCAGCATTATCAATTCAGCATACCAACCAACTGACCTCCGCATCCTCGAATCCCTATATATCGTAAGTACAAAACCAACCCTCAATGACTACAGTTCTGGGATCGCCTGAAGATCAGGGCCCCCAGCCTTCGTTAGTTAGCTTTAAAGGCTAACTAACGAAAATATCACGACCTAACCTAACCAATCGTAAAGGGCGTACAGTTGACTTAACGATTGGTTAGGTTAGGTCGTGATATTTTCGTTGGTTAGCCTTATAAGGCTAACTAAAGAAGGCTGGGGGCCCTGATCTTCAGGTGATCCCAGTTCTGCCTTCAACTACTTAAACATAGCTAATTAATTCTTCTGTACCATCATTGAAAAAGAAATCCGCCACCACTCTTCAACTTCTAACAGTCAACCATCCCAAACCTTTTACAATTAGATTAAACCACCCCCTCTCGTAAAATAACCTGGTAAGTTTTGCTTTCATATGACTACGTCGTAGCCAATGTCGTAGCACCGCTTCCCGTTGATCAGCGAAGTTAAGCGACATTGGGTCTGGGTAGTAGTTGGATGGAGACCGTTCTCCGCGTCCAGATTATGTAGCAACCGATGGTTCGGATACCACGTAAAATTGCAGGTCCCCTCCGTCATATGACCTTAGATGTTGCGAAGGAGGTTAAACAACCCCAATCATTATTATTATTATTGTTTTCAATATTCTTTTCACCCTATAACATTTATATACGTTAGCTTACCTCTACATTTTATGTAACTTCTTTTAACTTTAAATTATTATCATAGGACTGTACAAATATATTGTATAAAATCTTTTACTATATTTGTTCACTTTTTATTTCTTAGCACTGATGATGGGAATTGAATTTCCGAAAAGTCTGACTAATAAACATGTACCACCTTCTCGTCCTCTTGTTCCTTATTAAGTTGCGGTTCCCTAAGAACAAACCCTTCAATCAAGTTATTATAGAAAGATATGACCTAGTCACGTTGAAGAGGTACAAGGACTCAAATTTTTTAATGTTTGTAAGTTATAATTTCATTCCTAAATTTATCAAATTTAAACTCTATAACAAACGACTTTATAACTCTAACATGTACAAATCTTTCCAGTATAAACTGAATCCAGGACAAAAACTCACCACTTAAATGCAAAATAGGACAAAAACTCACCAGACAAATGTTTTTGCGAAATACATACATTCTAGTCTAGATCTTAAGATTTTTGACTCATTGTACATAATTACTCTTCATCTTTTAAATTGTTCTGTTTTTAACCAAATCGGTATACTAACGTAGTTTTGGTCACTGATTTCAAAAATAACTTTTTTTTTGGGAGAAATGAAAAACAAACATGTTAAAGCCTTTAAATAATTAATATGTGTTTTAACTAGCTTAAAGTAGTTACAGAGGATTGTGTTAAATTTAGCCAGAGTCACAAACTGCTACTATTTATGAAAAAGTGCTCTAAGTACGAGAAAGTGTGTTCCTTTGATAAAAATACCCAGTTCTTTCGTTGCCAAAAGCGTCGGTCAAACGGTAAAAAGTGCAACTTTACGAAGAATACGTTTTTTGAAGGATCCCGGCAGATCTGTAAAAGTAGCAGAAAAAAAAAATCAAGAATGAATGCCAGGTTAGGTCAATTGAATGCCAGGTTAGGTCAATTGAATGCCAGGTTAGGTCAGTTGAATGCCAGGTTAGGTCAGTTGAACGCCCTTGACGATTGGTTAGGTTAAATCATGATATTTTCGTTAAAAACATTAATTATTTAAAGTGCTTTAACATTTTTTTTTTTTGGAGAAATGAAAAACAAGTTATTTTTGAAATCAGTGATCAAAACTACATTAGTATACCGATTTTCATTAAAATTCGCTGCTAGCCCCCAAACGGAAAAGATCCTAAACTATTAAGTAAAGAAATTACGTTTAAGCATAACAATAGTAAAAACCTTATCACTAAATACAATCTCGGGTAATTATTCGTTTTTTGACCCAGTCTCTTTTTATAATGAGAGCAAACTTTTCTGGTCAATTTTGAGGTGTTCTGCACGAATCTGCCATCCGTTTCCTGTGCAAATGTGTAGTTTTCGAGATATCATCTTGAAAACTACGCATTTGCACAGGAAACGGATGGCAGTTTCGTACAAAACACCTCAAAATTAACCAGAAAAGTTTGCACGCGTCATTTTCGTTTAAACTAACGAATTTAAACGAAAATATCATGACTTAACCTAACCAATCATCAAGGGCGTACAGTTGACCTAACCGGTGTCACGTACTGAACTGTCCGCAAAACATTAGGACCGATCAATTTGTGATGCGTGATCTTTACGGGGGCTCCGCCCCCGTACCCCCGAGACCTAAATTATACAAATGATAATGTAATAACATGTGCCAACTTTGCATGGGTAGTCCGCTAAATTTCGCCTGCCATTAAACTGAAACGAGACACGTTTATTTTTAGGATTTTTTTTACGGCACCTAAAGACCTTCTGGTCTTTTCTTAAAATACAAGCACTATTGCATTTAGGGCAGGTCACGGATGTCTTAATTATTCCGTGATTGAAAAAAAGGTCTAAACTCTTGTCTTCATCGAGGGCAATATGGCGGATCACGTCTTCAAAATCAAATATGCATAACTGACACGTCATACTTCGTCACAAAAAAACCAAACTGAACAGAATTCAACAGACGAACAATTGCTAAAAATGATTTATTTGTAAAACAGGACAAATTGAATTACGCAGAAGTAGCCAGAATCACCAAAAATAAGAAATATTCACCAAATAGTCGATATATATATATATATATATATATTATATATATATATATATATATATACTGTATATATATATTGAAAAGACACCAAAAATAGGAAATATATTTTAATAAAAAAACACATTTTATACAAATTTGCACAAGATAATATATATAATTTTCTTATTCAGTTTTGATTGGTTATTCAATATATATTGCTGTTATAGCTGGGTGTGACTGGGTCAAAAAACGAATAATAACCCAATCTCTCTTTAATTCAACTAAAAGAATCTAAGTTTTATAGACTATTTAATAGTGAAAAATCAAATTGTTAAAGACGCCAACAACTACCATAAACAGATTCAGCTAAGACATAATAGAAAATTAAATCAATTGGACCTGAACTCCAACCTTTAACCTCTAAACCCCAATCAAACAATTTTTAATTTTTCTAAGAACTTTGAGCAACAACGAAAGACACTCGTCATTTCCAACGAAAATGAAGGTAAGAATGTCATGAAACATCAAAAACCATGAGAAAAACCTAGGTTTCATGGAAAACCTAACCTAACTGTCCACAAAACATTAGGACCGATCAATTTGTGATGCGTGATCTTTACGGGGGCTCCGCCCCCGTATCCCCGAGACCTAAATTATACAAATGATAATGTAATAACATGTGCCCACCTTGCCTGGGTAGTCCGCTAGGTAACACCTAAAATAATTAGGTGCTCCTTTAGTATGCGGTCTACAAATTCTGCCGCGCTCTACTTTTTTCAAAGTGCAGTCTACAGGTTTTTTTCGTTAAATTTGTGCCTGCTCACGCATTCTGCCGCTCTTTTTTTTTCGCTAAATGACTCACTCACATGACTTAGACCCTATTTGACCTTGAAATTCAAAATGATTGTTTAACATCAGTAGCTTGAGAAATTTGAAGCAGTAAAGTTGTAAACAATTCAATTGCCGGTGCTACTATAGTATGCGGTCTACCTACGATTGGTTAGGTTTAGTCAAGATATTTTCGTTAAAACTAACGAAAATATCATGACTAAACCTAACCAATCGTCAAGGGCGACTGACATTGGGATGTAAACAAGCAATTAGTAAACAAGCTAAGAAGGTATACTTACATTTAAACTTTTTATGTTTTTAACTTTTCAATAAATTTTTTTCAAGTAAGATTGTCATTTCAACCTTCTTTAACTACATTTAAAACACAAATTGGTGTAGACCGCATACTAAAGTGTGAATTTGTCTGTAGCCCGCATACTAAAGGAGCACCAATAATTAGTATCAGAACGATATTTGCAATCATTATTACAGTTTGGACACAACGGTTACACTGGTCAGCCATGTCGATTCTGAATTTGAACTGAAAACAGGAGATGAAGGAGGAAGCAGATCGGTCGGTGATTTGCTGGATTAGGTCACGTGACGAAATAGAGGCCTGTGATTGGCTACCTTAAAAATGTTTACATAGTTCGTCGCTAGATGGTGCCACCTCCTGTTATGGCTGCCCCCATCCTGAGCGGACAGGTTTGGGCATTCGACCAGGAGGTGTACGACAGTGATAGGGGTATGGCAGGTAGGACAGAGCGGGGCTGGCGATTTAGCCATAAGGTGACCATAGTAATGCGTGTGTGTCCTAGGCGGAGACGAGCTAGAATCACTTCTTTAGGGCGGGAGCGGTGGAATGAGGAGGCCCAGTATCCTAACTGCGGTTTGGAGTTTGTCTTGCATCGGAATGCTGTTAAAAAGTGGAAGGTTTGCTGGATGGTACAGACAAGCGGGTGAGTGGGGTTAAATCTCTCTAGGGAGAGAAGTGCGCTTTGGGAGTGAGTAAATGACGAAGGAGCTGGCAGAGTGGGTGCGCACAATGTTGAGGGTTTCCATAATCGCGAAGAGTTCTGCCGATAAAACGGATGTCTCGCGGGGGAGGCTGACGCCTTGAGTAAACGGCTGGGCCAGTGTCACCGCTGAGGCGGCCATACCAGCCTCCGAGCGGGAACCATCTGTATAAATGGGGACTGTGTCCGAGTGTTGGGTTGCGTGTTCTCGGAAGAGTGACCTGTATACCGTAGCGCTCGTGGTAGTCTTCGGTAGGGCACACAGGTCCATGCAAAACTTGATAGGGGTGAGGAGCCAAGGGGGTAGATGCTGTATGAAATGGGGATAACTGACGGGGCGGTCATGTTGGAAAGGCCAAGGAAAGAGCGGACTGCTTCAGTGAAGTGCCAGCTCCGTCCCTGGGGTGGGAGTTCTGAAATCGCCGCGCATAGAAGCGAAGAGGGTAGTCTCTGTGTACGAAGGTATGTCCTCATGAGGAGCAGACCCCGTCGGAGGGCGAGAGGGAGGTAATTGCATTCCACTTGAAGGCTGGAGGCTGGGGAAGAACGGAAAGCATTGGTGGCGAGGCGGAGGCCCCTATTAAGGACCGGGTCCAAGATACGGAGGCAGGCGTTGGAGGCTGAACCGTATACTACACTGCCATAGTCCAGCTTCGACTGGACCATGGAAGTGTAAAGGCGAAGGAGAGAGCGTCGGTCTGGTCCCCATCTGGTATGGGAGAGGTGATCTAGGAGAGCGAGTGAGACGTTGGAGGGACTGCTTCAGGTGTTTGAGATGGGGAACCCAGTTGAGCCGTCGGTCTAGACCAGTGATGCACAAACCCTGGCCCGCGGGCCAAATGTGTCCCCCACGGGTCTTTTCAGTGGCCCCACGGGTCTTTTCAATTCAATGAAAAAGTTAGAATATAAAAGTGACCCAATTTATGACTTAGATGGAAAGTAAGTAGGCTAATACATTTAGTTATTTTCTAACTCTAGAGTCACGCTCAGAAATCGCGTGGAGGGTACCACCTCAAGAGGATTGCTGTAAACATGACAGAGGGAACAGGAAGGGTTGCGGGTCTTCTTCTGCTGAAGAGCATACACTTGGACTTGAGGGTGGAGAGGCGGAAGCTTAAAGCTTAAGGGTCAAATTAAATAAAATAAATAGTCGAGCTTCACAATTATTCATGTCATTGTAAATTGAAAAAAATTATTTTATTATTATTAATAAAGGTTATTCTATCTATAAAAAAAAAAAAAAAAAAAAGTCGCCCACCTTTCCACCCGATAGATGGCGAGCTGAATTTGCCGTTGAACGACGGACGGCTCCCTCCCTGCGAAGTAGATCGCAAGGTAGATAGAAGAACGGATGGTGAGTGGAAGGCATTTTGAGACTGTGTTCATGACGATGGAGAAGCATAGCACACTGAGGATGCTTCCCTGTGGGACCCCGTCCTCCTGCACGAAGGTGTCTGAGAGGACTGAGCCCACCCTAACTTTAAAGGTTCGGGAGGACAGGAAGCCCCTGATGAAGGTCGGCATGGCTCCGACGAAACCTAGATGTTGGAGCTGACTAAGGATTATTGTCCGACGGGTGGTGTCGTAGGCCTTCTGGATGTCAAAAAAAATTGATAGGACGAATTGTCCACTGTCGAAGGCATTCTCTATGTTTCGGCTGAGGAGCAGGAGGGGATCAGTGGTGGAGCGAAATTGTCTGAAGCCGGACTGGGTAGCCGGGAAGGAATTACTATTTTCAAGGAAGAACGATAGTCGCGTAGCGACCATTTCTTTCGAAGATTTTGTAGGCACAACACGTTAGGGCGATTGGTCTGTAGTTTGTGGGATCGAGGGAATCTTTGCCGGGTTTGGTGATAGGGATTACGTAGGCCTCTCTCTACCGGGAGGGGAAGGCGCCCTCTATCCATATGTGGTTGTATAGGTCTAGTAGGAAAATTTGTAAGGTAGGATGGATGTGCTGGATCATGCTGTAGGGGATACCGTACGGGCCGGGACAAGGGGATCGTCGAGAGGCCAGTGCCGCCTGTAGTTCACGCATGGTGAACAAACCGGTTGTAGGTGCTGTCTATGGACGGTGAAGAGGAGCTATTGTTAAGGGCGGATACGAGGGAACTAACTGCAGAGGAAGAAACGGCGGTGAAGGTAGAAGCTAGGTGGTTTGCCACCGATTTGGGCTCGTATCCGTTGTTAGTCCGGAGGACCGGGGGTCGGGAGGGGACATGTCGCCTCTCGACACTCCATAGCTTCTTCCAGATGGTAGCCGAAGGTGTGGTGGTGGTGGTGACGCCAGATACAAAGGCACGCCAAGAAGTTAAGCGCGCTGTCTTCATTGTGCGGCGGGCGATGGCCCTGGTCCGCTGCATCTTCGTGCGATGGATGTGGAGTCGCGTACGGTAGAAGCGTCGAGTAGCCTTCTTCTTGGCGCGTACGGCCTCCGTGCACTCTGGGGTCCACCAAGGTACCCGTCGGGTGCGGGAGCAGGTGGAGAATCGTGGGATGCTACTGCACGCAGCCGCTACAACGATTGCCTCAAAGTATGCAATGCACTCGTCGGAGGATGGGACGTGGGCAGTCGTAAGGGTTGTATATGTATCGTCGTGGAAGCGGGACCAATTAGCTTTAGCAGTAATCCATTTTTCCGGTACCCAAACGGTCTGGTCGGGCCAATTGAGCGTGAGTTGAACAGGAAAATTGTCACTTCCATAGTCCTCTTGGAGGACTTGCTATGTGAAATCTAGGAGGGCATCGGTCGACACAAAGGACAGGTCTATACAGGATGGAGTGCAGGTGGTTCATTGAGGCACTCGAAGGAGAGCTCGGTCATGATATTAATCAGGGTCGGGGCCATATAGGTGGAGTGTCTATCTCCCCATAAGGAGTGGCGACTATTGAAATCGCCCAGTAATAGAAAGGGCCTGGGGAGTTGTTGTACCACCTCCACCAGGTCATCGTGGGAGACTTGAGTGTGAGGGAGAGAGAGATATTGAACAGACGGTGTACTGTCTATCAAGGGAAAGCCGAGTAGCAATCACCTGTAACGGGGATCGGATAGGGAGATTGTGGAAGGGGACTGCATGGTGTATGAAAATGGCACCCCCCTTCGAGTGCAGGTAGGAAACGGGGTGGTGATGTAGGAATATCCAGTCAGGAAGGGCATGGGCCTGGTCCCCAGGATGAGCTTCTGGAGACAGACACACACCGGACGGGAAGTGGCAATCAAGGAATTAAGGCCTTCGTAATTCGCGAATATTCCTCTGCAGTTCCAGTGTACTATTGTAGTTTTCGGGGGATCCATTATTTGATGATGGGGGATGGGTAAAGGTGTAGGTGCTAGGAAGTTGGAGTGTGAAGGGAGATCTGTGGTTCTCGAAGGCGACGGATGAGTCAGGAGTATGGCTGGCTATCTGCCGTTCACCAGAAAAGGAATCGGTCAGCCAGTCGATCTTCGCGGAGGTTGCGGGGTCGAGTCGGCCGAGCGAGACGGAGGCGTGGATCACGGCAGCTAGGAGAACGTCGTGGGCTCAGCGGGTGAGAAGTTTCTTGGTGGGCTTCTGTGTTCGGCCCATGAGGGGGTGCTTTATTTCCAAGAGTGGCACCTCCCCGCCTGTCTGGGGTCTCACGGCGGACCCTGGGTGGCGATAGAGGGTACCAGAAGGACCAAGCAGGTGGGAGGGAGGGCGTGCTCAGGGTAGCTAACAGGGAGGGGGCCGGGGATTTTGAGGGGGCAGGTACTGTGGGGGTGGAATGAGATGAACCAGTGTGTTCTCGTGGAGGGGTAGAAAAAAAATGGCACCAGGAGGCAAGGGCAGATCCATAAGACTCACACGCGCGGCCGAGCTCCCCTCGGCCACACCGTGTAGCTGCGGCAGAGCCGCATCCAGTGGATCTTCAGGGGAGAGGATGTTGTCCAGATTGGATCTCGTCGTGGGGGGGGTCATGTAACTCGGCAACTATTGTCAGAGTCTGTGGGGGTAGATTGGTGGGACTTCTGCGGTAGGGTGGTATGGTTCTCGTAGACGAAGTGGGCGGTGTGAGGGTCCGAACCCTCTTCTTAGATCTAGGGGAAGAGAGAGAGACATTTTGAAAGGCCGGAGGGTCTGGCAACTCACTCCGGCGTCTCCGCCTCGTCGGCTTGCTCCGGGCGGTAGGTTCGGATGTGTGCAGAGAGTGCTGGGGGTGCAGGGTTCGAGGTGGGGGGGTCTGGGTGTCCTGGTCCCCCTGGGGAATCTGTGGCAGGTGAGGTGTGTGAAGAGAAGGGATGGTGGGGGGACAGGAGGTCGTCGGTTCCTGTAAGGACTCCCTTTGGGAGGGATGGGGAGCAGTGGTTGAGGGGGGGTTTGAGCGGCAGGCCAGGGCGGCGTGCCGAGAGGACAGAGCCGAGGGCAGCGGCGTAAGATACGCCCGGCCTCACCTCCCGATTCTGCACTCTGTCTCGCGCCTCTCGGAGGCTAAGGAAGTCCGCTACCTGCATCCCTCGGACCTCCTTCTCGAACCTGAAGAACAATCATTCGCAGGATGACGAGGGGTGTGCGCCTTCACAGTTGGAGCATTTGTGTGTATTGGGGCACTTGTCTGGGTGAGCGATTTGTCCGCAACGAACACACAGTTGGTGCGGCTGCCGGCAAACTGAGCTAACGTGTCCAAACTTGTTGCATTTAAAGCAACGGGTCGGGTCTGGAATGTATGGGCGGGCAGAAAACTCGCATGACGTGCGGTCTCCCATACCCCATACAATATGGTCGGGAGGGACTAAGGTATTGAAGGTAAGAAGTAGACGCGGGATGGGGGAGGGGATACCTCCCTGTCGGGATGTGAAGCGATGGATCTTGGTGACACCCTGGGGTGCGAGGTCCTCCAGGAGCTCGTTCACTGTGATCGACAATAGGCGGGTGGCGTAAATAGTGCCCTGACTCTGGTTCAGGCGAGGGTGTGGGGAAACGGACACCGAGCATCCAAGGACCTCACTGAAGGAGAGTAGGGCTTTCGCGTCTGCGGCTGAGCGCGATTTTATGAGGAGGGAGCCATCCCTCTGCGGTCGTACATCATAGCGGCTGGAGTTGCTGCGTGCTCGGATCGCCTGAAACGTCCGTTCAGAGTTGTTCGGAAGGGATCCAGAGGTAGGCCGGATCACTAGGAATTTGTAGATACTTGGAAGGGATAGGGAGGCTGTGGAATTTAAGTGGACTGGGATGTCCAACGGTCGATAGGATGGTCGTGAATGCCGACTTCCCCGTCCGCCGCGGGGCTCTCTCCGTGGGGAGGCGGGCCGACGGCGGGTGAGGGGGGCAAACGGGGAGAGCAAGAAGCCGGGTTTTGGAGGCAAATCTTGGGTGGAACTTGACTTGCCCGAAGACGGCTGAGGTGGGCTGGGGCGAGACCCCTGCTCCAGAGGGTGTACGTCCAAGGGCATATTCAAGGTACATGATGGGGTCGGCAACGATAAAGGAGAGTGCAAGTGTTCCGTTACCAGACGGGGGTCAACCCCATCAGGATGCGGTCTTCCAGTGGTAGAGGACTCGAGGGCCTGGTTTCCCACCACCCGAGTGTTGAGAGAAGTAGTATTCCGGAATGAGAAGCAGTAGTCGTAAGCCGAGTAGAGAAGCCATAGCGAACAAAAGAGAACTTCATCCCCCGCGCGCATCCAACCACCACCGACTCCAACAAGGGAAAGGCGAATCGTGGGCACACTCGGTCCCACCGCCAATAGATGTCACGCAGGGGAGATACACCCATTCCCAGTCCCCGTGCCTAAAAGGCGGCCACTCTCATCCAACGCGCGGTGAAAGATGGCAGGGACAGGGCTTCGGTTTGGTTTAAGAGCGACAAGGGTGAAGGACAACCACCTCCCTCACCAAAGGTCCAAGGAAAGAGTCAAGTCAAGGTCCAAAACAAAGCCAAATGCAGGAGGAAAAAAAAGCCAGAAAGAGTTGGGGGAAAGGAGGAGAAAGAAATATAAGTAGGAGAGTAGGAGATCAGCCGGGTCCCCAAACGGGGGACAGAGAAAGCCCTTACATCGAAGAAGATGCATTCACCCATTGGCCACAGATGGACGCTTCAAAATTTTTCAAAATTTTGTATTCTTATTTTTACTAATCTACATGGTTCATTTAAATGTTTAAATGGAACTATAGGGAGTAATTAATAATGTCTTTTTTTCCAGATTTGTGAAGGTAAACGTAATAAAGGTAATGAAGGTAAATAAAAGTAATAGCGGTACCAATATCCTTTTCAGGGGCGGACTGACAGCAACCTGGGCCCTCGGGTAAATGACGTCCAGAGCCTCCTGAAATCCGATTTTTTTTCATATTACATTTCGATTAGATACTTGACCCAATTGAGAACACTCTCACTGTTTTATGATGACTGCGGGCCGGGGCCGCCGGGCCCCCTAATGGCCCGGGCTCTCGGTCCATGCCCGATTGCCCGACCGTTCAGTCCGCCCCTGATCCTTTTCAATCTTTATTACTCCCATTTAAATGGAACCATAGGGAGTAATAAAGATTGGAAATGATACTGATACCTTTGTTGCCTTTATTACCTTACCTTACCTTACCTTTATTGCCTTTATTACCTTACCTTACCTTACCTTTATTGCCTTATTACCTTTATTACGTTTACCCTCACAAATCTGAAAAAAAGACATTATTAATTAGTCCCTATGGTTCCATTTAAATGGAACACCCTGTAGAGGCTATACACGAATAAGTTATTGCGTTAGTGTGTTTTATGGGACTTACCTTTTAAACTTCGTCCAGCAAAATGAGAGGAGAAAAACAAAGAAAATATTTATGTTGAATTATATCTTTGTATCTATTTTTTTTATCTACTTCTCTCTCAAATATATATATACATATATATATATTATATATATATATTATATATATATAGGGGATGATGATGATAATGATGCTCTACAGAAGCTAAGGCTAACAAAGACCCTAAGATCCACTCTAAGGTTAGCCCGAGAGAAAGAAGAGAGCAGGGGTTAAAAGAAGAGAATAGGGAGTTAAAAGAAGAGAATAAGGGGTTAAGTAAGTAGCAAAACCTATCATTCGTTGGTTAACATTCATTCAGAAAAAGAGAGAAAGACTCATCATCATCATTATTCACCGGCCACTGCCGACAAGTCGGAAAAATAGTCGAAGAGAAGAGGAAAGGGGTGAAAGATGAAAAGAAGTAAAATAAGAACGCTTACAAACCATGCAAGCACAGTCTTAACTCAAAGAAACACTGTCATACCATGCAAACTACAGACATGCAAGTAAAGAGGATGAGAAAAGAAAAGAAAAAATATGAAGAGTATAACAAAAAAGTGTACGCTACGAGCTACATCTAAGTTCGTGTTAGTCTAATTTTTTTTTTAATAATATAATTTCATTGCTGGCATATCACACGCTTGCATGTCACAAGCTGGCATGAATCGTCAACAGACTCAAACCCCGACCATTACCCCCAGAGCTCCTGTTGCTAATTGTTTTATTATTTTAAACGACGTTAATATTTTTAAAATGCCTATCTAAACGATTTTTAAACATACTAACGCTAGTAGAGTTCACGACGGACGCGCGAAGATTATTCCATTTATCAATTACTTTAAACGTAAAAAAGTTTTTAGCGATATTAGTAATGAAACGTCGGGCATGTAATTTAAATCCGTTATTACGAGTATTGCTATTATTGAAAATTAACAATTTGTCAAAATTTACGTTATCGATTTTATTAACGATTTTGAAAACTTCACTAAGCTTCCCCCTTAATCTCCTAGTCTCAAGTGAATGCAAGTCTAACTCTTTAATCCTATCTTTATAAGACTTGTTGCGTAGTGATAGAATTAGTTTCGTGGCGCGTCGCTGAACCCTTTCTAACCATCAATATCCTCACGCAAATACGGGCACCAAGATTGAACGGCATATTCTAAGTGAGGCCTAACTAGGGACTTGTAAAGGGGCAATATAATATTCTTCGATTTAAATTCGAAATTACGCGCTATGAAGCCTAACATCCTATTAGCTTTTGCGCAAGACTCCAGGCACTGGTTCCTAACTTTTAAATCCTTAGATACGCGTACGCATAAATCTACTTCCTCGTTAACGCTCGCTAACTGTCTATCGTCCATCGTGTACGTGTAATTATTGTTACGAGACCCTACAGTATATGCAAAACTTTACAGTTGTCTACATTAAATTGCATCCGCCACTTATTCGTCCACTCCATAATCCTAATTACATTGTCTTGAAGCCTATTTCTATTGTCCACGTTAACAACTTTACCGCCTATTTTAGTATCGTCCGCGAATTTTAACACGTTACTGGTCAAGCCTACATCTATGTCGTTAATGTAAATTACGAATAGCAATGGGCCTAACAGTGAACCCTGAGGGACACCGCTACCTACATCCAACCACCCCGATTCCCTGCCATTAAACAACGACCCTCCTTTTCCTGGCACGAAGCCATTCCTCTAACCAGTTAGCTACCTGACCGCATATACCGTGCGCTTTAACCTTTGCAATTAATCTTCTATGCGGAATTGTATCGAACGCTTTTTTAAAGTGTAAATAAATAACGTCAGCCGCTCTATGCCTATCGTATTCGCGCACTATTTCGTTAAAAAACTCTAACAAATTAGTTAAACAAGATTTATTGCGTCGAAACCCATGCTGACTACTATTAATGAATTTGCGACTTCCTAAATGATCGACGATACGATCCCTAAATACAGATTCCAGAAGTTCACCGACAATTGACGTAAAGCTAATAGGCCTATAATTGGTAGCTACTGTGCGGTCGCCTTTTTTAAAAATGGCGGTAACGTTAGCTAATTTGAAGTCTTCAGGAATAATCCCCGTTTCCAGTGACTTGTTAAAAATATTTATTAAGGGGCCTACGATAACGTCTTTCAAATCTTTCAAATGTCTAGGATAAAGCGCGTCAGGGATCTCGAGCCTTGCTAACTTTTAGCTTATCGCTATAATGCGCAATCTCACGCTCGTAAACAGTTATTTCATTCAAAATAGTTTCGCTACTAAATGGAACGATATCGTCCACGTCCGGGACATTATTTACGTCTCCTACGTAAACCTGTCGCAAAAAAGTTGTTAAAAATACCCGCCATCGCCTGAGCGTCGGAAGCCAAAGCGCCGTTAACGTCCACTGGAGGGTCTATGTTATCTTTAATCGGCTTACGATTACACCGGTCTGCATGAAAATCGATTTCTTTATTTTGAGTTGTGATTCTGAAGCAGTTCGCTGTGCTGAATTAAAAAATGCTACCAGTTTTTTTCTATCACCCACAGGTTTAAAGTTATTAGCAAAACAATTTTGGGGCGTTTTGTAATTTTTTACCTTTTTATCTTTAATTAATTTCGTTTTTTCATATTTTTCAGATAGATAATTCTAACATTACGTCTTTAAAATTTTAATAATGGCTTCTAAAGGATGTACCCATAGTCCAGACATATTTTGTTATATTTGTGGTCGGTATGTTGTAAAACAAAGGACAAATGTAACGACCTTCATTAAGAGAGCTTATCATGCTTATTTTGGAATTAAATTAGGAGATCAAGACAAAAGTTGGGCTCCACACAAGGTTTGTCTTACGTGTGTTGCGGCACTAAGGAATTGGAGCAAAGGTAAAAAGAAAAGTTTGCCATTTGGGATCCCTATGATATGGCGCGAACCTAGAAACCATACCGACAACTGCTACTTCTGTTCTTGCAATGTTAAAGGTTATAATGCAAAGAATAAAGAGAGCCTTCAATACCCAAGTCTTCCATCTGCAATAAGGCCGGTACCCCATGGTCCAAAGTTCCTATTCCCCGCCCACCCGAGAGTCTGGATCAATACAATTCAGATTCTGATTCAGCTCCAAATCCAGACAATGATGATGTTTATGAACAGCCAACAGCTGACCGAGATCCTAAACCATTAACCCAAGCCGAACTAAATGACTTAGTCAGGGATTTGAATCTGCCTAAGGACTCTGCAGAACTTTTGGGGTCTAGATTGCAGGAGAACAATTTATTGGCATCCGACACATACTTCGCTTGGTACAGAAATCGTGAGAAAGACTTCGTGCCTTTTTTCGAAGAAGATGGTCCCTTGGTATTTTGCAAGGACATCACAGGATTAGTGTGCAAGCTAGGCATCGAATACCAAACCATGACTGGAGGTTGTTTATAGATTCCTCTAAAACCAGTCTAAAAGGAGTGTTACTGCACAACGGTAACAAATATGCATCAATCCCAGTGGCCCATTCTACTCATTTAAAAGAGACCTATGATAACATGAAACTGCTTCTGGAAAAAATTCAGTATCAAAATCACAGATGGATATTGTGTGGGATCTCAAAGTCCTTTGCATGTTACTTGGGCAGCAATCAGGATACACTAAGATGCCATGTTTCATCTGCGAATGGGATAGTCGAGCACGTGACCAGCACTGGAAGAGGAAAACTTGGCCTCCTAGAGAGAATCTTACCCCAGGATCAAAGAACATTTTACATGAACATCTAGTTGAACCAAATAAAATCCTCCTACCACCCTTGCACATTAAGTTAGGCTTGATGAAGCAGTATGTCAAAGCATTGAATAGAGAAGGTGAGTGTTTCAAGTACATTTGTTCAAAATATCCAAAGATTAGCTACGAGAAAATAAAGGAAGGTGTTTTTATAGGTCCTCAGATTAGAAAGTTATTGACAGACGATCATTTCCTGAACACAATGACCAATAAAGAAAAAGAAGCATGGCTTGGTTTCAAAGATGTTGAAAACTTCTTGGGAAACTACAAAAGCCAAAATTATGAAAGACTGGTGGAAAATATGCTTAAAAAGTTTTGCGCCTTAGGCTGCAACATGAGCCTGAAAGTTCACTTCTTATTTTCGCATCTTGACCGTTTTCCCGAAAATCTCGGAGATGTCAGTGAGGAGCAAGGGGAACGATTTCACCAGGACATCAAAACCATGGAAAGAAGATATCAAGGAAGATGGCATACAAATATGATGGCGGATTACTGCTGGTGTCTGCAACGAGATCAGCCTAACGCACAGCATAAGAAAACATCAAAGAAGCACCGGTTTAGTCGTCATTAGTCAGATCTACCTTCGTAGTCTTAATCTTTGGAATAAGTCCTGAAATGTTTGCAAGTAAAGAAGGTAAATATATTTTGTTTCTTTCAGTTATTTTTTTATTCTTTCATAAACAAGCAATATGCTTGTCCAAGAGCTAGGAGCTATTTAATTCTGCTTTAATTAGGTTTTACTCTATCACCTAAAGATTTCGTGCTACAAGGGGTGTTGTAATACCTCATCTGTCCCCAAATGTTAACCACCCATTGATGGGAGGGGAGAGAGTATTTTGCTAGGAACGGGACTGGTTGTTATATATATTTACCCTACATTATTATGTAAGCGTTACTGTAGTCTATAACAACAAAATTTATGGTTTAGCATGTGCAATCCAATGTTGGTCTCGATAAGATGGTTCACATTTGAGGATAAATGGGGGACTTATGACACACCCTGTAGTAAGAACACCATACGTGATAGGGAAAAACTAACTATATTTTTTAGATCAGCGCACTCAAATTATATAGAATCACCAACTAGTTTGTAAAAATCGATCGACAAGTTTTCAAATGTGTACTGGTGTTATTAACGTAGCCAAAAAACTTTTTCGTATTATGTTTACTATCTGCAGCTATAACTATCTCTAAATATGTTTAGCATTCCTGACAGATCTTTTAACCTGACGTCAAGCTCGATATATCTATTAAAGTTAGCTACAGTGCCATTGTGCTTAATAATCTATTCGCTCTGTTACGTTCGTTTATGAACTCACCTACTTCCAGTGATGAGCTGCCAAAATTTTAACAACCGGTTCCCTATATAAAAAGTTCTGATTTAAATCATTGGGAGTTGTACTCGTACTTAACAATAAAAAAATAAATTTAGAATAAATTTGAAAAGAAGAAAATATGAAGAATATTTTAGTATATTAGTTATTACTAATTAGGTAGTAATTACAAAATAGCTTCAAGATAACACAAAGAAATTATTATTTTGAAGAACATTTAAATACATACCTTAGGCTTATTTAATACTAATTAGGTAGTAATTTCCAAATGGCCAGACACTGCTATTTTTCCTTTGCATTTGAAGTTTATTTTGTACGCCGGATTATTTTGTACACCGTTTTATTTTGTACACCGTTTTATAAGATTATTCGGTTTTAAGATAATTTTATAACAATATTTGTTTTCGTAACAATTTTTAACAACCGGTTCTAAAATGCTTCAAAATTTTAACAACCGGTTCGCGCGAACCGGTGCGAACCGGCTCCAGCTCACCACTGCCTATTTCCCTAGTCCACTACTTGGGCCTACCATGATTACTAACGCGCTTGGGCCTACGCGGAATAAACTCTCTTTCGATTATTCAAAAACTTTCTTTTAACGCCTCCCAATGAAAATTTGCGCCATTACTCATAAATAACTTATCCCAGTCCACTACTCGCATCCTATCCGCAAAACTATGAAAATTAACCCTGCGAAAATCAGGGATTTCTTTTACGTTACTATCCTTAGTGTTTTCTATCAATAGCTTAAACCTAATAATTTGGTGATCACTACATCCCAAACTCTCACCTACTTCCAAACCTTCGACTATATTTTCGTCGTTCGTCATCACCACGTCTAAAATATTGTCGCCGCGCGTTGGTTCGGTAACCATCTGTCGTAAAAAATTATCTTCCATGAACTCAATCAGTCTCAAACCTTCATCATTACCAGTAAAAGTCTCGTAATTAACGTTATGGCAGTTAAAGTCTCCGATAACTATACTATCCCAATTATTAATAAAGTTACTCAGAATTGTGTAAAATCTAGTATCGATATCGAGGGGTTGAACGGGAGGTCTATAAATAACAACGAAATTAAAGCTAATACTACGCGCCCTAACTTCAACGCATTAATTGCTGCCGGAAAATCTATCTTATCCTCGATAGCCCTAAGGGAATTACGAATGTACAACAAAAACTCCGCCACCACTCCTATGTAACCTATCATTAGTAAAAAGTTTAAAACCCGCTATATCAAGTGCCCCCAACAAGTCCCGAGTTACAGTATTTAACCACGTTTCGGTTATAGCAACTATATCGTAGTTCCTGGAATAAATTACACTGGGTAACAAAATTTGAAAATTTTTCGGTTTATTGTGATTTTTCTGTCGTTTCTTAATGATTTCGGGGCGCTGATTCCAAAAATGATATTGGTTTTGCTCTATCATCAACCGTTTAAAAAATATAGGTTATCACACTTTTCATATGGCAAAGTATATAAAGAAGGCTAACAAATATTTTCTGAAAATAAAAACACTATTGGAAATTAATGTTTATTGAGCCAAAATTGTTTGACAAACCCAAAATGGTGCAAAGGATATAATATATATCATGAGGAGAACCGATAAGAGAATAACAAGCCTCGTTATGCAGTGTGCGTTCCTTAAAAGTGCACTGAAGAACGCGACTTCAGCGTATGAACATTCTTATCCTTTCTGATCAGCGACCATACGTAGTCTCCCATCATGGAAGCATCCCAATGGCCCTGGTACCTTTTCTCCATCGTTTGAATATCTTGATGGAATCTTTCGCCATGTTCTTCACTCACATCGCCCAGGTTATCACGAAAACAGTCTAGATGTGAATGCAGATAGTGTAATTTTAAAGACATACGGCACCCCATTTTGCCATAGCACTTAATCAAGTTTCACACTAACTCCTTGTAGTTTGGTGTTTTATGGTTGCCTAGAAACCCACGAACCATATCACGGAAAGCACACCAAGCCTCTTTTTCGATCGGAGTCATCTTGGCTTCAAGGTTCTTTGAATTCAACAGCGCCTTGACTTGTGGTCCTACAAAGATGCCAGCCTTGACTTTGGCCTCAGAGAGTTTAGGGAACATGACCCGAATCTGTTGGAAAACTTCCCCTCCAAAATCTAACGCAGTTACAAACTGCTTAATTAGACCCAACTTAATATGGAGAGGTGGTAGCAGAACTATGTCAGGCTTCACAAGAGGTTCCCTGAGTACATTGTACTTTCCTGGTTGCAGTCCTTCACGTGGAGGCCACTGAACTGTTTTATAGTGCTCAGTTGAAGCCTTGCTATCCCACAGGCAAAGAAAACATGAATATTTAGTAAACCCTCCTTGTAAACCTAACTGGAAACCAATCATTTTGAAATCACCACACACGTCCCAGTTATACTGTTCATACCTGATTTGAGTGAGCAGTTGTTTGACATTTTCATAGTCCTCTTTCATTTGAACAGAATGTGCAACTGGTATAGATGGATATTTGTTCCCAGTGTGGAGTAGAACAGCTTTTAAACTCCGAGTTGAACTGTCAATAAACAGGCGCCACTCTGAGGGTATATGTGTTAACCCAATAGCTGTGAATTGACCATTAACCTCGCTGCAATAACAGAGAGAGCCATTGACATCGTAGAACCTTGCAAACTCTTCATGCCGCTTTCGGTATACAGTGCTCTTGCAGTCTTCTCCAAGCAAATTCCACTCTTTGAGTCTGGAGGTCAGAAGCTCAGACCCTGATTTCGTCAGACCCAAATCTCTAATTAAGTCGTCCAATTCCCTCTGATTTGGAAAGTGTGGGTTTGTACTGAAAGTTGCTGTGTATTCTTTATCATGACTGTCCTCACCAGCCGACATCTCAGATGAGCTAGCTGCATCCTCATTTTCAACCTGCAAAGCAAAGAAACAAAATATAGGCATAGCTATATATGTAGAAGAGCATCAGCACTAAGAAAAATCGACACATAATGACCCACAGTCTGTAAATACAGAAGGTAAAGTAATGGATAGATACCTGTTCTGGTGGACGTGGTATTGGAAGACCTTCGCCATGTGGTACAGGAGCTATGGACGATGCTATGCTTGGATACTGAAGAGTCTGCCTTCCTTTAACTTTCCTGTACTTAGAAACATCTACCATGCAGTAGTAGCAATCGTCGTGGTGGCTCTTTGGTTCTCTCCATATTCTGGGTACCGCAAAGGGCATTGCCTTGCGTACTCCCTGCAGCCACCCTTCAAGTGTGGAGCGGCAGCTTCCACAGATCACATGGGGTGCCCAGGGCTTATCTTGGTCACCCATAGGCATACCAAAATAGAGCCGATACGCGATCCAGAACTTGGTGCCTTTCACAATCTTGTGCGATACTTGCTTGGGGCCTATGTAATACCCACAAACGTAGCGGAATATATCCGGCGAGTGTTTACAAGCTCTAGTTGCCATTCTCTTTACCAAACTGTACTACATTAATCATAACCTGCAGATATAGAGAGAAGAGTTATTAAATCTGCAACAGATTACAGATTCCAGAAAAAAGATGTATTCACAACACTGAAATAATGTTCGCAATAAAAAAGGATCGATAACACTCAAATCGTCAGCACAGAGAAGCACAGAAACACAGTACCTCAGTGCTGGTAACCATCAGACAAACAACCTGCTTTCTTTGTGTGCTCACACTTACTGACTTCTCAGACCCTGCGCTCTTCTTTATATAGCACAGTGGAAGTTTTGGGCAATTTCTAGAGCAAGAAACTGTCAACGAACATCCGGATTGTTCTCAACAATTCCTGATTATTCTGATATTGCTGCGCCCATAATAACATTATACTGGTAAAACATGAACAATGGATTATCTCTGAAACCATTGATGATACACACAAACCAAGGCCAGATTTGGACTCAGCGCCCACAAATGCATAAAAAAATTATACATAAACAAAATCAGTTACACAGTGTTATCGCCTTAAAGTCGTTCAATTTATTTATAATACTACGCGCTTTACAATAAAAGACGTTTAAATTATTTTTTACCACGGATGGCGTTTTAAACTATTTTTCACGTCGGGCCCGCGTTTCCCAGACCCACAACGTTTAAAGAATGGCTTCAACCTATACAGCTTTCGAACATTCTCATCGATTAACCGAATCACCTGAAGATCAGGTCCCCCAGCCTTCTTTAATTAGCTTTATAAGGCTAACTAACGAAAATATCACGACCTAACCTAACCAATCGTCAAGGGCGTACAGTTGACCTTACGATTGGTTAAGTTAGGTCGTGATATTTTCGTTAGTTAGCCTTTAAGGCTAACTAAAGGAGGGTGGGGTCCCTGATCTTCAGGTGATCCGATTAACCTACCTTGCCTAGCATTCCCTATTTCATTGAAATGCACCCTATCTTTTATAAAAAGGCTAGGATCACTAAATTCTGGCCATAGCTTTCCGAAGGGTACATTTTCCTGAGCACATATCTCTTCTAGTTTAGTGTTCAAAAATATTGTTTTTGACGTAATCCTAAAATTTAAACCGTGCCTAGGGGATACCTAGAACTAAAGACCTATCTGACCTTGCCTTCAGGGACCTAATTAACCCCTCTGTATCTCACCAAAAGGTCAGGCACTCTCGTATCGGGCCTATACGAGTCGTTGAATCCAAGACAAAAACTCACTGGACAAAAACTCACTGGACAAAAACTCACTGGACGAAAACTCACTGGACGAAAACTCACCACTTAAATGCAAGAGGACAAAAACTCACCAGACAAATGTTTTTGCGAAATACATACATTCTAGTCTAGATCTTAAGATCTTAAGCTCTCAAGATTTTAGAATCATTGTAGATAATTACTCTTCATCTTTCAAACTGTTCATCTTTCAAATTGTTCTGTTTTTAACCAACCAACCAATATTAATTTTTCACCAACCTACCAATCTTTCGTTATAAATTAACGCCCAGTTAGGTCAGTTGAATGCCAGGTTAGGTCAGTTGAATGCCCGGTTATGTCAACTGTACGCCCTTGATGATTGGTTAGGTTAAGTCATGATATTTTCGTTAAAAACACATTAATTATTTAAAGTGCTCTAACATGTTTGTTTTTAATTTCTCCAAAAACAGAAAGTTATTTTTTTAAATCAGTGACCAAAACTACATTAGTATACCGATTTCGTTAAAAACTGAACAATTTAAAAGGTGAAGAGTAATTATGTACAATGAGTCTAAAATCTTAAGATTTAGACTAGAGTGTATGTATTTCGCAAAAACATTTGTCTGGTGAGTTTTTGTCCTCTTTTGCATTTAAGTGGTGAGTTTTTGTCCTGGATTTGTTTATGCACACTTAAACGGCTAAGTTAATCTGCATTAAATTTAGTATACACATTGAGGGAGAACCAGGGAAAGTTTTAGTAACACTCTCACATCCCAGTCCTCCCACTAGATTGTGTTTTGGGGGTCTTTTGCTGCGAAAGCAATGCCCAGCAGTCATTCTCGTATGTACGAGGGTAATTCAATAAGTATCCGCACTTTTTATTTTCACAATTTTATTTTCACATCTGATAGATTATAAACACATCACTTCTCAACATAGTCTCCCTGTTTCTCAATACACTTAGTCCAGCGATCTACAAGCTTCCTAATGCCATCACAAAAGAATGTTTTTGGCTGTGTGCGTAGCCAGTCATGCACCGCCTCCTTCAGGTCATCATCGCCTTGGAATCGCTGACCTCTCAAAGCGTCTTTTAGTGGTCCAAACAGGTAAAAATCCGAAGGTGCCAGGTCTGGACTGTAGGGTAGATGGTCGAGAACTTCGAATTCAAGTTCTTGAAGGCATTTTCTAGTCTGTGCAGCGGTATGAGGGCGCATTGTCGTGTAACAGAATAACACCTTCCCGGTGCAAGGAAGTTCAAAGCGCAGCCGTCAGCAGGTAAAGTTATGGTAACACTGCTACACGAGGCCCTATCCTTGAACATTATCTAGAGCGTGGAACTACAGTAACAAGTGTATCGTATTCTGACATGCTTCGGAATGAATTAAAGCAAGCAATTCCCACAAAACGGAGAGGGAGATTGTCGGCAGGGGCGTACCCAGAAGCGGGGCGAACTTGGAACTAATCGAAGAAGTATAATTGAAATAGAGATAAATAATTTTTATGTACGTTCATGATGAGCTTATCGTTCAGTTAGAGATGATTAACTAGCTACTGCTAAGACGCAGTGTGACTAAAAATATAAAAATTATATTATAAAAAATATAAAAATTATGATAAAAATCTGATTAGTAACATAATATTCAATGCAAACCGCAATTAGAATGCTCAGATTTGTATTAACATAAGAATAAAAAAGTGCTAATTTCGAGATTAAGCATTTCCTTGGACTGTTACCTTTATAAAAAAATTATTCTCAGGGCCGGATTAAGAGTTTTCGGGATCCTGTCATTTTAGATTTTTAGTAATAGGGGAAGCAAGAGCTAGGCGCCGAAATTTTTTCATTTTCATTCTCATCCTGTTGTAACCCAGCAATTTTACTGGGAAAATAATAATAATTTATTAGCTCAAGGGGGGGGGGCGATCGCCCCTGTCGGCCTCCCCTTCGGTACGCCTCTGATTGTCGGAAGGTGTTATTCTGTTACACGACAATACGCGCCCTCATACCGCTGGACAGACTAGAAAATGCCTTCAAGAACTTAAATTTGAAGTTCTCGACCATCCAGCCTACAGTCCAGACCTGGCACCTTCGGATTTTTACCTGTTTGGACCACTAAAAGACGCTTTGAGAGGTCAGCGATTCCAAGGCGATGATGACCTGAAGGAGGCGGTGCATGACTGGCTACGCACACAGCCAAAAACATTCTTTTGTGATGGCATTAGGAAGCTTATAGATCGCTGGACTAAGTGTATTGAGAAACAGGGAGACTATGTTGAGAAGTGATGTGTTTATAATCTATCAGATGTGAAAATAAAATTGTGAAAATAAAAAGTGCGGATACTTATTGAATTACTCTCGTATATATGTGTGTGTGTATATATAAGTCCATAAGTTCAAAAACATTGGCAAAATGTGTGTGCTATAGTATAAAAAGTAAAAAATGCGAGTACCTGTAAAAAGAGAGCGAAAGGTACCCATTGGTAATAGGCGTGGTAGATCTTCTCATCATCATCTTCTTCGATACCAATTCCGGGATACAAAATAGGTGAGTCTGAAACAAACACGTGAGCATCATATCATTCCCCTTCAAAGTGTTAGTTTCCAAACACGTTGAAGGTATCTGTGAAATTTCTGACATCAATTATTTTTTATGTACAGTATATTTGCAAGCGAACGTCTGCAAAAATAGTCCCCTCATAGAAGAAGGAAAGAGCCGAAATTAAGGTTCAAAGTTTTCGAGATGCCTGGACAGTGGACACTCTGCGTTTCAAAGATTGGAGGTCATAGACAGGGGGAAAGATGTACTGAGGAAAGTTGTTCCAGATTTGACCGGTTGAGTAGATGAAAGATTGAGAATACCAATTAACCCAGAAAAAGGAAAGAGATGAGAATATGTCGAAAGTCTGGTACTGCAAGCTCTCCTTAAAAGAGAACGTTTTCACTTAGACAGTTTAGATGAGCAGTATCCGTCATAATAGCGATAGTGAAGAGAGAGAGAGAGGCGAGAGCGCGGATAAAGAGAGAGGGACTGAAGATAGTCAGTGAGAGTCTGGGAACTGATGAGACGAAAAGCCCTTGATTCAACCCAGTCACGTAGAGCTATGTAGGTTGAGCCACCCCACACATGAGAAACGTACTCCATACAGGGGCGGACAAGACCTCTGTACAGAGACAGCAACTGAGTGGGAGTGAATAAACTGCGGAGCCGACACATCACACCTCACTTCTTAGAAACTGTTTTAGAAAGAGAATATATATCACCAAGAATATTAAGAGAAGAGGAAGGATTGAGTTGCGTACTGTTGAAGATAAGGGGATAGTCGTGTAAAAGATTGTGAAGAGTGGACAGATGAAAGAATTGGGTTTTTGAGTGACTGAAAGCCACAACGTTTTCTCTGCCCCAATCAGAGATAATAGAAAGATCAGAGGTCAGGTCCGTCATAGCGGTCCCAGGCGAAGCACGGAATAACTATTGAGAGGGATTCTTTGTAAAGTGGGTGGAGAAGTGAAGAGTGGAATCATCGGCATAGGAGTGGATAGGACAGGAAGTGCGACTTAAAATACCACTTAAAATAAAAGGAAGAGAGTAGGTGACAGGATAGAACCCCGATGAACATCACTATTATAACTTTAGGAGAAGAACAATGGCCATCCACAACTGCAATTGTAGATTGGCCAGAAAGGAAATCACGGATGAAGGCACAAATAGAAGGATAGAAACCGAAGGAGGCCAGAGCCTCTCAAAAGCTTTTGATATGTCTAGCGGAATAGCAAAAGTTTCAACGAAATCCAGAAAGGAAGATGACCAAGAATCTGAGAGATATGCAAGATCACCAATAGAGCGTCCCTTGCGGAACCCATACTGACAATCTGAAAGAAGATTGTGAGTTGAGAGGTGTTTAAGAATCTTCTTATGAAGGATAGATTAAAAAACTTTAGAAATGCAAGAAATCAAAGCAACTGGATGAAAGTTGGAGGGTTGAGAGCGGTTATCTTTCTTTGGAACAAGCTGAATGAGAGTGGACTTCCAGCTGGAAGGAAACGTACAAAGACCAAAGAGCAGAAATATAAGCAGAGTGGAAGTAGGAGTTGGATAGCGACGTTACCATTAGAGCGAGCAAAGTTAAGCCAAAAGTTTATTGCATAAGTAGTAGGAAAAAATATGGAATGTACGCCTCTGTGCCTAGGAGATTCACCTCCGTGATGCGCTCAACGCACTCAGAGGGGCGCCGGCCACGGCAGCCGTAATCATTTCATGGAAAATCAAAGAAGTACTGCCTAAGGGCCTCTCAGTCGGAGGCGCCGAAGTGCCAAAGGCACTACGTGCCTCTTCTTGGGAGCATCCAAAGGCCGAATTGGAATGATAGGACCGGAAACAAATATATGATTGTGGTCGGAAGAGCCCAGCGGAGAAAAAATTTGACAGAGTAAGGAGGAGGATGAGAAGTGAGAAATATATCCAGTCGGGAGCGATGAAGTGTCAAAGGCGCCTCCTTTTGGAAGGATCCAAAGGCCGAACTGGTGCGATATGGCAGTAAACAAATACTGTATAAGATTGTGGTCAGAGTAGTTCAACAGAGAAAATGTTTGACAGAGTGAGAAGAAGGATAAGTTGTTCGAAATACTGTATATCCAGAATGTTAGGCCTATCTCCAAGGCCATCGGGGATACGAGCAAGATGCTAGACAATGTGCACTAGGTCATTTAAGATAGAAAAACTGTAAGCTTGTTCACCAGGGATGTCAGTGAAACTGCAGGAAACCCAAAGTTGGTGGTGAACATTGAAATCACCTAAAATGGAAAATTCAGTGAAAGGAGAGTGGGATTGAATGGGTTCCACTTTGGAAGTGAGGTAATCAAAGAATTTTGGATTGTCAGTACAATTAGGAGAAAGGTAGACAGCGCAGATGAATTTAGTTTGAGATTGGCATTTAAGCTGTAGCCAGAGGGTGTACAATTCGGAAGAGTCAAGTTCGGGAGTATAAGAACAAGTTAGGTCGTTACGTACACACTGTACACGCAATATCCACCTTTGGAATGAAACTGAGTATAGAGAAAATAGGAAGGTACAGAAAAAGGGTTGCTGTTAGTCGTTTGAGACACCTTAGTTTCAGTGAAGAAGAGAAGGTGAGGTTTAGAGGAGGAGAAATGGTGTTCAACAGATTGAAAATTTATTGGATAAAATAACCACGAAACAAACAAAGATCTAAGACATCTCAAATGGGTGGTGTAGAACCAGCGCTGTTGCCCGGGTCTGCGTTTCGGGTATTGGTATGGGGCTAAGACAGAAATGGGGACAGTGTGGTCCTCTCCTCAGGGGATTCCGAGGATTTTAAAGTCTATATATTGTATATATAATTTTTTTCCTTCGGGATTGACCGCCGAAGCGGCTACGCCTAACGGAGAATGGGAGTCATCTGTGTAGATACGAATAGAAGAAGAGTGACAATAAGGTGTTCACGGAAGGACAACAGGACAGTACCAGGGGTGGACTTTTTATTAAAGGGACACAAATCTTTGCAATAGGAAATCGGATATAGAACCCACGGAGGAAGGACCTGAAACGAGACTGAGAGGATCTGAGGTGGAGGAAGAGTATGATGAGAGAGGAAAAGTTGTATCAAGGTGTGTACAGAGAAGGGAGGAAGGAATCCTATGAGCGCAGTAATAGCTTTTTGTTTAAAGGTATGCACGACGGTACCGAAGGGGAGGGGAATCAGTGGTGTAGTCCGGGGGTAACGCAAGGTAACGGCGTTACCCCACTGGTTTTATTTTACTTTTAGCGTTACCATACTGGTTTTATTTAACTTTATATTTTTTATATTTTTTGCTCTTTCTACTGAACATTTTTGTAATACATACTCTTTCTAACTATATTTCTTTCCTAACCCCTTCAATTTCAACGTGTTTTTGGGACTGTACATAAAATGTAAAAACACTGTAGAATTTTATAGAAACGCTATATAAGAAAAATTGTTGTTGCGTTACCCCACTGAAGAAATTACGACTACACCACTGAGGGGAATCGCACTCTGCCACCGGTGAAGAGCGAAAGGTTCCGGTAACCAGGCGGACGCCCCAGTTCTGAAAAGGATCCACGTCGGGCTAGCATCATGAAAAGGAAAAAACTATAGTGTTTGTCATTTACCATTACTTATTTGGACTATAGTGGATTTAATTTTCCCAGAAGAGTTCCTTGTTCCATACACGGTCTCTGTGTAACATAAAAGATCTCAGGGACTATTCTGAGTTCTAATATTATATATATATATATATATATATATTAGGGACCGGCCGAAGTTCGGGTTCGGTTTCGGTTTCGGCCCAAAATTAGACTTTCGGTTTTGGGCCCGAAACCGAAAGTAAACTTGACCGAACTCCCCTTCAGGTTCAGTGGAATCGGAGCGACCCTTTTCTACTGCAGGCAATGTCATCAACACCAAACCGGAGAATTTAACTCCAGTAAACGCTGAAGATGTCATCCTCCTTTCAAAAAACTTGAAATATTTGAACTTTGAATATTGAATGACTCGAAATATCTTAGTTTTCTTATTAATTTGCATTAATGAACATTAATATTTT
Source organism: Bathynomus jamesi (assembly GCA_023014485.1). Classification (NCBI taxonomy): domain Eukaryota; kingdom Metazoa; phylum Arthropoda; class Malacostraca; order Isopoda; family Cirolanidae; genus Bathynomus; species Bathynomus jamesi. The sequence continues at coordinate 239,923 of JAJOZX010000128.1, forward strand.
TGGAATGTTTTTTGAGTTTTCTTTAATTACGTTTTGCGTGAAAAGGAATAATAAAGCGATTGAATTACATTATATATAAAGTATCAGTATTCCATTTTATATTACAATACGTTCATATAAAGTACTTTTAGTTTTACAACTCTACTTTCTTTCGGTTTCGGCCGAAAGTCGAGCCATCTTTTGGTTTCGGTTCCGAAAGTGCCGAAGTACTTTCAGTCGGTTCCTAAATTATATATATATATATATATAGAGAGAGAGAGAGAGAGAAATACTGTTAAAGGAATATGGCGCAACTATATTGCTTTTATTGCTTAATTGCCTTGAGGCTGGTTAGAAGTAACCAAGTTTTTTTTTAATTTTTCTTGAGTAGGGTCAAGAGTACAACAAAAATCCTGAGACAAACACGTAATATATTGCTTAGAATTGTGCTTCACGTCAAATATAAACTGGAAAATCAGCATTTATTATGTTAAACATGCACATTCTCCATGCTGGAAATATCAGAAAGAATTTTAAGATTATTTTTAATGCTCATTATCAGTTCATTATGATCTTCTAACAATAAAGTTTAGGTTGTGAATGGAACTTACGTTTTTCCATAGGTTTATGAAGATACTTTGGAAGGGTAAATGTTGTATGAATCCAGCAATATGTGTTAACAACATCATCCTGAAGTCTTGGATTGTCTCCATGAACACAGCTGTAATAGCAAAATTTTGAAGTTTATTTTTGATCATTTTACCTTAAAAGTGAAATAAAATTTTTTTATTTATTCGAATTAATACAATTAAATTAATCATACAAATTTCAGTTGCTTCAAATAAATAGAAGGATAAATAAAACATCAGTTCATCCGCACTGATGATGACTTCATCAAAATCACGATGAGTATGATAATGATAAGCTTTATTGGCAGGATATAAGTTCCATAAAATAGTACAATATTCTTGAAGGTAATAAACGATAAGATAACTCAAACAATAATAAATTTAAAAACTAAAAATTATGACTAAAAGAGAAATAAAAATAAGACACGTACCGAAGCGAGTAATAATGAAAAGTACCCAAAGCTAAAGACTACAAAAAGAAAAGAAAAAGGAAATAAAAATTAAAAGTACATGTAGTGACAATATCAACATATATATATATATGATAATAACAATAATAATGTTTGTAAGCAGGAGACAGATCCCTCCACCTAAAAAAGTTAAGGTACAGTAACCATCAAGGTAATGAACGATACAACTAATTAATTATTAAGCAATAAATTAAAAAAACAAAAACAAGAAAGGACTACGGTAATAAAGAAATAACAATAATACACGTAAAAAAACGAGAAATAATAAATTGATAATAACAGTTTCATAAAAATAAGAATTACATGTAATGGAATGACTAATGCAGGAGTTAATTGGAGGTATAGACAAACACTTTCATACCAAGAGGTCCACAGTCTAGAAGACATAAAGCAGGAATGATGAATAGCTTGGACAATTGGATTGTCTGAGTTTTTAATTCTTAGCATTAAACTGTATTGAACGCGTCTTATTACCTCAGGGAGGCCCGGAACGTCGCGGTTAGTGAACATTTAAGAGGCTGAACATCTTGAAGGCAACTTATGTAGCTGTCTATAGGATATGTTGTAAAGCAAACTGAGGGTTCCGCGGGAGCCTTTTTTTTATAATTAACCCAGCGCTGCTGCCCATAAATATTAGTGCAGAAAGTACGAAAAAGAGTGTCTTTGACTTCGCTCGTACGTAATTTGAAGTGCCTTATAATCACGTTTGCCTTCGCGCAGTAACTTCGATATTGTTTCCCTATGTCTGAGTCGTCACACAAGGAGCTGGTGATAATTTGACCCAGCTACGTAAATTCTTGTACTTTACTGGTTCGCCTCTCATTTTGAAAGTAAAATTAGCTGTTTGGTTTAAACTCTTTGGGTGGAATTGCGTAACCTTAGTAACATTAAAATTAATGTCGTGGCTCTGTGAACATGACTTACAGATTTTTATAAGATGATCCAGACCTTTCACCGAAGGGCTTATTAACACCATATCATCGGCATAGACCAAGTTATTTATCCTCGCGTCATCTATACAGCATTCCACCGTTGTCTCATTAAAAGAAGGAATTAATCCATCAATATACAGTATACAGTATATTAAACAGCAGAGGAGAAAGTAAGGAGCTTTGTCTAACTCCGCATGAGGAACCAAAATATTCGCGCAATACATTGCCCCCATCTAACAGCAAAAGTTTTGTGTGTGTACCAAAATTTCAATAAATTTAAAACATATAATGGAACATTCCTGTCTTCTAATTTTTTAAATAGAAAATTATGATTCACTCTATCATTTGCTTTGCTTATATCCAAAAACCAACTTTAAATAATTGAATTACTGACAGTATATCTAAACATAATCTTTTTCAAAACATAAATACACAGGTCAGTTGAATGAGACCTTTTAAAACAAAACTGATTAGGAGACGTTCGTAAATAACCATTTAGTCGGCGTAACAAAAGTTTCTCAAGTAATTTTGAGAAGTAGGACCCTGTAGTTATCGCTGATAGAATGTCCCCAAATTTATTTTTGACAAGGGGTGTGATATAAACCCTCATAAACTCTGCAGGAATATAACTGTAAGCAAGCGTAAAAATTACTGCATACACACTTCTGCTGGGGAGAAACTGCATGCTTACTTGATCGGGTCTCCAACGAGTCCTTTGGCAGTGACTAAGATGCAGAATGCGAAGAGCATGGAGGTGGTAATCCTGTAATGCAGTTTGAAAACGGCGTTATCAATGTCTGCAGTTTCTTTAACTCTGAGGAGTCCCCCAACGGCACTCAGAAGGTCCACTAAAACCATCTCAAGTTTGTTACTGAGTCACACTGTTGAAAGGGAAATAAAAACTATATCAACATAATACTCGTAGTAATACTTCAAGTCATTTAACTCTGTGAAGTAATATGTGACCTTTTTCTTTTCAAGTTCCTGCCAATTTAGACTTTTCTACTGGAAGACAAAATCTCACTTTAAGAATTAACAATTACTCTTTTCATTATTAAAAAGAAATAAGCAAAACATAATAAAGAAAAGTAGGAAAAGAGAACCCTGCCGGAACAACATTAATGTCACTTTCTATTTTTGTGACTTTGACCTTAAAGTGGTGCAAGAACCTAATTCTTGATCGCGATACATCGTGTTGTGATAGTACATACGTCTTTGCTTTTATAAGTTTATGTTGGGCGGCTCAAATGTTATGGCGCGGTCACGAAAAAGCTCCATTTGACACTTGAAGCAACATTGCGACGAAGAGAGAGAGGGGTTGAAGACAGTCAGTAAGAAACGAAAAGCTTGATTGACGAGCCGAAAAGCATTTGATTCCATCCGGTCAAGTAGAACTGTGTGAGTTGAGCCATCCAATACATGAGAAGTGTACGCCATACTGAGTGGGTGAAGAAACTGCAGGGCCGGTACAACACACCTAACTTCTTAGAGAGTATATGCGACCTTTCCAGGGAAGATCACGAGAAAAGGAAACACCGAGAATGTTGTTAAGAGAAGAGGAACGATTGAGTTGTGTATTGTTTAAAATAAGGGGATAGTCGTGTGGAAGATTGTGACGAGTAGACAGATGGAGGAACTGGGCTTTTGAGGCATTGAAAATTACAAGATATTTCCTGCTCCAATCAGAGATAGAAGCAAGATCAGAGGTCAGGTGCACCATAGCCATCTCACGCAAAGCATGGAGTGACCGTTGAGAGAGACGTCTTGTGACGTGGATGGAGAAGTGAAGGCGGAATCATTGTCATAGGAGTGGATAGGACAGGAAGTGTGACTTAAAAGATCATTGATAAATAAAATGAAGAGGGTGGGTGACAGGACAGAACCCTCTACAACTGCAACTATAGATCGGCTAGAAAGGAAATCACAGATGAAGGTACAGATAGAAGGATAGAAATCAAAGGAGGGCAGTTTGGAAATTAAAGATTTGTACCAGACTCTATCAAAAGATTTTGATATGTCTAGCGCAATAGCAAAGGTTTCAGTGAAATCCCGAGAGGAGGAGGATCAAGAGTCAGAGAGATACGCAAAAAAATCACCAGTAGAGCGTCCCTTGCGGAATCCTTACTGGCGACCTGAAAGAAGATTGTGAGCAGAGAGGTGTTTAAGAATCCTCTTATGAAGGATAGCTTCAAAAACTTTCGAAAGACAAGATAGGTGGAGGATTGAGAGCGGTCACCATTCTTTGGGACATGCTGAATGAGAGCAAACTTCCAGCAGGAAGAAAAAGTACCAGATGAAAGACAAAAGAGTTTACCTAGGCAGAGTTTCAGCACAGAAGAAATATTCTTGTACGCCTTCCTGGAGTTCGGCCCAGATAGGGCAGAAAAAATATCTTTGGAAAAGATTCTAATTTCAGACATAATTAGGTCGGAGGGAGGAGGAGATGGAGGAACAGCATCGAAATAGTCAAGGGTTGAGTTGGAGACGAAAGTTTGAGCAAAGAGTTCAGCTTTATCAGGAGAAGAGACGGCAGCTGAGCCGTCAGAATGTAAAAAAAGATTGAAAGAAGTGAAATTACTGAAGAAGTTTTGGTCTAGGTGCCAGAAAGGTCGAGAAGAATTAGAATTAGGTAGGTTTCACATTTTCGTTTGATGAAGGATTTTTTGGTGAGTCGAAGGAATTCCGGGCAGAAAGATAAGCAAAGTGGAAGTCAGGAGTTGCTTGGCGACGGTATCTTTTGAAAGTTTCCTCTCTGTTCGGATAGCATTAGAACAAGCAACGTTAAACCAAAAATGTTTTGCATAAGTAGTAGGAAAAAATATGGAATGTATGCCTCCATGCCTGAGAGAACCACTTCTGTGATGTGCTCAGCGCTCAGCGCTCAGCGCAATCACCTAAAATGGAGAGTTCAGCGAAAGGAGAGTGGGATAGAATGGGTTCCACTTTGGAAGTGAGGTAGTCAAAGAATTTTGGATAGTCAGTACAATTAGGAGAAAGGTAGACAGCGCAAGTGTATTTAGTTTGAGTTTGGCATTTAAGCTGTAGCCAGAGGTTGTACAATTCGGAGGATTCAAGTTCGAGAATACGAGCGCATGTTTGGTCGTTGCGTACATATACGCAACATCCACCTTTGGAATTAAATTGAATATAGAGGGTACAGAAAAGGGGTTGCTGTCAATCGTTTGAGACACCTGAGTTTCAGTGAGGAGGTGGTGAGGTTTAGAGGAGGAGAAATGGTGTTCAACAGATTGGAAATTTGATGAAAGGGCACGAATGTTGCAGAAGTTTATGAAAAGTGAATCAGACAAAGATCCAGGACATCTCGAATGGGTGGTAGTACCACCAGCCCCGCTGCCCGGGTCTACATTCCCACTACCGTTAGCGGGGAAGCCAAAAGTGGGGACATTTATGGTCCCCTCCCCAGCGTATTGCGAGGCTCTTTAAGACGATGCCATTTTGTCTTTTTTTTTTTATAATTTTGGAAAGATTGTGTAGTGTGTAAGATGCATGTATGTGTAGTTGTAAATTGTTTGTGATTAGAGACATGAATGGAAATGTTGGTATGGGTCCTGAGGATGAGGTGATGAGGAAGCATGGTGTACCAGGAGTGAATGATAATGGCTGTCGGTTGAAATAGTTATGCAGTGAGGGAAATCTGTGTGTAACGAATACATTTGTTAAACATAAGGGAGTACTTAGGTGTTGTAATGACTGATGACGCGAAATTTGAAACACAAAATAAAATAACAATAAACAGAGCAAAAAGAATAACTGGACAAATACTGAGAACCTTTAAATGAAGGGATAAGAATCTAATGATTCCTCTATTGAAAACACTGATCATACCCAAGTTGGAATACTGCTCGGTCCGAATATCCCCATATAAAAAAGAAGACATTAATCATCTAGAAGGGATTCAGAGAAGCTTCACAGCCAAAATCAATGGATGCAAAAAACTAAATTTCTGGGAAAGGTTACATAAATTAAACTTACATTCACTGGAAAGAAGAAGAGAGAGGTACATCATTATTTACACTTGGAAAATAATGGAGGGACTAGCCCCTAATCTTACTCTGAACCCTATAACTCGGCGAACACCAATAAAAAGTAGAAAAGGAAGAATGTGTCGTGTTCCCAAATTAAAAGCTAGACAGGGAACATCCTCAACCGTGAAGGAAAAGTTTTGTTTTGAGAGGACCAAGACTGTTTACCCAGCTGCCCAAGAAACTAAGGAACACGAGTGGTGTTGCGGTGGATATCTTTAAAAGAAGATTAGATGTTTGTCTCAGAACAATCCCAGATGAGCCTGGCGTACCTGGCTATGTGAGGTGGAGAGCGCAAGAAACCAACTTTCTACTTCACCAGGCCAACTTGAGAGGAGGGGCGACAAACTTAACCTTCGTGAAATGAGGAATCATCGCGCGGACATTTGAAAAGTTGAAAGGAGTACACAAGTACACCTGATTTAGAACAAATGATATACTGCACATGGTGAGAGAAGTTTGATAAACTGTGTTCGTAAAAAGTAGAATGCTGAAGGAAGAATGTCAGGTTGTGTGGAGGATGGAAGAGAGTGAATGGAAAAAAGATGGGTCACGAAAGAATTAGAGTGGAAAAGTTAATGGTGAGAGAGGTAGCGGGTGAGTACAGTAAGAGAGTGAATGACGATTTGAGTGTAAAAGATACAAAGCAAATCGATATGAGTGAGATGTGGGATGTGTATGAGGAATGTCTGTTTAGGAATACAAAAAGTGTTTGTAGGGTTGCAAAGACAAAGGCAAAAAAGAGGGTAGCAGCGTGTTGGAATGCCGAAGTTGCATCAGTGATTGAGGATAAAAGGAGGAAATGAATGTTGTGTGTGTGTGCAAGGTAATTGTGATAAAGGGGAAAGTGGAAGAAGAAAGAGAGCGTATGAAGAGAGCAAGAGAAGTGTGAAGATACTAGTGCGGCAGATGAAACAGAGAGTAATTAATGAGTTTGAAAGGGGATGAATTAGAATTGTGTAGAGAATAGAACGTTGTTCTGGAAGGAAGTGTGGAAATGCAGAAATGAAGTTAAGAAAGAAACTTTGAGTCTAAGGAATGAAAATGGAAGAATGCTTACAGTGGATGTGGATCTACAGAATAGATGGAAGGAATATTTCGAGGGTTTGATGGGTGGAAGAGATGAGATGAGTGCAGACATAAATATGGTAGGATTTGGTGGTGTGAGGAGGACATATAACAGAATACCTGAGAATTTAACCACCCGTGAAGTGAAGGAGGCGGTTCGCTTAAGCTGAAAAGAGGAAAAGCAGTAGGTGCGGATGGAATATATGAGGAGAAGATTAAGTATAGGGAAAATGAAAGATCTAGAGTGGTTGTCGTGGATATGTCAGAGTGCATGGAAAAGTGAGTGTGCCTGAAGACTGAAAGAAACCAATAATTGTTCCTTTATACAAAATGAAAGATGAAAGGAGTGCAGTGGGTGAGGTGTATGGTAGGATAGCTATAGAAAAAGTACGTGATATTACAGGATGCTTGGTAAGTGATGAGCAAGGAGGGCTCGGAAGTGGCAGAGACTGTGTGGGTCAAGCGTTTGCAATGAAACAAGTGACTGAAAAAGCAGTGAAATGGATTGCAAGGCATACACGGCATTTATAGATCTTGAAAAAGTGTATGATACAGTGAATACAGTGGGATTAGTGGTAGACTCATGAATGCGGTGGGGAATTTCTATGATGGACGTAGGGTATGTGTGAAAATAAACAAAGAACTGGATAAATGTTTTGATATACTGTAAGTATTGATGTGCGTCAAGGATGTATGATGTCCTCGTGATTGTTCAATCTGTTTATGTATGGAGTGATGAGAGAGGTGAAAGTACGACTGCTGGAAAAAGGAACGTATCTATTGTGTGATAGGAACAGGTGAGACCTGTCGAATCTGTTGTATACGGATGATGCTGTGCTATTTGCTAGAGTGAGTGTGATGTGCAGGAGGTTGTTGAGAGTTTTGCATCGGTATGCAAGAGAAGACTGCTGAAAGTGAATGCAGATGAGAGCAATTTACTAACTGTGGAAAGAAAGGAAGATTCCGATTGTTATGTGATAGTGAATGGTGAAGTATTTGGGATGTGTAATGAATAAAAGAGGCAAGTGTACGGATGAAGTTAATAGTAGGATGAAACAAGGAGGAAAGGCGGCGGGCGCGTGAAAGTGGTTGCGAGAAAATGGAAACTGGGTAGAGGTGCTACGAGATGTTTACATGAAGGTGTGTTAGTACCGACACTTTTGATTGGATGTGAAACATTAGAATAGCATAAAAAGGAGATGACTCGGGTAAGAGCAGTTAGATGGATAACCTGAGTATGTGTGGCGTGCGTCGGATTGATACAGCAAGAAATCGTGTAGTTCTGGAAAGATGTGTTGTTCAGAAGTCAGTGGAAATGAAAATTGAGGAAAGTGGTTTGGACATGTTGAAAGAATGGAAGATGTCACAATTGTGAAAAGAGTTAAAAGAGTGTATAAGAGTGTTTGCGAAGGTAGAAGAAGGAAAAGAAGGGTGAGAAGATGGATGAACATGGTGAATGACTGCGTGAATAAGCGTGGACTTGATCTGGTTAATTTACGAGAGGTGGCTGCAAGTAGATAGGAATGGAAGAGGCTTGTCAGAAGTACAGTATGTAAATAGGAACTTTGGCTCTTTGTATTCTTAATACGTCCTGGAAGTGCTACTACACATGGCGTTAGCCCTGTTCAAAAATCAACTTTTTCTTATTTTCATAGGTTTCTGTACTTTTCCCATGCTTTTTGACCTGAAAAGGCCGAAAATCACAACCATTTTGACCTAGGTTGTTGGGAAGCATTGCCGCATGGAGCTTTAAGTTTTCTGCCTTGAAATCGGCCAAAAGCACCAGTTCCGGGGTCCCTTGAATCATGTTTTGCACTATAACTTTTTATCTAAACAAGATAGAGCAACAAAATAGGCACCAAATTAAAGTGTTTTTAATCCTCTTTCTAACTTATACAATTATGATAGTCTTGGAACAAGAAATGGCACATTGGTACATACAAAGATTTCAGAAATATCACAAAATTCGTTTTCTCACACTCAAGGCAGACAAGGCGCCTTATTCATGACACAAATTTGATATTAACATTTTGTCACAAGTCTAATCGATCAAGAAGTGAAAGCATTACATGATGATTAATTTCATAATGACATTTACACAGTCAGTTGTTGAGAGTTTGTTTCTTGAAGCTGTCAAAGCGGCGTCTGTTGAACTCCACAGCTTGAAGGAGATAGTCCCTTTGCTTGGCATCTGTTGTTATGACATTTGCAAAGTCGCTCATCATCTTGACACCACGTTCAGCAATGTCATTCACCGCTTTCAGATTCTTAACATAGTCCAACGCTTTTCTGTAGTCCTCATTCTGTGGCCAAGACGTGACAGGTTCCAGAAGCCACTCGGATCCAATGTTCAGTGTGTCCAGCAGGAAATGTGATTCTGGGCCAATGAGATCAACCAGGGTGGTCTTAGCTGTGACTCTCTGGAATAGAGGCTTTCCTGTTCTGAAGCTGTCTGGCTTCTCAGTGGCATGTAACTGGGCAGCAATGTCGTGCTTCAATGTGTCACTCAATCTACTGCTGAACAGGGCAAATGGCACGACTTCCTGCGTCAGGTACCATTTGTGGTTTTCCATCTTATTAAGTACTGCATCAGCAAGCTCTAGGTCAGTTTTCTTGTACTTCAACATGTCCTGGATTAGACTTAGATCATTCACGGGAGCATCTGCAGCAGACATTGACATCATCCATACAGGAGTGTAGAACAGCGCAAGGAAGGTGTTGAGTCTTTCCAGCTTTGATACAGTGTCTTCGTCGTACTCAAGTTGATCTGCAAACATCAGCATTTTCATGGAGTACAGGTTTCTGGCCATCCATCTGGCCTGATGAATGGCGCCTGGTCGACTCCAGTGAATACCTCGAGGAGGCGTTCCTCCAAGAACAATGACTGTCAGTTCAGCCATTTCCCTGTAGTCGGCTCTTGGAAGCCTTTCTGCTGTTAGAATGTCTTGGAGTATTTCTTCACTGTTCTTCTTCTTTTCCTTCAGCCATTTGCTGTTGATAGCCAGCATCTTTGGGTTTTCCTTGGACAAGTCCGTCCAAACATCCTTCAGATGCTCAAACCAGGGATTATCTGGCCCCTTCACCTTCCCAAACAGCTTCTCCCAAACTGCTCCTACTAGGATTTCCAGGATGTGATGTCGACAGGCCAGATAAAACACCTTTTTGTTCAGCATTTTCTCTAGCAGTTTGGCAGCTCCTCTGTGAACTCCACTGTTACTGGATGTAGTGTCAAAAACAAGGGCAGTAACATTATCCGTAAGTTCCCATGTCTCCAGTAAATCCATTGAAGCCTCAGCCTGAGCTGTGCCAGAAGAATTGTCGATGACGGGTACTCCCAATAACTTTCCTTCAGTGTATGAAGGTGGACCAGACACTAGCACAGCTAAAGTCTCTGAGGTACTTCCAGGTTCACTGCCCAAGACATCTTTGAGCAACTTTCCATCCCAGTGTAAGGCAGCGTACTGTGGGGGTTTTTCACAAAACTTGGACATGTGACTCTGGCTGATATTATACCTGGACAGCATTCTGTTGCGACGTGTTGTTGAGGTTGAGATGACGAAGTTATCCAGATCAGCCCCTCCAGCTTTCAAGGTGGCAAAAACCATGGCAGTAACTTGATTGTCTGATAAACCAAGACGATCAGCTGTATTGCAGATGACATCACATTCCATGACCTTCCTTGGAAACGTCAAAGTCACACTAGTCACAGTGTCTTGATGGTGAGAACATCCAGGACGAGGCTGATGGTAATCCATGTCCTCTGTGTTAGCGTCGTTGTCAGTTGAGTCACCCCAGGTAATGTCATCCACATGAACAACTGCCTCTTGTTCTGCTGCAGCTGTAAAATAGTACAACATGTTAAGACAGTAATTGTTAAGTACATGCTAAATATCGCAATGGAGTAAAACTTAAAACTTTTTGTAACGTTCAAAGTAATTAGTTTTACCTTGTTCTTGTCTATGCTGCAGTCTTTCATTCCTCGCTGCTTGCTGCAGGGATCTTGTCTCAAAAATCTTGTCATGACCAGACATATGACCTTTCCTCTCAGTCTTTTGGTCTTCGTAGAACCTGATATCCTCATCTTTCTTCTCTCTGGATAACAGTCTGTTGTTCTGTATTTCCTGGATTGCATCTGGAGCTCCTATATCGAACAGGCTGTCTAATTCCAGCACAAATGCTCCTCTTTTTCCTCCAGGGTTATTTGCTCTTCCTTTGCTTTTCACCAGAGCATGATGTTTCTCATGTAGTTTCATGAAGAGCTTCATTGCGTTGTACTTGGTCATTGTCTTGATCCTAGCCATCTGCCAGAATGGGATGATAGATTCAACTGTTTCATATGCAAGGTCTTGAACCATGGGCCTCCCTGCATTTTCCGGTAAATTCTGAAGATTAAGGAAATACTGGAACGCCTGTCTGTTGGTGGGAAGCTGGGAACCACTGATAAAAGCTGAAGGGTATCCAACCAGGAAAGTTTCAGTGAGAGATCTGGTAGATGGCCCAGTTGACACCTGCCTGTGGACAGTACGTGGAGGTTCTGAGATATCAACTGTGCGCCCACGGAGCTCCCTCAGCTCCTTGCTTAATGCCATTGTGAAGTTGTAACTTGTAGATGGTTTTCTAGATTCTGATTGAGTTTCTGTTGTTTCCTGAAAAATGATAGATAATTATTATTATTATTATTATTATTAATTATTATTTATTTATTATTATTATTATTATTATTATTATTATTATTATTATTTATTAATTTTATGCTCTTTCATTTGATACCTAATTTGTTGCTCTATCTTGTTTAGATCAAAAGTTAAAGTGCAAAACATAATTCAAGGGACCCCGGAATTGGCGCTTTGGCCGATTTCAAGGCAGAAAATTTAAAGCTCCATGCGGCAATGCTTCCCATCATCCTAGGTCAAAATAGTTGTGATTTTCGGCTTTTTCAGGTCAAAAAGCATGGGAAAATGTACAGAAACCTATGAAAATAAGAAAAAGTTGATTTTTGAACAGGCCTAACATGGCGTATATGAAGCGCAGCAGGTGTGGAATTTAGCCATGTGGGAGAGGGGTGGCGCTGGACCACCACAATATGTGGATGAATGGATGTGTACGCAGTTCGCTTTAGTTCTTACCACTTACTACCATTTGTCTCTCGCTTCTGAGCTATTTCTGCCTTCTCATTTCATTTCGTTGGGAAACGATATAGTGATAATGTATGTATGGATTCATAATTATTATTATTATTAATTATTAAATATATATTTAGAAATTTAAGCTATCTATTTTTTGGTGCAGCCATATCACTATTTTTATCTTCATCTTATTCTGATAGCAGGCCGTTGCACCAAAAGGTCCGCCTTTCTACAATTTCGACCCCTCCCCCCTTGGGAAGTCCTGGCTACGGGACTGGATAGTTCTTTTAATTTGCAAGACGTTTGTAATTATTTGAAAAATTTTCTGTGATAATTGTTGTACCCAAATTAGATTTTTATTTTGTATCATATTTGAATGAGACTGATCTAATAAAACAATACAATTGATTTTACACTCGCTCATTGATGGTCTGTTTTAAGAAACAATTTTTAGTACTGTGCCCATTTTATTTTAGGGGGGCGCCCTTTTTTCTTTAGACCCTCCCCCATACTGAAATGCCTAGATCCGCCCTTGCTATAACCCTCTCATTCGATTCAAAATGCAGCATAATTATTTACAGCAAAGACAGTTTTTAAATTATTGCTGTATATAGATAATCTTCTTTTAAGGTTACTAATATAATAATAATTATTCAGGAGGCCTAGAAACTGGTACAGAGCTCAGGCCAACTAATGCTGCCCATTGCTCTAACTCCTGTATTATTATTATTATTACCAGCATCAATGGGATTCAAAATCCCCGATCTTAGTGTCCTCACTTCGCTTATATGGAAACGGTGTCATCCACTGAGCTATAAACGCTGGTCTTTTAAGATTAAAAATTTTATTAGAACGAAAGAAAATAAGGATTCTTATATTTTAATTATGAAAAGCAAAAGTATATTAACTTTTTCTATTTACATTATTTTTGTTGAACTCATTTTAAACATTTATTGAAGAATTTATTATCATTCAAATCAAAGATAATTTAGTTTCGCCTTTCACTACTTAAAGACGACACAAACTCTGCCCCAAAATAACAGTAAAATGACAGTAAAATGACAGAATCACGTTACGAAATAGAGGGAATGAATGAAATTTTAGTTAAATACAAAGGTTTCATCTGCCAAGATGAGGGAAACAAAAAGATATGAACTTCAAGAACCTATTTGGTGTACCATCAATAAAACAAGAGTCCTTAGTGTACAGACTAACTAAATATAAAATTTGGTGAATCACTATTGGTGTTCGAAAAAATACTGTAAAAAATATTATACTTAAAATAGAAATTAATGAAATAGTACCCCTAGATGTAAACTTAATTGGTAAAATTACCTAACTACATTTATAGAGTAAATTGGCGAGTAAATGTAGTATTTGAGCGTGGGTGATGTAAACTCTAGAATTTAGTGAAGGGAAAGATAATTAAAATAACAGAAGAACATTTCAAAATAATAAAATAAATAAAACTCAATAACGTGAAAAAAAAACTTCTTTTTTTGAAGTGTCCATAAAGGCAATTGTCTTTTTGAGTGAAGCATTCCGTAACTGAAGAAGATAAACTAATTTTCCTTTTGATGTGTTTTATTCTCCTTATTGAAAAGTTACATTTATTGAGGTTCACAATGAATTCTGGATTAGAGAAAAAAATACTCGTACCGTACTTTATTAAAGAAGAAATTCCTGAACATTAATTACAGTTTCCGAAAAATGTTCGCCAAAAAACATAGTTTCCAAAAGAACAAAAAAATGATGAAGCGTATAATGATTTAATTTTGTCTTTGAAACTTTGTTACTATGGACAAAAAGAATAAAATATCTAAAGAAAAGTAAAATATTGTTATCAATCCGTAATATTTTGTTTTGGGAAAAAAATTTCCCAAACTGCAGAAAATTTTTCCCAAACTGCAGAAAAATTTTCTCAAACTGCCCATGCAGAAATTTTGTTGTTGAGCAATGGGACTTAATTGAAATTAAAATGGATGCCTCTCTGAAGTCATATAAATTAGATGTAACTAACTGATGGATTTAATCCTATTTAAAGATTAATTGGATCACCTGAAGATCAGGGCCCCCAGCCTTCGTTAGTTAGCCTTATAAGGCTAACTAACGAAAATATCACGACTTAACCTAACCAATCGTTAGGTCAACTGTACGCCCTTGACGATAGGTTAAGCCGTAATATTTTCGTTAGTTAGCATTATAAGGCTAATTAAAGAAGGCTGGGGGCCCTGATCTTCAGGTGATCCGATTAATTCCTGAACTTGACGACTTTCTCAAACGCTGTTCAGTTTTTCTAGCAGTGATTTATTGTTGAACACACGCAGCTACAAAGTGTTTTTTTCCATAAATTTATATGAAACCTAAAACAAAGCTATAAAAAACCTCTTACTTTTCGCGAGGAAGCATAAAACCATTTTAACAGCTCAGTATATTTTAATAAAATACTAATAAATGAATAAATAATAAATACATTAATTTTTAAAATTTTCTTCACTTGAAGGATATAGACACGATGCATGGAATTAAAAATGTAGGAAAAAATGAAAATAAAAATGCAACTAAAGTGCATTTACATTTAATTTATAAGAATTTCAATTTTATAGCATTTATTTCAATTTACAGTTTAAATACTAATTTCTTTTTTACCTCAAAAATATCTATACATATACTGTAGGTTGTTTATTTTGATTATCTTATTTCTAAATGCTTCTAATTCTTTGCAGTAATAGTGCTGTTATTTAAATGTACGCTAATGTTGAATCTTGAACTAGAGCGCCTTTTTTCCATTATTTTATATTAAATGTCTTAAATTTATTTTATAATATCATTAAAATCAAGTATTTACCGCATGCTGTGAAGTAAACAACGTAATAAAATACTGAAAATATTCAGCCATTTCTGGATGCTTATCTATCTTTATCTATATAATAATAATAATAATAATAATAATATAATAATAATAATAATAACGATCTTTCTAAATCAAAAGTGTTCTGACCGTACAAATACTACGAATTAAAATCACAGTTATAAGGCGAAATTAAAAATTAAGAGACGATATGTGTTAATTTTTATTAAAAAAGATAAATTATTCATTAATGAATATCATTGTGTAAACACGGTGTACCAAATTTGTGTAGTAAAACTATTACAGTACTTATCAACGGCACGTGGAATGTTTCTCCATTCATGTTTCCAATTTATGTCAGACTGTTTACAGTTTATCTACCAGTTAGCCTGACTATGAAACTTGTTACTCTACCATCACTACAAAATCCGCGATTAGCCATATAATTCGTCTCGCTTTTTAAAATTTAGTTTATCTTCTAATTAACCACAAAGTGAAACTAGTCAATTGATTTAAAAGTAGAATGAACAATTAGTCATTAAATAAGTCGCTAAGTAAAGGGTTCGTCCCAAGACCAGCTGCAAGTTAACTACTTCAGATTTAATAATTCTACAATTCTTTTAGGTCAACTATCTCACAAGCTCAGTTTTGAAAGTGGATGTGTCTGCTGACCTGCTTAACTCAGTCTTTGACCTAAAAAATATTTTCAGTGCACGAGCTAACTCATTCGTGAACGCGACATTTTCTCGACAATTTTTTAGGGTTAGGTTTAGTTAGGTTAGGTTAAATTAACTTAGGTCATTAGAGTGTCGATAGTGTAGTAAACGGAATTAAATGTGATTGTAAATGAAATTTTTTTATATTTTTATTACTGTTGTTGAATGCAGAAAATGTATTAACGGTTAAATTTACCTCGTGGTTGAAAACAAAGAAAGAGAGACTTGACCAATCAAAAAGACGGATTCCAAAAGCATTCTGAAAAAATACACCCATACATTTGGGTTTTCATTGGTTATTATAGTGTTTAGTAGTGATGTTCGTGAATTGAAAATGTAACTTAGCGTTAAGTAATAAAACAATTTGTAAGCCTCTCTCTCTCCTCTCTCTCTCCTTCTCTCTCTCTTAAAAAAATGCATGGCATGGATTGGGTGAGGTAGAGTTGCGTTTCTGCTATCTATCACTATTTTTTTTCTCTCTCTCTCTCTTCTTTCTTTTGGATAACTGGGTGCACGTGATGAGCGCAGGCATGGTGTGAAAGATCTGATTTCCGTTTTCAATTCCTGTTTCAACCCCTTTCCTCAGTAGGATTTCATCTTTGCTGCAGTGGCCCACGCTAAAAGAAAGAGAGGGAGCTTTACATCTATTTCTGCGCGGCAGCTTTGCACGTTTGACCTTTTCTTCTTTCTTAATCCTTTTTGAACTAGCCTGGAATAGGCCATGGGGTCTTTGTTGGTCCGATACTTCGGTAATTAGAGCTGTAAATATTTTGTATAAACTCAAAACCATATGTTCGAAGTTTCTGTGACGATAGCAAGTAGTTGACATACGATCAGTACAAATATATTATTATTATTATAGTTTATGCAACGGTACTATCTAGTATATGATTTCTATGTGTGCATAGCATAATTGTAAAGTTAGTTTTTCTTTTCTCCTCTTTCCTATAAAATTTCCTTGGCAATTTTTTCAGGGTGAAGGTACTTCCTTCAACCTTTTTCCGTACCCGCCTCTGGCAGGGAAGGAGCAGAGGGAGGGGAGAGAGCCTTGTGCTTTTCCATCCAGTATTCTACTACTGCTAGAATAATTTGAAAAAGCACTAGTTTAATAACAGTAACCTCTCCGAATGGACAGAAAGGTCTTTGGTGATTCCTCTTGTCTTTGTAACTCTCTCTCTCTCTCTCTCTCTCTCTCTCTCTATATATATATATATATATATATATATATACTTTCGCGATTTCCACTTGACAATAAGCCCGCTGTTCCATCGACGCAACCAAGACGACGTCACATCGCGAGACTCACTCAAGGCATTCTCTCTGCCTTGAACGTTACACCACGACCTAGTTAAAAGGGACTCCCATGCACGACGCCTCAATCGCATCTCACATCTCTCCTCAAAGAAAATCAGTGGCACGTGAGATTTCATCATGTAAGAACGTTGTAACAGGCCCCATTGGCCTAGTGTCACTCACCTAACTTTCACCTAACTTAACCTAAGTTTCACCTAACTCCTCGCGCGTTATTATAATACTGAAGTCATTATTCAAGTGCACATTTATACATTTCAAGTGAACTTGCATTCAAACAACTGCAACCTTTATTTTGTCTCATTTATATATCATTTATTTTGTTTAATAAAGGAAGAAAACTCTCTATTAATTTCCTAATTAATAACATTATTTGATCTGAAAAGATGTGCTGACCCAAGCCTCAAGAACTCATAATCATTAACATTAACAACCTAACTAATTAACAATTATTATATTGCCAACGAGGCAATATATATATATATATATATATATATATATATATATATTATATATATATATTATATATATATAATATATATATATATTATATATATATATATAATGTAATGAGGTTCAAGTGTAGGGTCCACTCGCCTTCCTTTAATTATGTCTTTAGGGTTAATTGAATAAAAATGATTGGAGAAAATTAGATCTATCCATTTCTCATCAGAAATAAGCCAGTATGCCACCACAACGAGTAACGATACCAGAGCAAATAAAAAAAATAGGTTAGAATCATTGCAGAGAGTAGGAAAATGCAGTATAAGAGAATAGGGAAAGTAAGAATAACGATAATAATATAAAATACATCCTTCGTTCATTACAAAAGAATGTTCCATCGAAGAATATCTACAATAAGTATCAAAAGCAATCCTAATGAACATAATAATAACCTCAGATTTTAAATTTTAAACATTTGACGAATTAGAAAGGTTTTTTTTAATTTGTTTGAAACATAATTTCGTTCATTGTACGGATATCAATAAATTATCTTTACAAATTCAATTGAATTTGTAAAGATAATATAATTTGTGAACATCCTGCATTTAAAACCAATCTATTTTGAGCTTTTGAAAAGTATAGGCTACAGATTTAAAATTTTGAAAGATTTGATTTAAAGTTGTTCATCGTTATTTTAAAAGTTAACTTCCATAATGATTTATAGAGTAGCAAGTGACAGAATATCGTAATGCGCAAAAAATTCAGGATCATCTTTAGTCATCGATTATTTTTATTAACGTTATTCACAGAATTTATTGACAGATACAGCTGTTGAGTGTAATTAAATGCATGCATATGTGCAATATTGTCATTTAAGGCCATGGCTACACGAGCGACTATGTCGCTGCGTCAGAGTTGCAAGTTGTCGCAGCGACACAATCGCAGTAGCTGTTGCAAACTACATGGGCTGCGACAAGTCGCTGCGATTTCTTCGTTTTCAGACTGACGCTGCGACAAAGTCGCTCGTGTAACCTACCGCACTTGGACCAATGCAACCAATCCTCCGTGCGACTTTGTCGTGCCGCGGGGAAGAGGCAGCCGGATACAATAGAGAATAATTGTCGCAGCGACTGTCTGCCGTGTACAGGGCCGGATTAAGACCTTTAGAGGCCCTAAGCACTTAAAAGATTTTGGTGCCCCATATATATGTAATTCAAAATATAAACAAAAATAAACCATAAAATAAAATTTTATTTTTTGAAATGAAACAAAACTTACAGTAAGATGGAAAATAATGTTTATTTTTGTATACTTCCACTTCATTTATATTTGAAAAGTTTTCTCCTACTTTTTTTAATTGCAAAGTCTTTGATCAGATCCTCAAAACTAATCTTACGTAACACATCTGCTTCTATACTTAGTAGAGATAAGGCATCCAGCCTACCTTGTTGCATAGTTGTTCTGTTGGTATTTTTAATATACTTCAACTGAGAAAATGAACGCTCAGCTGAGCAATTTGTGACCATTAATGTTAAAATATACGAAAGGCAATTTCTACATTTGGGAAGGCACACTCAATATTGTCTTCTACAATTATTTTATAAAGTTCAGCATGACTGAATCTTGTTTTTACATTTACTATAGCACACGAAAATATTTAATCTATATGTATTTTTAATATGGCGCTCAAAGATTTGATATAAACAAAATAATAACGCAAAGCGTAAAGTGTGTGATTACAACGAAATATATTTATTCTCTCAAAATGGTTGTTGTTCACTACAAATTCAAACAATGAAAAAAAATAAATACTATATATGAATATATATAATTCAGTTTTCAACAGCTTATAGGCTATAAGCCGCGATTATAATAGTATAATAAATCCATGGTAAATCCGACAATGGAAAATTTCTGTGGTGCCCCCCTTCCCTTGATGCCCTAAGCACGGGCTTATTTTGCTTAATGGTTAATCCGGCCCTGGCCGTGTAACTTGCCCCATCGGAAACAACAGTACCTATTCTTTGCGATTTGTCGTTACAACTTCTTGGCAGCGACAAAGTCGCTCGTATACCCTTTGCCTCAGGCCAAAGTTAATAACTGCTTTATATAACGTTGTTATATAGATTATTCTAACTAGTTTCGTAACTTTTAATAGTTTTGCAATCCAGCTCAAGGTGAAGATATTCTAGGGTTGTTTTACCTCTTTCGTAACAGCAAAGGTCATGTGTCAGAGGGGAACTGTAGCTTTACACGATATCTGAATCATGGGTCGCTACGTCATCCGAAAGCAGAGAACAGTCACCCATCCACCTACTCTCCAGATCCACTGTCCCTTAACTTCGCTGATCGACGGGAAGCGGTGTTGCGACATGGCTACGACGTAGCCCGTTCAAGTCAAGAATCATGGTGTGTGTGTGTGTATACATTTACAGTCGGTTTAAACAGTTTCATGACAGTGCTTTTTTAGTCGAATGTACCATGTATCTCCTAAACAGCTGGCTTCGTAATCTAATTGTTTGTCACTAACTTCATTTGTTGTTCTTGTGACGAAAAAGTTTAGAATTTCTCTAATAAACTTTTTCCTAATTTCTTATACCATATTTGCCATTACAACTTTTCAGTTACATTTCTAGTTCATTAGTTCATTTAGTGCCTGTATGATGAAATAAAACTATTTATCTCTCTTTCGATCTACCTGGAACGAAAAAAATTTTAAACTTTAATTTTTATATATACCTAAACGCCTCTCCCACCGCAGTGAGGTCGCGTCAGGAACAGGCAGGAAGCGCCTCAATCGCCCACGTTCACTTCATCAGCTGACATGACAATAATGCACCTGCCTCAGGGCAACAATTCCACAGACCATCCCCGCAGACTACTCCACGGTTTACCCAGACCGCTTCATACACCCTAAGGCGGCACATTGCCAGCCCGTCGCCCCCTATCTACTACATTGCTCCACTTTTTTCTATCCAGCGCGCGCCTTTCACTCTCTCAGACGTCCAGGCTCCGCTGACCCAAAGCTTCCTTCACCCCACCCCTCCATCTCCTTCTAGGTCTACCCCTCCCCCTTTCCCATTCGCCTCCGAGCGTTGACGAGGAAGTAGATTTAGGCGTACGCGTATCTAAGGATTTAAAAGTTAGGAACCAGTGCCTGGAGTCTCGCGCAAAAGCTAATAGGATGTTAGGCTTCATAGCGCGTAATTTCGAATTTAAATCGAAGGATATTATATTGCCCCTTTACAAGTCCCTAGTCAGGCCTCATTTAGAATATGCCGTTCAGTTTTGGTACCCATATTTGCGGGAGGATATTGATAGGTTAGAAAGGGTTCAGCGTCGTCCCACGAAACTAATTCCGTCATTGCGCAGCAAGCCTTATGAAGATAGGATTAAAGAGTTAGACTTGCATTCACTTGAAACTAGGAGATTAAGGGGGGAGCTTATTGAAGTTTTCAAAATCATTAATAACATCGATAACGTAAATTTTGACAAACTATTCACTTTCGATAATAGCAATACTCGTAATAACGGATTTAAGTTGCGTGGCCGACGTTTCATCACTAATATCGCTAAAAACTTCTTTACGTTTAAAGTAATAGTAATTGATAAAAGGAATAATCTTCCCGCGCCCGTCGTTCACTATACCAGCGTTAATGTGTTTAAAAACCGTCTTGATAGGCATTTTACAAATATTAACGTTGTTTAGAATAAAAAAACAATTGGCAACAGGAGCTCTGGGGGTGGTAATCGGGGATGAGTCTGTTGACGACTAATGCCAGCTTGTGACATGCCAGCGTGTGATATGTCAGCAAAAAAAAAAAAAATTAGACTAACACGAACTTAGTTGTAGCTTGTTGCGTAAATTAACCCACTTTTTGTTATTCTTTATACTTTTTTCTTCTTCTCTCCTTATTTGCATGTCTGTAACTCTATTGCATGTCTGTAGTTTGCATGGTATGATAGTGTTTGAGTTAAGAATGTGTTGCATGGTTTGTAATGCGTTCTTATTTTACTTCTTTTCATCTTTCCCCCCTTTCCAGCCTAGTGGGCTGCATCCTCTACCTCCCTATGGAGTAGAGGATCGGTCTGCAACAGCTGGAAGTATGTGTTGCTTTGAGTTAAGAATGTGTTGTTCTTTGAGTTAAGAATATGTTGCATGGTTTGTACGCGTTCTTATTTTTCTTCTTTTCATCTTTCACCCCTTTCCGGCAGAGTGGGCTCTACCTCCCTATGGAGTAGAGGACCGTTCTGCAACCTTTCCTATTCTCTCCGACTATCTTTCTGACTTGTTGGCAGTGGCCGGCGGATGATGATGGTGAGTCTTTTTTTCTCTTTTTCTGAATGAATGTTAACCCATGGGTGATAGGTGTTGCTACTTACTTAACCCCTTATTCTCTTCTCTTAACCCCCTACTCTTTCCTTTCTCTCGGGCTAACCTTAGAGTGGATCTTAGGGTCTTTGTTAGCCTTAGCTTCTGTAGATCTGTAGATCCTCTCCAGATGCCCAAACCATTTTAACACCCCTTCATCTGCTCTCTCCACAAGACTCTTTCGACTCCCACACCTCTCACGGATAACAGTGTTTCTCACACGATCAATCCGCCTCACTCCACAGATTGTCCTCAAGCATTTCATTTCCAGTACATCCGCCATTTTCTTTTCCTTCGCATTCGCCACCCAAGCCTCACATACATACAACACTGTTGGTACTACTATACTTTCATACATGGAGGAGGAGAGTGTAGACACCAATCGACCAGGGAAGTACTCCGGGGTGGATGTTAGGCAGGTGACGGGGAGTGCTGGAACTCCCGTTTCTCCTGTCACTGTCCTCCGTAGCTGATATTTTTCTGTCTCATCTACCCTGTGAGCAGTCCAGCATGCTCTCAAACAGACGCTTCTACCCCTATTTCTCACTACACAGACATGCATCTTACAAACTACACAACCTTTCCAAAATTTCTATTAAGAAAAAAAGAAAAATGGCATCATTGAGCCTTGGAGACCTCGTTTTTGGCTGTCTCTGTCTTCTGCGGAGGGATCACTTTTGCGGGCGCTCAAAAAAACATACCCATCTTCGCACCCATAGACACTGATCTCTCCTGCCAAACACTTCTTACACCCAGTACCTTTGCCCTTTCTTCCACCCTGTGACTCACCTCCGCTTCCGTAGTCCCATTCCTCGCCACATCCACCCCTAAGTACCTGAAAAATGCCACTTCTTTAATTTCCTCACCATCCAAACTTACACTCAGTTGCTCACGAATCTCCCTTTTACAGCACCACATAACCTTACTCTTATTCACATTTACTCTTAGTTTCCTTCTTCCACACACCCTTTCGAACTCAGTTACCAGTCTCTGTACCTTTTCTCTCGAGTCCGCCACCAGATCCGTATCATCCGCATACAACAACTGACTCACTTTCCAAGAACCTCCCCCCACAACATGCTTCACCCCTGCTCCCCTCCCCATGACTCTTGCATTCACCTCTTTCACCACCTCGTCTATAAACACATTAAACTTTAATATAATTTATAGTTCTGGACTACTTCTTGGACAGATGTTAATGTTTGTTAGAACAAACTAGGGAGCTATTCCCCCTCTTCCGTTAAAAATAAAAATGTTGACCCTGTAATCAACACTGACAACATTATTTTTTGCGGTGATTTTGATTTAACTTAAACTAACCTAACCGTACCTAACCAGTGTAATTTAACCAGGCCTTAATCTAATGGATGGATGCATGTGGTGTGTGTGTGTGTGTGTGTGTGTGTGTGTGTGTGTGTGGAAGATCTGACGTATGGGTCTCGACAAGAAAAGCGTTTTGTCGTTAAAGTGAGAAAACGTTTTAAGTTCAATGCAAATGATGCATGACAAGAGAGACTTGTCTAAATTTTAAAAATCCTGTCCGAGGCTCAATTTTCTGTCTTTTTCCTTAGGATTACACTCCATACGCGAACTTATAGTATGTAATTTTCTTTCTAAATTTAATCTCTCTCTCTCTCTCTCTCTCGGGTCGTATCCAGGATTTCATTTTTGGTTGGAGAGTTGGCTACAGACAGCGCCTTTGGGTACTCCTCCAAAATGGCCGTATGCACAAAATCTCAGCAAAGTCGTGAAGTTCTCGTTGGTGACCTTTGGATCCTCTTTCAAGACTGGTCTCGGTTCCAAAGAACCTCGGAGGACGATTTTCTAACGACCACACAAAATTATAGTCTCTACTATCGGTATCGACCTAATTCGATTTTCTTGGGCCTGACGTATCCTCTCGGAGTCGATCAGTGAGGTCAGTCTACCTGTTTGCCATCAACAACTTTCAGGAATTTGTTAGCGAATAGCATGGCGATCATATGGTAATCAATCTAAGAGTGAGCAACAGAGACCTCGCTTGCATCTCTCCACTGGCTAAAGGCCTTGGAGACCAGTATGCCTAGCTTCTGATGTCCACCTTTCCCTATAGTCTCCTTTTCAAAGAGCACGCATAGTTTGCAGAATGCTCCATCTTCCTTACGTGAACAGAACAGCCAAAGAAACCTGTCAAGCCAACCGCACTGAAATTTCAGCCGGCGTTTAGGATCAACAGGGAACTCAAATGAATTTGGAGGTCCCATTGGTGACTTCAAAAGTTTCTCCTTGGTGTCGTCATTAGTAGTATTACCGCAAAAAGGTAGAGTGCAATTGTAATGCAACATTGCAACTTACAACATTGCATGCAACATGATGAGATTGTTTTTGAACCCCCCTTCACCCCCCACCCCAAAATTTATATATATATATATATATTATATCTATGTGCATGCATGTATAGAAAAGTTTCTTTTATATAAATGAGTTGTATGTGAACGCCAAGGGGTATCCTAACCTAAGGCAGCTCAGGCCCACAAAAAAAAAATATATATATATATATATGCATGTGGGTGTGGGGTAGTCTAAACACCAGAAGGAGTAGAGAGGTCTTTTCATTGCGGTGTCTCGATGAATTTTGATTTCTTCAGCGTCACGGTCATTTGGCTTAGAAGGCAGCCGGTCGTATTTGCCGTACGCTGTTATTTGCGTACATAAAAACTAGCAGCGCTTTGGATCAAACACACACACAAACACACACACACACACACACACACACACACACTGTATCGTTTATATATATATATATGCCCTTCATTTCCATTAATGTTTGTTTAAAAGGTGTGATAATACGAATTATATGTACACACCACACACACACACACACACACATATATATATATATATATATATATATATATATATATATATATATATATATATATGCGTATTTACATCAAAAATATCACAGCAGTATAGGTGAATTGCATTAAGAACAGGAATAAATGGTTATTTAACATATGTATATATACGTATCAAAAATAATACAGATAGTACAGAAGAATTCTATATACAACAAAATACACAGCACATATTTAATATATATATATATATTATATATATACGCATCAATAATGGAAATACATGGATTAACGACGGTTTCTACCACGCTTGAATTATATATATATATATAATTATATATATATATATATATATATATATATATGCATATGCATAAAAATAATGCAGTTAGTACAGAAAATTTCTATATACATCAAAATACACGTTTTTATATATATATATATATATATATATTATATAAAATGTAAAAATGTAAATACTGTACATGCTTTAAGTTCTACCAGGCTTAAATAAAATAGTAAACTCGCACGTGATCGAGTCCACACTTACATCTTCATTGCTCTGTACTACACAATAAATGCGATTTAACATTAATTCACCACTTAAAGTATGCGAGTATCTATATTCAATATAAAGGGCTTTTAACTCGTTTAACACTATTTTTGTACCCACTTTACAATGGGGGGGGGGACAAACTGCCACGCTCTTTAAACGCGGATAGAATACAGTCAAAAGCACGCACAAAGACGACATCGTTTGTTACAACATCACCATTAAATTTAAGTTTATAAACAATCCTTTCCAAACGGTTGTTTATTCTTTCAACGCTGACCTTCTCAACTATAAATTCTTCTTTACAACTCATATCGGCAATTGAAGTACGTTTCTAAATCGTGCCGACGACTGTGTCTTATATGAAGAAATAATTCTTCAGGGTGAACAGTGAAGGTGAGTTCAGCCCCGTACCGTTCTAGTCCTTTGTACCAAAGTTCATGATAGTTTGAGGAGTCTGCACCTTCTAAATACGCAGCCAGTTCCAAACCATTCTCGCCTTGTTCGGCCCTACACTTGGTAAAATCATCGAGCAGTACGGTGTACGCGTATTCAAGCACCGTGTCAAAATAACGCATATCAGCAGCACGAGCGTCTAATATAGGTTTCAGTTTACGGAAGCCGACGATTTCAAACATTCTGTAGAGAATGAAACGGCTTCGTGTGGGGATAAGGGTGTTATTGGCAGCAGCATTCTTCCACATCAACCTTATATCAACGCAAGGATGTTTTGTATCACGATTTATGGATAGCGTACAAATAATGGCGTATGAGTGTGCATCGCTAATCTGCTCTCTTTTTGAGCCTACACCTGCAGGTATTTTGTAACTGTCCTCGCCCCACTTCTCAACCAACACGAAGATTCTATTCATTTCTTCAACACTTAAATAAATAATATTGCATCTACCAGAGTTTGTATGTCTACATTTCGTTCCAAGTACATAATTAACAGCACCGGTATTACGCCTGAATACAAGCACAGACTTCAGCACGGATACGTCATATACTGCATTGAGGATGCTGCTCAACGGAAGCTCCATCTTTTAACAGTTTTCTATTGTGAGGTGAGAACATCCAGACGAGGCAAGCTCTGAGGCGACTATGAACAGCCGACGCGTTGTTTTTGGATTCGGAGGGGACCGTGCGGGTGGTTGGGAAGGGGCGGGGTGGGTATGAGTCACACGGGGTTGCGTCGATTGAAGGTGTTAGTGATTCGTGTACGAGATTGTTCCAACGTGAAAGATTCGCTGCGCGAATCATCCGAATATTTGTATCCCATTATACTGGGTAGGCGTTTAGAGAATTTTTCCATCTGCGGCACATGAAGTAATATCGGTTTTAATGTTTTATCACACCCACTCCCCGGAATGAGTACCATACATCTACGTTCAGAGGTATTCACTATTGTACTTTCTCGAACTATGCACATTTTATCAACACTCCGGTGATCTATTTGAGAGAAACATGTGTCTGTACTTGTCCTTTTTGCTGGACAAACTATACTCGTCCCTAAACTCTACTAAAAACTCGCACAAGCCTTTAGCTACAACTTCACTGCACACCTCGTCATAATATACATGGATGTAGTGGTAGAAATATTTCAAACTGTCCATAATCACAAGATTTACATTCACAGCCCCAGTGTACGCGTACTCGGTGTAATGTAACAGGGTGTAACATCTCATGTCACACCAATTATCAACAAGGTTTACAACCCAGATCCTTTGCTTCTCTTCTGCAAGCGTGGCTTCTTTCACTTCACGATATATGAACGCTCTAGTGCAGTTTAATCCTGCAGTATAATCCATTACATAGTTTGTATTGCGAAACCCCGCAATGCCCTCGCCGGAATAACCATAGAGTATTTGGACGTCGTGCTCCTCATGCTTCGCACGAATTAATGTGGTCTTAAAGGAATCAAAGGAGGGATGACTAGAAATTCTTTGGGTGTTCACCACATCTGTAGACTTTAGTGAGTACCACTTCAGGAATGTAGAGCATGCAGCATCATTGGAAGCCATCGTTTTTCCTTCTACTCGAGAAATCTTTAACAGTTAAAAAGACACGTCTGAGATCCAGTGCATACGGAGGTCAACTGAGTATGCAGGAATAGGGTGCGTCAATTTTAGGGAGCAAAGTGAAATCTTTAGATTTTCAAAGACTACTAGTGATAAAGTGATGCATTTTTATGTGCTAAATCGAAATATGGCTTTAAAATCCAAATTTGACCAATCCTAGCTACTTATATTTGAAGTTGAAGTTTACGAAAAATCAGCAATTTTTGCAAGTATTTTTTTTTGTATATGACTACATTTTACATACATTACATACAATTAAAGACATTTTGATTGTATTTCAATATTAAAACTTAGAAATATAGATACGTTTCTTGAACTTTGCCAAGGATGCCATGTCTGCCTTGCTCTTGTTCCTGGACATGAGCTCCCTACTGGCCACCTGGCCACTGATGTACACCTCCCTCCTCTCTTGTGAGTAAACATGTTGTGCTGCTTCAGTTGTCATCCTTACACACCTCTCTACTGACTGTGTGTGTGAGGGCCATGCAGGAACTTCCATTGGTCTATCCAGAAACTCCTTGAATGCAGCAATGGTGAGGGAGCAGGTCAGAGGAGGCTCAGTCACGCCAGAGTTCCAGTCAATAAGCTCCGAGAGTTTGGTAGCATCTAGGTTGATGTCAGGAGTCTTCCTGGGTCTGACACTCCAGTCTCCTACCTGTGTGTCCTCATCTCCTTTACCTCTGATTTCCAGTATCCTCTTCACTGCCTCCCTCCTCTCCTCCTCCACCTCACTGCACAGCATGGCCTGGAGCACAGCCTCAGAGTGTGCATACCAGGCTGATCTCTTCACTGTAGGCATCACTATTCCTATTACCTCCTTCTTCTGACTTCTGAGCAGCTCCAGCTGGTACAGTACATGCCTGGGACCCTCCACCCAGCTGTGATTTAACTTGATGTTGAACCAGTTTGGCATGTAGACTCCCACTATGAATTCCACAATTATCCTCAGATTCTTCAGGTTCCTACCCTTCAGTCCATGTTTGGAAATCCACAATCTGCAGAACCTTAGAGCCGTGGTGACCCACTTACTGTGACAGACTGGCCCAATCTCCAGGAGAGTTAGACTCTGAGGCACCTCTCCCGATCTGATGGCAGGGATGATTCTGTAGTCATATGATTGGTCTGTGGTGAGGTCCTTGACTACCTCCTGACTGAGATGGGGTAGAGGAGGACCAAAAGTGATCCTCGTGAAGTTTGGGTTGATCTCCAGCTCAGTGGCAGTGTCTAACATCTTCCCTAGGGGCCCAGACCACTTGTGTTGCTCAATGTCTTGCCATCCAGTGCAGTCATCAGGTGTCTGAGACTCAGCTCCCCAGTGTGCAAGTCACAGACAATCCACACCAACTTCCTGCTAAGCTTGGCCTCCACATAATGCATTACTCCTCCCTCCCAGCCAGTATTCACATTAGTACTGTCACCTCCCATGGCCAAAAGGGTCCTGTCTGCTCCTCTCTCTCTTAGCCAGTTCACCAGATGATCAGCAATGACCTCACATGACTTCTCTCCTCTGCAGCTTCCTCTGGTACAAAATTCCACAAATATTTCCCACCTGGTTTATTGCATACTGTGTAGTGTTTTTCCTTAATGAGGCCATGAAACTGCCTGTCACTGCCCTCAGCTTTCATCATCACTTTGGTGTCATCTCTTTTCCCATCAAAGAAGATACAGGTGATGCCATTTTCCCTAATCTCTTCATCAAACTTCTTGACCAACTCCTTAGCCAGTCTCTCCTGAGCCCTCCTCACCTTGCTGTGTCAAACTCTGTGATAAGACCAGCATCAATCCAGGCAGCAGTGGCAATCTCTGCAGTCTCTCTCAGCCCAGTGTGATGTCTCAAGCTAGCCAGAGCTATGTTGGTGATATCTTCAGTGTTGTATTTCTTCTTCTTAGCCACAGGCAAGGAAGAAGTTGTCGCAGCCTCTGGTATGAAGTCTTCGTCCTCCTCTCTCCTCCCTGCCTCCTCCACCAGCATATCTCCAGTCTCCTCCAACTCCATCTCCAGCAGTGACTCCTCCCTCAACTCCTCTTCTTTCTTGGCTGACTCCTCTGCCTTCCTCCTCCTCTTCTCCTCGGCCTTCCTTCTCTGCTCCTGTCTCTGCAGCACTGCTTCCTGTCTCCTGGTTTCAGGGTGATCAGCTAGACCCATCTGGTGTGCCCCCACACCGCCTACCTTTCCTCTCTGACCTTTAATGAAGGCAAGCTCCTGCACTGGTATCTTCTGCTCGCTCCTGCAGCTGCAGTCAATGTGAACCTCACTGTTGCAGACAGGGTTGCACCCAAGCTCACTGCAGCTCCTGATCACACAGTGACAGGTCAGGATATCCACCAATTTGTCCAGTTTCATCATGAACCCATCTTTGACCTCTAGCTTCACATTGCCAATGGACACCTTCACTGCCTCATCCCACAGTGCCTTCACTTTAGCCCTGATCCTGACCTCAGTGTTGATTACAGGTCCTGTGAATAGAGCGTTGGCCTTTCTCCACTGAGCCAGTAGCCCTGGAAGAATGACGTTGTTAATCAGGTCATTAACTGGGTAATTCCTCTTGTCTTCCTCACTCATCTCTTCCCTCAACAAACCGTACCTCAGCAGATCTCTGGCTGTGGGCAGCTCAGCAGGGGGAAGTTCCCTCCCAGTCCCCACCAAATGACTTAGGTGACAACTTGATTTGCTTCGGGTTCTGATTTCTTTCTGACTCATCCTGTGGACCTGTGAACAAACGAAATGTCACTGAAATTTGGGTAGGCCTACTGATTATGATTACATAGAATTAAGTTAATTGAAATTCTTAATATCTTCCTATAAGCTCAGATAAAAGGTTGTGTTGCTATAGGTACAAGACTTAATTATTCAAAGTAATGACAGTTTCATATATCTATCATATCAAAATATACAGAAAGTTTGCGAATACCCATGATATCTCGCTCTGCTTTTCCTTACATTCGTTCTTTGATTTAAAATCACAATAAACAATATAAATGTTCTATGAGAGTAGTATTTATTTTTTCATCCGATAAACATCATCATAAACGGTAGACATGATCTGCCTTAAAACTAAAACATAACTGCTTATCAATTCATGTTTTCAGCTTCAATAAACATTGGTAACCCCCAACACCCCCACCCCACACTCATTGGGAGTACTCAACAATTGGAATTGAATGAACTATATATATATATATACACACACAGAGTAAAAACTGAAGACGGCACACACACACACACACACACACACACACACACACACACACATTAGTGATTTGAAATCACTGTTAAAAATGATAATTATCAGAAAATTCGCAAAAGCAACTCTCTCCTCCACCAAGCCAGGAAGACCTCAACTTTGGCTGTTGTGGCGGTCCTGAGATACGTTCATTTAAGGCTCTGCCAATATCCCAGGATGTATCATAACGCCCCGGCTAGTGTTAATATTTTGCTGTAGTATTACAGGTTTCCGACCCAACCCGTGCGCATAGGGCCGACCTGAGTTACCCATGCCTGTCACACCCCTTACAGTTTCTAAGAATCATAAAATCGGGGATCTTTCTTGTCAATACTTTAAAACTTGCTGCATCAAGTTTTAAAGCATCGCTAATAAAGGTCCCTTTTGTGATTCTTAGAAGTTGTGAGGTGTATGGGAAACGCACGGGTAACTCAGGTCGGCCCTATGCGCACGGGTTGGGGCGGAAACCTGTAATACTACAGGAAAATATTAACACTAGCCGGGGCGTTATGATACATCCTGGGATATTGGCAGAGCCTTAAATGAACGTATCTCAGGACCGCCACAACAGCCAAAGTTGAGGTCATCCTGGCTTGGTGGAGGAGCGAGTTGCTCTTGCGAGTTTTCTGATAATTATAATTTTTAACAGTGATTTCAAATCACTAAGTGTGGTGTGTGTGTGTGTGTGTGTGTGTGTGTGTGTGTGTGTGTGTGTGTACCGTCTCCAGTTTTTTACTCTCTCTCTGTATATATATATATATATATATATATATATATATTTCATTCAATTCCAATTGTTGAGTACTCCCAATGTGTGTGGAGTGGGGGTGATGAGGGGTTATTGATGTTTATTGAAGCTGAAAACATGAATTGATAAGCAGTTATGTTTTAGTTTTAAGGCAGATCATGTCTACCGTTTATGATGATGTTCATCGGGTGAAAAAATAAATACTACTCTCATAGGACATCATGGGTATTCCCTCACTGCTATATAGGGCAAAGATGCATTCCGATGGTACCCTTTCATGTACCTGTATCCTTTCCTTCTCGTCTCACGTAAAATAAGGTGGTTGCGAAGACAATTTAATGTAAAAAGTGCATTTACTCTGTTTTATATAAAAATTAGCAGTCGCTCTCTGCCACACATGACCGCTTGGTGTAGGAGGGAATTGCTCTCTTGCACCGCGTTTGACACTCAATTTTGAACCTTAAACAATTGAGACTGAACAGGTGAAAATGAATGTGTTCTTTTAACTACCGGATGAAAAAGGACTTGGTAGATCTTATATATACGAGGTGTGATCAAAAAGTTCGGTAAATAGTCCCGCAACTAATGAACGCGTGTCACTCGGTGATGTCAGTGTGTATGGTTATTGGGTTTAGTTTGAGGTTTGGTACCACTCGCCGATTTTTCTCTTTTCGTCTTTGATAATTTCTTTCATAATATTGCCTTTGGTCGCGCTGAGAGACACTGACTGAGTCGCATTGTGGCGGTTTGGCGGGAGGGACCCGCGAATGTAAACACCTCCAAGTCGCGGTTAACTCCATTCCACGATCACGGATAAGTGCATGATGGTAACAATTAGTAGGTTATGTTAACTCAAATGACGGCAGTGAATCACGGTTAATTGCATGAATAAAATGTGTGTGTGTGCCACGATGCGTTTCCGCGTGTCGTTCTCTTTTTACACGAAGGTCGAGCTGGTGGTCCCTGCCTCTAGGATTGGCTTGGTGAAGGAGTGAGCCGCTCTCTTACGCTCTCTACAGCACATAGCCATGTACACCCAGCTCATCTGGCCTAATATGCAGTCTGTTTAATTTGTTCATTTCTACCATATCTCAAGAGTTGAAATTTCTCGGTGATAAATGCCCTATTGTTGTCTTCTGACCTTTGTTAGTGTCCCCCTCTGCTCGGCCTCTCTTCACACGGAGGTCAAGCTGGTGGTCCCCGCCTCTAGACCTGTCTTGGTGGAGGTACGAGTTGCTCTCTTGCGCTCTCTGCCACACATGACCGCTTGGTGGAGGAGCGAGTTGCTCTCTCGCGCTCTCTACCGCACATAGTCATGTACACCCGGCTCATCTGGTCTAATATGCAGTCTGTTTAATTTCTTCATTTCTACCATATCTCAAGAGTTGAAATTTCTCGGTGTTAAGTGCCCTATTGCTGTCTTCTGACCATTTGTTAGTGTCCCCCTCTGCTGGGCCTCGCTTCACATGGAGGTCAAGATGGTGGCCCCGCCTCTAGACCTGTCTTGGTGGATGAAGGAGTTGCTCTCTTGCGCCCTCTGCCATACACGACCGCCTGGTGGAGGAGGGAAATGCTCTCTTGCAACGCGTTTGATACTCAATTTTGAACCTTAAACAAATGAGACTGAACAGGTGAAAATGTGTGTATTCTTTTAACTACAGGATGAAAAATGACTTAGTAGATCTTATATATATATAAATATATATATACAGGGTGTTTCAGGAGGAAAGGTCAATACTTCGGGAGGTGATAGTATCGGTCATTGTGAGAAAAAAGTTCATATGAACGTGTGTCTAATTCTGAATGGTTACAGAGATAGAGCTGTTTGAATCTACAAATACAAAAGCATTGTTAATGGTAATCAAGAAAGAGAAACCAATTACTGTTTCTAACATTTAATGTTTAAACACTGGCATTTTGAATGGTATCAGATACAGAAATGACAAATTTGTTACAGTTTACAATATGTTTTCGAAAATCCCACCGTCAACCTCAATGCATTTTGCAACTCGTGTGCGAAGATCGCGGTTGTTCGTCTGAGTTGATCTTGACGTTCCTTTATGCGGGCAGCAGCATCCAAAATGCGCGCGAGCAATTCGTCTCGTGTATCCACCTTTCTTTTGTAAACTTGACTTTTCATCCACCCCAACAAACAATAATCTAACGGAGAGAGGTCTGGAGACATTGTTGGCCATTGAATGGGACCACCGCGGCCGATCCACCGACTAGGGAAAGTTTGATTTAGGTATCGCATCACCACACGGGTAGAATGTGGAGGAGCTCCGTCATGCTGAAAGTACATACCAGCGCGTGTAGCCAAAGGAACATCCTCCAATAGTCCTGGCAATTCATTTTGCAGAAATTCTAGGTAACTTCGTCCTGTAAGACGATTCTCTAAAGTAACAGGGCTAATCAACTGATCATCGATGATACCGCACCACACATTGGCAGAGAAGCGATGTTGAAAATTTGTTTCCATAGTGGCATTTGGATTTTCGTCTGACCACCGATGAGAGTTATGAGTGTTGTTGATACCGTCACGGGTGAAGGTAGCTTCATCAGTGAACAGTATTAATCGAAGCAATCGGCGATTAGCATTTACCCAATGACAAAATTCCAGTCGCATGGCAACGTCTCCTGGTTGAAGGTGTTGTACACGCTGTACATGATATGGATGCAAGCCTTCCTCACGTAATGTTCGCCATACTCTTGTGTGTGGTACACCGAGACGTGTAGAAATTCTTCGTGAGCTAGTATTAGGACTACGCTCTACCAACTGAAGAATGTTTTCCACTTCATCCACATCTTGTTGACCTTCACGTTCAGATGAAACATGAGCGCTGGGAAGTGTACCAATCTCACGCAATGTGTTGAAAACCCTGGTAAACACACTTCGATCCGGAATTCTGCGGTTCGGAAACCGTCGATTCTGCAACAGCAGCTGTTGCACTTCCATCGCAAAAACCGTAGACATACACTATATCTGCATATTCGGCATGTGTAGGCTGACCATACGTACCGTTTTGAATGGGACAGTACCGTTTGTTTTATATTTCCTGGCCGTCCCGTCGTTTTAATAAAAATGTCAATTTTGTCCCGGTTTATGTACTTACTTTTTCATGAATACAGAATATTACATAACCCCATCCCTTTTTTGCCATCCCAATGTCCCGTTTTTGTCTCAAGGAAATATGGTCAGCCTAGGCATGTGTGAAGGTGTGTGGCATTCTTAACACTGCTTCAAACACCAAACAATGTCACTCACAACAGTCAGCTGTCGATTGGCTTATGTTACATGCTTACATTACAGCTTACAAGGTTCAAGGTTATAGGGGAGGGAATGGGGAGGAAGAGCTGCGCGCGCATCAGATTCAAACAACTCTATCTCCATAACCATTCAGAATTAGATACATGTTCATATGAACTTTTTTCTCACAATGACCGATACTATCACCTCCCGAAGTATTGACCTTTCCTCATATATATATATATATATATATATATATATATATATATAAGATCTACTAAGTCATTTTTCATCTTCTACGTTTTTAAATGTTTTTGACAATATGTAGAATTAGACGGAGTGTGAATAAAAATGTGTTTAGCTCGTGAAAACGATTGTCTGGGCAGAAAAGCCCTTCAGTCATCTGACGGCCTTGGGCTTAAAAATATGTTTTTGTGTGTTACGATGTAGTTGTAAATTTAGAATAGTATTACGTCTCTCTCCGACTTAAAATTTTAACGTTACTCCCCTCACCCCCTCGCATTACCCGGCTTATCTAAAAGCGTATCTGCATAAATAAAAGTTAGTAAAGTGTAATTAGTGTATAATCAATCCCCCGGCCTCCTTTGCATTGTTCGAATCATAATGGCGCCTCAAACTCGGTCACGTGCTACCCGTATTTATAAAGCACAGCGAAACGAGAGTAAAGTGAACGATAAATGAAAGATAGAGAGAAAATGAATAGAAAGTAGAGTAAATAATGAAATATAATGAAGGAATGGGCCCTTAATTAAAGAAATTAAACACAACATTTTGGTAGCTACGCGGTGTTCCTTTATATAAATATAAGGACTTTCCCACGTCGACTTATATTTCGGTCAAAATTGTTGCTACCCGTATTATAGCATTAATAAATATTCTGGTTCGATTATTTATATAGCAAGATGCATTGTGCTAACCCATTTGCAAGCAAATTTCGATTCTCATTCCTTAACAAATCATTGTAACTGTTTCTCAAGATGGCGCCCATCATTTTCAAAATTTCTTCTCATAGCGAGCATTTTCGTAATTTTCGCGGTCAAACATTTTTTTTTCTCTTCTCGTTGGAGTCTAGATTCCAAACCGTTTTGACTCAAAATTTCTCTGATCGTCTTGTCGAAGCCGTAATAATGTGGAGTCAAAATTAGAGTCGGGATTCGAGAGTTGTTTGTTTTCTTTTCGCGTTGATTTTTATATGGTAAGGTTTAAAATGTTTGAGCGTATGGTGACGCATTTTTAGGTAATATATATATATATATATATATATATATATATATATATATATATATATATATAGTAGAGAATTCTAAGAGATTCAATAAAGAAGTAGGAAAATTTTCCAGAATCTAGTCGAGTTTTTAAGATTATTTTTTGACTGGATGTAAATAATGGATTTACAGGCATCGCTTTGTAGTTTTAGTTCGCTTTATAATTTTAAGTTAATTTAAATGTTTGAAGTCGAAAAATAATCGTTAAAGACTAATTTATACTGGGGCAAATTCAGACTTTAAGTTTATTATGCTTGCCGTATATAAATTGTGTGAGACCTCAAAATAAGCAAAATTTGTTATAAAAAGAAAAAAAATTGTTTAATTGAAATAGAGAAATTGTTTTCGTAAATTCTTTTGATAAATTAATTTGTTTTTTACTTTTTATGTATATATATTCATCAATTTTTATATTTTTATACGTGAGCTGATTGTTGTTTATTTTTTCTTTCTCTCATTTTCAGGACAATTCCGAGTGGTGTTTTGTATGGTTAGGTTGTTTAAAATTTTTTTTGGCCTCAAATTAGGTTTTGTGTTAAGGAGTGTTTTAACTTTTTATTTTAAACGTGTTTCGGATTCAACGTTAAACTGTAGGTCTAAGGTGGAGTGACACGCTTGACCTTCGCCGGGATGAACAATCAGGGGGGATGCTAAACAAAGGTTGCCGATAAAGTAGAACTTTTTTTATGAATGAAGGACGGGCTAGGGGTAATGATGTAGTAAGTTTTAGATGTTGCATAGTTTTTATATGAAGTTTAACACTGATTAAATTCAATTGTTACGGTACGGAAAAGGGGAGGATCTAAAATTCCATGGAATAGAAAAGAAGATCCCGATGATCCGGGTGTACCTGAGAGATGGAGAGTAAAAGAAGTCAACTCACTACTTCACCAGGCCAACTAGATCTATTGTAGTAGTATTCCCGTTAAACTGTAGGTCTTGGACGGGGTGAAAAGCTTGACCTTCGACAGAATGAGCATTTCTGTAGTAATTGATAGATATTATTTTCACAAGGTGATTCTGTTATTCTCGGTAAACCGTCTTTTTCCGCTCCCGAGTGATATTTTGTATGGTCAAGCTGTTTAAAAATTTTTATTCTGAAATTAGATTTTATTGTGTTAAGGAGTATTTTAACATTTTATTTTAGACGTGGTTCGGATTCAACGTTAAACTGTAGGTCTAAGGTGGAGTGGTACGCTTGACCTTCATTAGAATTAACAATTTGGATAGGTCCGGGTTTGTATATTATTTTTTTTTATTATATATAAACTTCTCGTTCGTAGTTCTTATGCTATAATTATTTTTGATTAAATGCAAAAAACCACTTTTTTCTACGTGAAGGTCAAAATATGAAAATAAAAACCCACTCTGTTTATTTTCTTATTTTTGATTGCATATATTCCTTCGCTTGTCTAGGAATGTATATTTATTTTCAATATATTTCATGAAATTGGATCCAATAATTAATTTGTCTAAATAAACAGTGATGTGATGGTGTTTTATTTAATTATTTTGGATGTATATATAAACGTT
This sequence comes from Bathynomus jamesi, assembly GCA_023014485.1. Classification (NCBI taxonomy): domain Eukaryota; kingdom Metazoa; phylum Arthropoda; class Malacostraca; order Isopoda; family Cirolanidae; genus Bathynomus; species Bathynomus jamesi. The sequence continues at coordinate 277,370 of JAJOZX010000128.1, forward strand.
ATTATTATTTAATTATACCAAATGGCTGGTTAGGCCTTCTAAGTCAACTGGCGGGTTATGCCAACTGGCGGTTTAAGTCAGCTGACGGGGACAAACGCACACAAATGCACGTACACCTCCGACTAAGATTCTGCCAATCCAATAATTCGTCTAAATAAACTGAGTGATGTGGTGGTGTTTTATTTAATTCTTTTGGTTGTATATATACGTTATTAGTATTATTTAAGTATACCAAATGGCTGGTTAGGCCTTCTAAGTCAACTGGCGGGTTAAGCCAGCTGACAGATTATGCCAATCCAATTAATTCGTCTAAATAAACAGTGATGTGGTGGTGTTTTATTTAATTATTTTGGTTGTATATATAAACGATACTATTATAATTATTTAATTATACCAAATGGCTGGTTAGGTCTTCTAAGCCAACTGGCGGATTAAGCCAGAATATATGCTTTAATTAAATAAATAGTACAAACTGACAGATCAGCCTTCTAAGCCAACTGGCGGATTGCAGAATATATGTTTTAATTAAATAAATAGCGCAAACTGGCAACTCAGCCAGATAAGCCAACTGGCTGATTAGGAACATATTAAGACAACGGCCGTTCGGCTGAAGTCTTAATATGCGCTTGGCTCCTGCCAGGCGAACACCTCTCTTCCTTTCTCTCCTTCTCCTCTCTCTTTCTTTTGGAGGATAACTCCGCCTCCAAGTTACATAACCCTTTGTTGCTCTTGCAACATTCCCCTTCCCTCTTTGTTGCATAACATTTTGCAACATTGCCTTTCTCCCGTGTTGCATAACATCGTGCAACATTTCCCTTCTCCCTTGTTGCGTAACATATTGCAACATTTCTCTCCCATTGTTGCATAAAAACTTGCAATATCATCTCCCCTTGTTGCATAAAACTTGCAATATCTTCTCCCTTTGTTGCATAACTTATACAACATTTCATTTGCAACATTGATCAACATTTGCAATTGCATTGCACTCTCCCCTTTTGCGCCCATGTTACTAAGGTGACACAGAAAAATTACAAAACGGCATTGAAACATTATTCAAGTGTGCGGAAGACAACAATATGAAGTTCAACGAAGAAAACGAAGAAACTTCTAAGATATGGTAATAACATGGTGCTACAGAATAAAGGTTACAAAACTATGCAAGCCAAACAGATAACACAAAACTCACAAGTCAGGGATCTTGGAGTAATAATGTCGTCGGATGTAGAATTCAGAGAGCACTATAACATTAAAATTACAACAGCTAGAAAAATAATGGGAATCATCTGGAGGAGCTTCCGCGGCAGAAAAGCAAACATCACGCTAAAATTATGGAAGAGTCTAGTCCTACCAATAATTGAGTATTGCTCAGTACTCACAAGCCCATTCAGAAAACAAAACATTGCAAACATAGAAGTCATACAAAGGACTTTTACGTCTAAGATAGAGGAAACGAAAGGTGAAGACTATTGGTCTTGATTACAATCCTTGAAACTCTACTTTCTGAAAAGAAGACACGAGCGGTACACAGTAATATACATATGGAAAATACTCGAGGGTTTTGTCCCTTACCTTAGAAACAAAATAGAAACAAACTGGAATGAGAGAAAAGGCAGATTTTGACCTGTTGCTTCTACAGTGAGACAGGGGACCAAAAAAAAAAAACGAGGATAGAAAATACCCTTGGAATACGAGGCCCAAAACTTTTTAATGTCCTGACAAAAGAATTGAGGGACCTCCAGCATACCAACTTGAATAATTTCAAGAACCAGCTGGTCAGGTTCTTGTGCAGAGTCCCTGACCAGCCATGCATGGTTGGCTACGAGGGCAGAAGGAGACCGGAAAGCAATTCCCTCCTCCACTAAATCCCGAAAATGAGGCACGATGCTGCACAGGGTTCGACCGCAGGTCGATCCTGAACCGTCGTTCAAACCCTCATAGGATATCATAAGGTAAGGTACCGATTGAACTTAACTTTTCTACTATTTACAAGATTTCTCTGATTAAAAAATTCATAAAGTTCTTTCTTAAGTTGCAAAAGTACTACCATTCACCACTGTAGTTGGTTAGTCATTACAAAAAACATCACCCTAAAACTGAAGAAATATTTGCACAGAGCTAATCTACAGGTATTCCAAATTTTTCATATTTAGGGTTCTGCCAGAACCTTTTTATATATATATATTTCACTCAGAGTTGGTGATACACAGATTAGCTGAGTGAGACCTTTCAATACCAATTCACATTCAAATTTATTTCTTAGTTGGACCAAAGCGACTACCTCTGGTATAAAATAAATCCTACAGACTCATCTCTGGCGGGGAGTGAGCGGAGGTTTGGGAGAGAGCCTTATGCTTTTCTATCCAGTTTTCTGCTACCTACTTAACTACATTGTTTTTCCTCATCAAGCGGTACAGCACTCTATATACATGTAGCGACAGAGACGTCTTCAGATACTTTCATGGTTTCCACTTGACACTGGGCACGCTGTTCCATCGACACAACCACGACCAAGATGACCTCACATCGCGAGAATCACTCAAGGCTTTCCCTCTGCATTGAACGTCGCACCTCAACCTCGTTATAAGGGACTCCCGTGCACAACGCCTCGATCGCATTTCACCTCATTCTAGAGTAACACGAGAGATCTCACCATGTAATAACGTGTAACAGGCCCCATTGGCCTGGTGTCATTCACCTAACTTTATATAAAGATTTTCATTACCTCGCGCGTTATTATAGCATTGAAGTCATTAATCAAGTGCACATTTATAACATTTTAATACAACTTTCATTCAGACAACTGCAACGTTTATTTGTTTCACTTAAATCTCATTTATTTTGTTTAATAAAGGAAGAAAATTCACTCTATTAATTTCCTTAATATTATAATAACATTATTTGGTCTGAAAAGATCATGGTAACCCCGGCCTCAAGCAATTATAATCATTAACATTAACAACTAAACCTAATAATTAACTTAACCTCGTTATCATGAATAACATTATTATAGTGCCAACGAGGCACTATATACATTTTAGAATTATTTTGTATCAGAATTCTTCATAATTTTTATACTGAGATACAACAATTTCAGACCGAGTTCTTCAATGTTTTCACACATCAAATTAATAGTTTAAGAGGAAGAAAAAGTTTCAGAACGCCGCTCTGCTCACAAATACATTCAGGGAGCAATGCCTTACTCTGACGTCATCAAATGTTTTATACAAGTGAAGAATATTGTATGAGAAACGTAAATTAAAAATTAAACCAGCGAAAACTTCTAATAAAAGCAATATGCGTTAGATAAAATTCAAGCCTCTCAAATGCACTTTGTACGTGATCTCAAGCCTCGAGTTAATATTTGAGCATGAGTCGATAAAACAAATATATCTAGCATTTATTAAACTATTTTAGTAATAGGCTAGAATTATAGAATCCTATTACACTGGATGACAAAAAAGAACTTTTTTTTTTGGTCATATAAACAAAAATGGGTGGATCTTATAGGTTTTTACCGCTGAGTTAAAAAATGACCTCAAAATTTGTCTATCACCCACCAATATTGAGTGAGTCGAAAATGAAATTTGGACTAATTTATAGATGTAATAGCAATATCAAAGTAGAAAATGCATAGTGAACTCATCTAAAACGTAGCTACTGATGATTTACGCTTGTATTTCGCCTCTGGGCCATCCCTTGACAATGTCCAGCAGTAGTCAGTTGATGAAAGCGTTCCCCATGCTCATCCCTAACATCGCCTAAGTTTGTTGGGAAGAAGTCGAGATGTGAGTCAAGAAAATTAATTTTCAACGACATGTTGCACCCCATGGCTTTGTAGGCCTTAAGAAGTTTTTCAACAAGTGACTCGTAATTTTCGGCCTTAAAGTTTCCGAGGAAATTTGTGGTCACTGTTTAAAATGCTCTCCAAGCTGCTCCTTCAACTTCACTTAAAGTTTCATCAAACGCGCTGTCTCTCATGATTTCTCTAATTTGAGGGCCTACAAATATCCCTTCTTTGATTTTGACCTCGCTGATCCTCGGAAACTTCTGTTTTAAGTAGAGAAATCCACTGCCATTTTGATCCATAGCCTTAACAAAATTTTACATTAAACCAAGTTTAATATGTAGTGGTAGCAAAACACTTTTTGTTTTGATTAACCAGAGGTGGACTGGTGGCATTTTTATGCCCTGGAATCAACGCTTTTCGAGGTGCCATTGTTTCTTTGAGTAATGGCTTTCCCGTGCTCAGCTGTCCCATTCACAGAGGAAACAACAGAATTTCTTATAACCCAGTTGTAAACCAAGGAGAAGTGCAATCACTTTCAAGTCTCCGTAGATATGCCAAGAGTATTTATCATACTGGATATGTTTCACAAGTAGGTGCATATTGTCGTATGATTCCTTCATATGAATGGCATGTGCTATTGGAACTGAAGGGTATTTATTTCCATTATGGAGTAACACAGCTTTCAAACTCAGCTTCGAGGAATCATTAAATAGGCGCCATTCGTTTGGATCATGTTGTTGGCCAAGGGTTTCCATGAGAGAGTTCACATTATTACAGTACACTAAATTGCCTTCCTGAGAAGAAAAGGGTAGAAAGTCTCTGACGCTTGCGGTCAAAAGATATTTTAGTGCCTTTTGAGGAAGAGTCCAACCTTTCAATCTGGAAGTCAAAAGTTCAGATTGATCTTTTGACAATTTCAGATCACGGACAAGATCGCTCAGGTTTGCTTAAGATATTAAGTGTGCTCTGTCGATGAACAAGATGGTTCAAACATTGGATCAACATCGTCCGTCAGTAAACCATGTTGAGCTTCGTCATTACATTGTACATCAATTTCATTTTCATCATCTAAACTCTACGTTTCCAGTGGCCTTGGTACTGGCAAATGTTTATTATGTAAAAGAGGCCTTATAGCTGATGATAAATTTGGGTATCGTACCGTATGTTTAAATTTTGCAGTAATGCTTAGTATATTTGTTAAGCAGAACTAACAATCCGTTAAATGGTCTTTCGGCTCTCTCCATATGATCGGAACAGCAAACAGCATTTGGCGAGACCCATTTAGCCAGTCTGTCAGAAGTCTTAAACATATAATACAGCATATATGAGGTGCCCACGTCTTGTCCTGATCCCCTCCCTACCTTGCAACCAAAATAAAGTTCGTATGCTTTTTTGACGAGAGGAGTGAAATTTCGCCTTTGAGATTTAAAAGTTAACTCCGCGCACATAACAGAAACAGTTTGGGTGGTTGACACACTTACGTGGCATTCTGTCATGAAACCCGCGTAAATCGGGGGATTACTGTATATTAAGTATAAGTTTTAGACATTGGACATCTCTCTCTCTCTCTCTCTCTCTCTCTCTCTCTCTCTCTCTCTCCTTCCACGATGGAGGGGGCTCAGGCTCTTGCGGAAGTTGTCCCCTCGTTGGTGAGGGGCTCTTCAACTCCCGACAGCCCTGGCTGTTCGGGAAACGAGTCGTTCTAGGGGGCGGTCAGAATAGGAAGGCTCCCTCCGTGCAATGCTTTTTAATGCTAGGTCGATTAGGAATAAGTTTTGCGAGCTACGGGCGCTCTTAGCATCAGAATACCAGGATATCGTTGCTATCACCGAGTCCTGGATTCATACTGATCGTAGGGACTACGTTGGGGAGTTCGAAATTCCCGGGTATAGAATGTTTCGCAAAGACCGCACCCGTGGGGAGGGGGGAGGGGTATTAATATACGCCAGGGACACGTTGAGTCCGGTTGACTGTCAGTTCCGATCTGAACGGGAGCTGCTTGGCGTCGATCTGAACGTGGGAGGGACGAACTATAGGTTAATCTTGGTGTACAGACCTCCGCATCTCCTCCTCGAGGAGGATACAGCCCTGTACACCGAACTCCGTAGCCTGCTAGGGGATAGGGTGTGTGTAGTTTTAGGAGACTTAACTGTCTCGGCATGAAGTGGGAAGACAGGACTGCTGATGCTGAAGGGAGGAGGCTAGTTGATTTTGCTGATGAGAACTTCTTCACTCAGTGGGTCAATGAGCCTACACGAGGCGAAAGCGTTCTAGACTTAGTGTTCACGACCGAAGACAACCTCGTCACTGGCCTCACCGTTGACGAATCGTTGGGCGGGAGTGATCAAGGTCTGATTAGGTTCCGTGTGTGCGTCCCTCGAGTGAAGCGTAGTAACTCGAGAGGCAGTAAGCTTGATCTACGGCGGGCGGACTTTGTTAGCCTCCGGGATAGCTTAGGTGAGATGGGGTTAGAGGTCGGCGGCGATGTTGAGGGAGTGTGGAGTGCATTCCGGGACGAGTTTATGGTGCTGCAGTCTGCTGCCATACCCTTAAAACTGGTTACCCCTGCTTCAACGCAGCCTAAGTGGTTCAATCGTGACATCGCTTCGGCTATCCGAAATAGGAAAGTAGCGTATAGGAGGGCGAAGGCCAATCGTTCCCATGAGAACACTGAAGCGTATGTCCGCCTGTGTAAGGAAGTGAAGGCGAAGGTTAGGCTAACGAAACGTAACGAAGAACTACGGGTGGCAAGCCTCTGCAGGGGGAACCCTAAGGAGTTCTTCAGTTATGTTAATAGTAGAAAGCGCATTAGAAGCGTTCTGCGGACCTCCGACGCGGACATCGCTAATGTGCTTAATGAGTACTTTGCGGGAGTGTTCACCAGGGAGGACACCCGCGTCATCCCCGAGCCAGGCGTCAGGCACGAAGGTGCTGGCCTGGATAGTGTTCGATGTACCACGACAGTCGTTGCCGATAGAATAGACAAACTCAGCGCGTTTAAGGCTCCTGGGCCAGACCAGTTTCTCCCCAGAGTGTTGCTGGAGGTGCGCGACCAGGTAGCTCCCCACCTGGCTACAGTCTTCAACAAATCGTTAGAGACGGGCCAGGTGCCTGGTGACTGGAGGGAAGCCAGTGTGACCCCTATCTTTAAGAAAGGGGATCACGAAAGTCCAGGGAACTATCGTCCCATTAGTCTCACTTCAGTTGTAGGTAAATTATTAGAGGGGATAATAGCGGATAGGATCGTTGATCATTTGGATTCCTACAAGCTGCTTGTGGACTCCCAACATGGGTTTAGACGGCATAGGTCGTGTCTCACCAACTTGCTCGAGTTTTCCCACGTCATGTTGAGTGAGTATGATAAGAGTAGGGCGATTGATATACTTTATCTCGACTTTCAGAAAGCCTTTGATAAGGTACCTCACTGCTGGCTAATGGCGAAAGTGCGCGCTTTGAGTATTGGTGGGGAAGTAGGTAGGTGGATTGAAAACTGGCTGAAGAATAGGCGGCAGAGGGTTGTAATTAAAGGGGTTAGTTCGGGTTGGGCCTCGGTCACTAGTGGGGTTCCTCAGGGTTCCGTTTTGGGGCCACTGTTGTTTATCATTTACATAAATGATATCGACGGTGGCATCGTCAGTCGGATCGCCAAATTCACTGATGACACCAAGCTTGGGGCCAATGTTGGGACGCCCGAAGCGATCGAGGAACTGCGTGCGGACCTAGGTAGGATAGGAGAGTGGTCCGAAAAATGGCAAATGCCATTTAACTTGGGTAAATGCAAAGTGATGCACATTGGCTACACCAATCCCAAGTCGGACTACTCGATGTTGGGGAGTAATATCCAGGCGACTGATTTGGAAAAGGACTTGGGTGTGCTAATTAGCAGCAACCTTAAGTTTACCAAACAGTGCGTAGAGGTGGAAAAGAAAGCCCAGAAGCTGTTGGGTTATATAAATTCCCTGGTTCGGCAGCACCTGGAGTATGCTGTGCAGTTCTGGTCGCCCACCCTCAGGAAAGATATTGAGAGGCTTGAGCGAGTGCAGGCGAGGGCCACAAAGTTAATCCCTTCCGTTAGGCATATGGGCTACAATCGACGCTTACGCGCTCTGAACTTGTTTTCGCTGGAAACTCGGAGGCTGCGTGGTCAACTGATCGAGGTTTTCAAGCTCTTACGAGGGTTCAACGATGTCGATTTTAGAAGCATATTTAGTTTAAATGATAACCCAACTCGCAACAATGGTTGGAAGTTGGATTTGAAACGGTTTAGGACTAGCGTGTGTGGGAATTACTTTACGTATAAGATCTGTGACACGTGGAACAGGTTACCTTCAGAAGTTGTGAACAGTTCCTCTGTGGATCAGTTCAAGAAAAGGTTAGACCAAATCTTGCACACTATTTGAGGGTGTAGAAAATTTTCCCTGGCACCTGTTGCCATTGGTCCCTCCTCGGTATGGGCCGCAAGGCCTTTTGAGGTGCTTCTTTTCCTTGTAACTCCTTGTAACTCTCTCTCTCTCTCTCTCTCTCTCTCTCTCTCTCTCTCTCTCTCATACACTTTAGCATTCATTTACAAGTAACTAGTTTGATTTTAAATATACTCTCGTCTTCGATTCAGTAGTTTTAAGATGCTACTTCTACTCGTTTAAATAATATTATTTTATGTAGGAAGGGGGGGACAAGGGCGAATGCCCGCAAAAACGCCCCCCCCCCCTCAACAGAGGAAGAAGAGAACCAAAATCGAGGTCCAGGGTTTTCGAGATGCTTGGACACACAGCGTTTGAAAGATTGGAGGTTATGGAGAAGGGGAAGGATGGATTGAGGATAATTATTCAAGAGTTCACCGGTTGAGTAGATGAAAGATTGAAAATACCGATTAACTCTTGCGTTAGAGAGTTGGACAGAAAAGGAATGAGAATATGTCGAAAATCTCGTGCTGCGTACTCTCCTTAAAGGAGGAGACATGAAGTTAGAGAGTTCAGAAGAGCAGTGTCCGTTATACTAGCGATAGTTAAAAGAGAGTGAGGCACTGAGGCAACATTGCGGCGAAGAGAGAGAGATTGAAGACAGTGAGTAAGAGGTGGGGAATTGATGAGACGAAAAGCGTTTGATTCCACCCGGCCAAGTACAGCTGTGTGGGTTGAAAGTATTGGGATAGTTGTGTGGAAGATTGTGACGGGTACACAGGTGGAGGAATTGAGTTTCTGAGACATTGAAACCCACAAGGTTTTCTCGGCCCAAATCAGAGACAGCAGAAAAATCAGAGTTCAGGTGTACCATAGCCGTCCTATGCTAATCATGGAGTGACTGTTGAGAGTGACGCTTTGTGAAACGGGTGGAGAAGTGAAGAGTGGAATCATAGGCATGGGAGTAGATAGGACAGGAAGTGCAACTTAATAGATCATTCATAAATTAAAGGAAATGAGTGGGTGACAAGACAGCATCCTGAGGAACACCACTGTTGATAGCTTTAGGGGAAGAATAGTGTTCATCTACAACCGAAGCTATAGGAAGGCCAGAAAGGAAGTTGGAGATGAAGGCACAGATAGAAGGATAGAAACCGAAAGAGGACAGTTTCGAAATTAAAGATTTGTGCCAGAGTCTGTCACAAGCTTTTGATATGTCTAGCGCAATAGAAAATGTTTCACCGAAATCCCGAAAGGAGGATCTACAGATCTACAGAAGCTAAGGCTAGGCTAGCAAAGACCCTAAGATCCACTCTAAGCTTAGCCCGAGAGAAAGAAGAAAATAAGGGGTTAAAAGAATAGTAAGTAAGTAGCAAAACCTATCACTCGTGGGTTAAAATTTATTCAAAAAGAGAGAAAGAAGGACACCATCATCTTCCGCCTGCCACTGCCGATAAGTCGGAAAAATAGTCGAAGAGAATAATTCCAGCTGTTGCAGACCGGTCCTCCACTCCATAGGAAAGTAGAGGATGCAGCCCACTCTGTCGGAAAGGGGTGAAAGATGAAAAGAAGTAAAATAAGAACGCTTACAAACCACGCAACACATTCTTAACTCAAAGAACAACACATTCTTAACTCAAAGCAACACATACCTCAAGCAGTTGCAGACCTGTGTGGAAGCTGAAAAAAGTAAAATAAGAACGCATTACAAACCATACAACACATTCTTAACTCAAACACTATCATACCATGCAAACTACAGACATGCAAAAAAAAAGAATAACAAAAAGTGGGTTAGTTTACGCTACGAGCTACGTCTAAGTTCATGTTAGTCTATTTTTTTTTTTTTTGCTGGCATATCACACGCTGGCATGTCACAAGCTGGCATTAGTCGTCAACAGACTCATCCCCATCACCACCCCCAGAGCTCCTGTTACTAATTATTTTATTATTATATTAAACAACGGTAATATTTTTAAAATGCCTATCTAAACGGCTCTTAAACACATTAACGCTTGTAGAGTTCACGACTGACGCGAGAAGATTATTCCATTTATCAATTACTTTAAACGTAAGGAAGTTTTTAGCGATATTAGTAATGAAACGTCTGCCACGCAACTTAAATCCGTTATTACGAGTATTGCTAGTATAGAAAGTGAACAGTTTGTCAAAATTTACGTTATTGATTTTATTAACGATTTTGAAAACTTCAATAAGCTCCCCCCTTAATCTCCTAGTTTCGAGTGAATGCAAGTCTAACTCTTTAATCCTATCTTCATAAGGCTTGTTGCGCAATGACGGAATTAGTTTCGGGGCGCGTCGCTGAACCCTTTCTAACCTATCAATATCCTCCCGCAAATATGGGCACCAAAACTGAACGGCACATTCTAAATGAAGCCTGACTAGGGACTTGTAAAGGGACAATATAATATTTTCGATTTAAATTCGAAATTACGCGCTATGAAGTCTAACATCGTATTAGCTTTTGCGCAAGACTCCAGGCACTGGTTCCTAACTTTTAAATCCTTAGATACGCGTACGCATAAATCTACTTCCTCGTCAACGCTCGCTAACTCTCTATCATCCATCGTGTACGTGTAATTATTGTTAAGAGAACCTATATGCAAAACTTTACATTTGTCTACTTTAAATTACATCTGCCACTTATCCGTCCACTCCATAATCCTATTTACATCATCTTAGAGCCTATTTCTATCGTCCTCGTTAACAACCTTACCACCTATTTTAGTATCGTCCGCGAATTTTGACGCGTTACTAGTCAATCCTACATCTATGTCGTTAATGTATGTCCAACCACCCCGATTCACAACCATTAACAACGACCCTCTGTCTCCTAGCACGAAGCCATTCTTCTAACCAGTTAGCTACCTGACTGCGTATGCCGTGCGCTTTAACCTTCGCAATTAATCTTCTATGCAGAACTGTATCGAACGCATTTTAAAGTCTGACTAAATAACGTCAGCCGCTCTATGCCTATCGTATTCGCGCGCTATTTCGTTACAAAATTCTAACAAATTAGTTAAACAAGATCTATGGCGTCGAAACCCATGCTGACTACTATTGATCAAATCGCGACTTTCTAAGTGATCGATGATACGATCCCTAAATACGGATTCCAAAATTTTACCGACAATTGACGCTAAGCTAATAGGCCTATAATTGCTAGCTACTGTGCGGTCGCTTTTTTAAAAACGGGCGTGACGTTAGCTAATTTGAAGTCTTCAGGAATAATCCCCGTTTCCAGTGACTGATCAAAAATATTTGTTAAGGGGCCTACGATAACGTCTTTCAAATCTTTCAGATGTCTAGGATAAAAGGCGTCAGGGCCTGGAGCCTTGCTAACTTTTAGCCTATCGATATAATGCGCAATCTCACCCTCGTAAACAGTTATTTCATCCAAAATAGTCTCGCTGCTAAATGGAACGATATCGTCCACATGGGGACATTATTGACGACTTCTACGGTAAAAACTGTGGCAAAAAGTCATTAAAAATACCCGTCATCGCCTGAGCGTCAGAAGCCAAAGCGCCATTAGCGTCCACGAGAGGGCCTATATTATATTTTATCGGCTTACGATTATTCACGTAATCGTAAAACTTTTTTGGGTTATTTACTATCCGCAGCTATAAGTATCTCTAAATTACGCTCAGCATTCCTAACTGATCTTTTAACCTGACGTCGAAGCTCGATATATCTATTAACGTTAGCTACCGTGCCATTGCGTTTATTAAGTCTATACACTCTGTTACGCTCGTTTATGAACTCGCCTATTTCCCTAGTCCACTACTTGGGCCTACCATGATTTATAGCACGCTTGGGCCTACGAGGAATAAACTCCCTTTCGTTATTCAAGAAACTATCTTTAAACGCCTCCAATGCAAATTTGCGTCATTACCCATAAATAAGTTATCCCAGTCCACTACTCTCATCCTATCCGCAAAACTATCAAGAGTCAGAGAGATATGCAAGAAGATCGCCAGTAGAGCGTCCCTTGCGGAACCTATACTGACGATCTGAAAGAAGACTGCGAGAAGAGAGGTATTTAAGAATCTTCCTATTAAGGATATATTCAAACACTTTAGAAAGACAAGAAATGAAGGCAATTGGACGATAGTTGAAGGGTTGACAGCGGTCACCCTTCTTTGGGATAGACTGAATGAAAGCAAACTTCCAGCAGGGAGTTAAAGTACCAAATGAAAGACAAAGACAAAAGAGTTTGCCAGGACAGGGCGTACATTACTATGATATATTACTTGTTCATTTATCGTATCTACAGTAATCTTAGGATTAAATGTACATTATTGTATTACTCGTTAATTTCTCGTATTTAACATTCAATTCTCTGTACTCTGTTGGTATCGTATCTTCAGTAATGACTTTTTCTGTATTTATTTCTTATCTATTATATAATAGCAACTTAAAATTATATAGACTATATTCCCATTATTAATTCGTTTGTTTTATTAAGGAATACAAAGGACACCAAACAGCAACAGACCGGCTGGTCCCAGTGAGGCTGTCTGTTTAAGAAGGTAAGTTAAAAGAAGTAAAAAAATTTAAAGACAAGTGAAAGTTTTAAAGCAAAGCAGAGGAAAGAGGTTGAAAGGAGGTAAGAAATTTAAAGATAACGTGAAAATTTTGAAGTACAGAGGAGGCAATCCAATTAAAAATTCTATTATACTTTTACGAGCTAACAAATGCTTCAAACTGGGGGTTTAAGGCAAGATAAACATCTAGTCTCTTTTGAAGGATTCGATCAAATTACTTTGAACTACGCTGGCTGCCAATCATTCCCAAATTAACTATACGATTGAAGAAAAATGTTCACCTTCATTAGAATTAAAATGTTTACCCTCTAATTTGGAACTATTACCTCGAGTTCTATCTGCATCCCTGAAGGTGAAATATTTTTGGCGTCGACATTATCAAAACCTGTAATCTTTTTAAACACCTGGATATTCTCCTGAGTATTGTCCTCGAATACGCCTTTTTCCAGGTGAGAATAAATTTAATGTTTCTAAATGGGTAGCGTATGATTTGTTTCTAAGTCTGGGAATCATCTTTGTAGCCCGTCGCTGCACTCTCTCCATTCCGTCTATGTCCTGTCGTAAATATGGGGACTAGAATTGAACGCAGTATTCCAAGTGGGGGCATACTAAGGAATTATATAATGTTAGCATTGTTTTCTCTGACTTAAATTCAAACGATCTACCAATAAATCCTAAGATTCTATTTGTTTTTCTGATCGCTTCGATACATTGCTTACTCGGTATTTAAGAGTGTTGACAACAATAATAACTAAATCTTTCCTTCTGTAACACTTGTTAGTGTCTTGTCGCGCATAAAATACTTTTCTTTAACATTGTTTCTACCGATATGCAAGGTTTTACATTTATCTATATTAAAGTTCAATTGCCAAATTTCCGGCCACTCGAGTAATTTATTAATATTTTCTTGAATCTGCAAACGTTCTGCCGCTGATTTTGTTCGTCCCCCCAGTTTGGTATCATTCGCAAATTTTGAAATTATACTGTTCATTCCCAAGTCGATGTCACTGATATAAATAATAAAAGAACTGGACCCAGAACTGATCCCTGAGGCACGCCGCTAGTTACACTTTTCTAGTTAGACACTTTGCCATTAATGACCACTCTTTGTTTACGTCTACTGAGCCAATTTTCGATCCATTTGAAAACATTACCATCAATTCCGTGAGAATGAAATTCAGCTAATAACCTTCTATGTGGCACTTTGTCAAACGCTTTTTGAAAATCTAAATATATTGTATCTACTGTTTTACTCTCGTTATATATATTTACCATATTATTAAAGAAATCGAGCAAATTAGTAAGACAAGAACGATTACGTCAAAAGTCGTGTTGAGAATCGTTGATTAATTTATTAATTTCTAAGTGATTAAATATTTTGTCCCGAACGATCGTCTTCAAAAGTCAGACTGATGGGACGATAATTTCCTGGAAGAGATTTGTCCCCTTTTTTAAATATTGCCGTAACGTTTGCGAGTTTCCATTCGAACGGAACTTCTCCAGAATGTAACGATTTATTAAATATATGATATATGTAAGAGGAGAGATTATTGCGCAGTTCACTTCTCTAAGTACTGTAGAGTAGAGCTTATCTGGACCGGGAGTTTTATTATGATTAATTTTACCTATAGCCGAGAGTACTTCAGTTTCACTAATGGTAAAATCGTGAAGCTTTAAATGATCATCACTGAGCAGATTACGGGAACAGAAATGTTGTTCATATTTTCGTTAGTGAAGACGAAAGAGAAAAATTTATTTAAAACTTCCGTCATTTGTAAGTCATCGTAAGTTTTTTCGTTGTTTTCGCCTATGAGTGGACCAATACTCTGCGAAACTATTTGTTTATTCCTAACATAATTATCATAGAATTCCTCGGATTCGATTTAATTTGGTTCACTATATATAGCTCATAGTTACCCTTACTTTTTCTAGTAATTTTTGCTTTGCCTTCTTAATAGTTTGTGAGTATTTTCATCACAAATTACACCAGTACACATTTGAAAACTTGTCGATCGATTTTTACAAACTAGTTGGTGATTCTATATAATGTGAGTGCGCTGATCTCAAAATATAGTTAGTTTTTCCTATCACGTATGGTTTTCTTACTACAGGGTGTGTCATAAATCCCCCATTTATCCCCAAATGTGAACCATCTTATCGAGACCAACATTGGATTGCACATGCTAAACCATAAATTTTGTTGTTATAGACTACAGTAACGCTTACATAATAATGTAGGGTAAATATATATAACAACCAGTCCCGTTCCTAGCAAAATACTCTCTCCCTCCCATCAATGGGTGGTTAACATTTGGGGACAGATGAGGTATTACAACACCCCTTGTAGCACGAAATCTTTAGGTGATAGAGTAAAACCTAATTAAAGCAGAATTAAATAGCTCCTAGCTCTTGGACAAGCATATTGCTTGTTTATGAAAGAATAAAAAAATAACTGAAAGAAACAAAATATATTTACCTTCTTTACTTGCAAACATTTCAGGACTTATTCCAAAGACTTAAGACTACGAAGGTAGATCTGACTAATGACGACTAAACCGGTGCTTCTTTGATGTTTCCTTATGCTGTGCGTTAGGCTGATCTCGTTGCAGACACCAGCAGTAATCCGCCATCATATTTGTATGCCATCTTCCTTGATATCTTCTTTCCATGGTTTTGATGTCCTGGTGAAATCGTTCCCTTTGCTCCTCACTGACATCGAGATTTTCGGGAAAACGGTCAAGATGCGAAAATAAGAAGTGAACTTTCAGGCTCATGTTGCAGCCTAAGGCGCAAAACTTTTTAAGCATATTTTCCACCAGTCTTTCATAATTTTGGCTTTTGTAGTTTCCCAAGAAGTTTTCAACAACATCTTTGAAACCAAGCCATGCTTCTTTTACTTTATTGGTCATTGTGTTCAGGAAATGATCGTCTGTCAATAACTTTCTAATCTGAGGACCTATAAAAACACCTTCCTTTATTTTCTCGTAGCTAATCTTTGGATATTTTGAACAAATGTACTTGAAACACTCACCTTCTCTATTCAATGCTTTGACATACTGCTTCATCAAGCCTAACTTAATGTGCAAGGGTGGTAGGAGGATTTTATTTGGTTCAACTAGATGTTCATGTAAAATGTTCCTTGATCCTGGGGTAAGATTCTCTCTAGGAGGCCAAGTTTTCCTCTTCCAGTGCTGGTCACGTGCTCGACTATCCCATTCGCAGATCAAACATGGCATCTTAGTGTATCCTCATTGCTGCCCAAATAACATGCAAAGGACTTTCAGATCCCCACACAATATCCATCTGTGATTTTGATACTGAATTTTTTCCAGAAGCAGTTTCATGTTATCATAGGTCTCTTTTAAATGAGTAGAATGGGCCACTGGGATTGATGCATATTTGTTACCGTTGTGCAGTAACACTCCTTTTAGACTGGTTTTAGAGGAATCTATAAACAACCTCCAGTCACTGGTTTGGTATTCGATGCCTAGCTTGCACACTAACTAATCCTGTGATGTCCTTGCAAAATACCAAGGGACCATCTTCTTCGAAAAAAGGCACGAAGTCTTTCTCACGATTTCTGTACCAAGCGAAGTATGTGTCGGATGTCAATTAAATTGTTCTCCTGCAATCTAGACCCCAAAAGTTCTGCAGAGTCCTTAGGCAAATTCAAATCCCTGACTAAGTCATTTAGTTCGGCTTGGGTTAATGGTTTAGGAGGATCTCGGTCAGCTGTTGGCTGTTCATAAACATCATCATTGTCTGGATTTGGAGCTGAATCAGAATCTGAATTGTATTGATCCAGACTCTCGGGTGGGCGGAATATAGGAACTTCTGGACCATGGGGTACCGGCCTTATTGCAGATGGAAGACTTGGGTATTGAAGGCTCTCTTCATTCTTTGCATTATAACCTTTAACATTGCAAGAACAGAAGTAGCAGTCGTCGGTATGGTTTCTAGGCTCGCGCCATACCATTGGGATCCCAAATGGCAAACTTTTCTTTTTACCTTTGCTCCAATTCCTTAGTGCCGCAACACACGTAAGACAAACCTTGTGTGGAGCCCAACTTTTGTCTTGATCTCCTAATTTAATTCCAAAATAAGCATGATAAGCTCGCTTAATGAAGGTCGTTACATTTGTCCTTTGTTTTACAACAACGTACCGACCACAAATATAACAAAATATGTCTTGACTATGGGTACATCCTCTAGAAGCCATTATTAAAATTTTAAAGACGTAATGTTAGAATTATCTATCTGAAAAATATGAAAAAACGAAATTAATTAAAGAAAAAAAGTAAAAAATTACAAAACGCCCCAAAATTTTTGCTAATAACTTTAAAACTGTGGGTGATAGAAAAAAACTGGTAGCATTTTTAATTCAGCGCAGCGAACTGCTTCAGAATCACAACTCAAAATAAAGAAATCGATTTTCATACAGACCGGTGTTATTTGTTTCTTTAAATTTAAAATACACGCTCCTTTTCAACGTTAAGCAACTTTTAATTTCAGCATTCCGCCATTTACGTTTAAAAGACTTCGCCAGCCTCTCTAATGGGATATTACTTGATTCTAAACGTTTAACATAATTATAAAAAGAAGTCCATTCGCCATTACTGTCATCGTGCGATAGAGCTTCATCCCAATTATGGGTCGAAAGCTGTAGTTTCAGGTCACGAAATTTAGCTTTTTTTAAAATCCAAAACGTATTTCAGGCTCTCCGAATTATGAACATTAATTTTAATTTCAAATGTTGTTTGAAATTAAAGAGGGGGGGTTATCATTTTTAATTCTTTTATATATGCAGGAAGGAGGGGCCAAGGGAGAATGCCACGAAAACGCCCCTCTCCCCCCATAGAAGAAGAAAACCAAAAATCAAGATCCAAAGTTTTCGAGATGCCTGAACATTTTGCGTTTGAAAAATTGGAGGTCACAGACAGAGGGAAAGGTGGATGAGGAAGATTTTTCCAGAGTTAACCGGTTGAGTACAATTAAGGACTTCGAGGAGGGTTACTGGGGTTGTAACCCCCAACCCCCTTGAGCTGACAGTTTGTCCCGCTTTCATTGCCACTTTAACTTCAGAGGGATGTTGATAGACAACACATGTAACTACACACAACTTCTGGATAATATTAGAAATTAATTTTACCTTAAGACTAAGAAGACCAAAAGAATACAGTAATGATTATTTATTTTTTCAAAATTTACGTCAACCGGTTTCACCATTGTGAATAAAAAAAATAAAGCACTCGGTAAAAATCTTTCAGATTTAAAATGTACGTTCCCCACGTGAAGAGATTGGCTACATATACTGTACAGCAGTGGTTCCCAACCGATTTTGGGCCATGCCCCACCTAAGCATTTCTAAAACCCTGATGCCCCCCCCTGTGATATTTAATTTTTGTTATTCAAAATTTTACTGTTATTCACGTGAAGGAAGCTTAAAAGGCCATTAACTTGGTCTCTAAACAAGCTTCCAAAGAACATGGCATCCATGAAAGAGAAAAATAAAAAACGAAAGGACAGCTAAATAAATAAAGTTCCAAAACATATAATAGAGAACTGGAATGCAGAAATAGAAAATATTTGAATGAAAAGTTATTCTGTAATACTTTGATCATTTTAATTATTGAACTAATAATAATGAAAAATA
The DNA here is from genome assembly GCA_023014485.1 of Bathynomus jamesi. Classification (NCBI taxonomy): domain Eukaryota; kingdom Metazoa; phylum Arthropoda; class Malacostraca; order Isopoda; family Cirolanidae; genus Bathynomus; species Bathynomus jamesi. Next base: position 295,778 of record JAJOZX010000128.1, read on the forward strand.
AAATTTGAGCTCACCTAAAAATGTCTGTTAGTGAGATCCTTGTGCGTCATGTCTGCTACAGAGAGATTTTATATCAGGCACCAATTTAGTCAGCTTAAGTCTCAAGTCTCCTCGTTTAGTGATATCCAGTCGATTTCTTTCTTCAATAAACAAATCATTTACAGCACTAAAGCCACATTCAGCTAAATATGAAGATGGGAAGGGTAACAACAATTTTCTTGCAAAGTTGGTTGAATGTGGGTATTTAGTTTCTGTCTCATCACAAAGCCATGCCATCACCCCTTTTATATTGAATAAAGTTTTAACTGACTCATCATTTTGCATTTCCGAGAGTTCTTCTTGGTACTGCATCGAAACATCAGATATATCCACTAGCATTGGCTGCATCACCCATGTTGGAAAATCAATTTGTTTTAAATCAGAAAATCTTTCTTTAAATCAGAGGCCATTATTTTCAGATGATCCACAATGACAAGTACAGCAGCATCAGTCACCTTACATTTTTTAGCCAATGAAACTGGTCAAAAATTTTGTGAGAATGTTTTTTTGACATACCTCGATAAATGTAACGAAGCCAAATATCTTCGTCTTTGCATCTACAAGAGTTTGTTTGATCCTTGAAGTTTGTTTATCAACATATTCAGTTTTTCAAAAATATCTGTTAAACAACTCACAAATGCTTTACCATCAACGGTTAGCAGGTGCTTCATTTCAGGCTTGTCACTTAAAAAGTCACTAAGAACATCAAATAGGTCCATGAATCTTTCAAGCAATTCCCCTTGAGAGCCACCTTACCTCAGTGTGAAGTAAAAGTTTCACATAGTCTGCATTTTCATTTTCACAAAATTGCTTGAAGAGACGCTCACATTTTGCATTAGCTTTGATAGCATTGATACATTTTATAACTGAGCGTAGTACCTCATTAAGAACAGGAGTAATATTTTTGGACACTAAGCTCTCTATGAATAACACAGTGCCAAGAAGCATTTCTGGATTCTCATCTTTCATCAATTTTAAGCAGCCTTTTTTCTTGCCCATCATAACAGGAGCACCATCTGCAGCACAAGATGTTATGTTTTCTATTGGTATATTATTGACGTGTAAGTGATTGTTTAGCTTACCATATATATCAGCGGCGGAAGTGGTGGTTTCTAATGATTACAGAATACCATTTCTTCAGCAAATTCACCTTTATCAATATATCTTGCATATGCTAACAATACGACCTCACTGTCTCTCAGAGTTGATTCATCCATTTGTAGTGAGAAATATCTTGATTTCAGCTTTCAACAAAGTTGTGTTTCAATATCTTCACTCATTTCATCTATTCTTCTACTAACAGTATTTTACTGAGTGGCATGGCTTTAACAGCGTTGTCATCTTTTTCCAGGACTGTTTTAAGAAATGTGATATTGATGGTTTAATTAAATCCTCTCCTATAGTATGATTTTTCCACATTTAGCAATGAGTAAAGAAATTTCATAACTAGCCTCAAGAGTACGACTGACGCTAACAGTTGTGTAGTAAACAGAGACTTTATTGTTGATCTTTTTGCAAACTTCTCCTTTAAAGACTTAAAGTAATTTAAATCTGAATTTACATACGCACTATGTTTCGCCTTCAAATGCAACTCAAGACGACCTGGTTTCATTGATTCGTTGGTCAAGCATTGTTGGCATAAGAGGCAGAAAGGTGACCGGTCATCATGGATAGCGGGTATGAATCCAAATTTTAAATATTCCTCTGAATATTGACGAACTTTTTTTTTACTTGCACTACTCATTTTATGCATAGGGTTTGTGACTGAAATAAATAAAATTATAAATTAATTAAAGAAGTATCCAGAACAAAAATTTTCTGAATGAGGAATATAAATGTCAACGAAAACGAATTATTATAGAAACAGTCCAGTGTTTTGGCGTACTGGTATAAAGCAAGATACTGCTAATTTACATAATTGCTGAGTTCGATTAATATATAAAGAAATAAAAATAAAAATATATTCCTTTTCTTTGGTTTGCCAAATTGTAATATCACATTTAATTCACACATAAGTCACATATTATTATGAAAAAATTCAGAACAACACGGTATTATGGTGGACACACGGCCAAACGTAAACACACTAAGAAGCAACTGAATGCTCACACACGCTGATTGGCCGAGAAAACATTGGCTCATCCGGCGACATGCGTCCCGTCCTCTCCTTGGTCGACCGAGACACGCGAGTGTGGGGAGACGGGAAATACTTTGTGTACCAATTACACATATACATACATACACACAAATATTTTTATGTATACATACTATATATGCACCGTATGCATTAACACGCACACTCACTCACACAGACTCACTATAAAACAATTCACTGTTAATAATTCATTCTCGGATTGCCCGTAGTCTTTGGTATAGTAAGCCGAAGGGTGCACGTCCTACGCATGCCCCACCAAAATATTACCATGCCCCACCGGTGGGGCCTGCGCCCCACGTTGGGAATGACGGCTGTACAGTGTACAATGTACATATTAGTGGAACCAGATTTTAAGACTTGTCAGGTTTTAAATTTAGCAAATGTATGCAATAACTGGATGATGAACGTAAAAACTGAGTTTGTATATAGTGTGACCATATATGTTTATGAACAAGACAGCAGTTGTAAATGTAGGCAATTTTATTTAATTTCACTATTATTTCCTTCGGCATTAGAGTGGGGAAAGTGCTGTGAGAGTGCCCCAAAGTACATGATTTCACTGAGTTTCAGTGAGGAAGAGAAGGTGAGGTTTAGAGGAGGAGAGATTGTATTCAACAGATTGGATGTTTGATGAAAGACTACGAATGTTGCAGAAGGGAATGAAAAGTGAATCAGTCGGAGGACCAGGCATCTCGAATGGGTAGCAGAAGAACCAGTCCCGCTGCTCGGTTCTGCGTTCCTGGTAAATGCAGCGGAGGCGACAGAAGTGGGAACATTTATGGTCCCCTCCCCAGGGGACTCCGAGGCTCTTGAGGTTGATGCCACTTTTGTGTGTAGTATGTAAGGTGCATGTATATGTAGTGAGGAATAAAGAAAGAAGTGTGTGTTTGAGAACATGCTGGACTGCTCACAGAGAAGAGGAGATACGGAAAAAGATCAGCTAAGGAAGCCAGTGACAGAAGAAACGAGAATTCCAGCACTCCCTCTCTCCTGCCCAACGTTATTCTACAGTACATTCCAAGTTCAAGTTCTATCTCTCTGTTTATTACCTTGGTTTTGAAAGTAAACAAGAGGACAGCTCCTGGAGAGAAGGCAAAGTTTGTTACATTTGTGCCTGAAAATGGTTCAGTTGTTGCTGCTCAAAGACGCTTTCAACGTGAAATGAACAAGCCCATACGAGTTGATCAATATAAGAAAACTGGAATTGTACTGAAAGGAACACCGCACAAATCTCTTGAAAGAATGAATGCAATTCGTGAAGTATTTACCAGAAGCTCAAAGACGTCAATTGTATATTTAATCATATAGTTACGTAGTAGAAAGAACTAGTTTTATTTAACTTACCTTCGTGCATCGTGTAACATCAAAATTACTAAAGTATCAAACGATTTTGATAATATGAATTGTTTACAGAGGATGAAGCGTAAATATTACGAATATTACTAATATTACTAATATAAACAGAGAGTATCATTTTCTATAGTCTATTTTCGCGCACCAGCTTCGTTTCTTTGTTACGATAATCACTGAATTAATTCGTGATATTCATTTATAATTTGGTTATTTAGTTTTTTAATAGTATATTCACTTGTTTTTTCTTTATTAGTGGGTGGATACCATTGACTAAGTGATGTTAGAGTCGACAGAGAACTTCGAGAAAGAGTCTCAGAAAGTGCACCAGGTCTATGAATTGAACTACTGTAAAGTGTCTTACATTCATATTTTATTCAGATCCGCGCGCGTGCTTAAATCTAGAACGCCAAGAATTAACTCCCACATACCACATATTCATGAGTTTCTATATTAAAATATATATATATATATATATATATATATATATATTGCGTAATTTAGTGAGAAATAGAAAAACGAAGAGCTTTTAAAGCAAACGTTTCGTAAAGTGTTATCTATCATCAGTGCTAAAATATTAAAAAGAACATGTAATTATAGTATATCGAAATAATTAAACAACAAAAAATGAATGTTAAAATATTAAAATAATAATAATTAGAATATTAAGTATTAAAATATTAAGAATTGAATAATAAAGATATGCAGTATATAGATAGTTAAATTTTAGCACAGATTCTGAATATTTAAGATTTCATTTTGACCAAGTTTTCCATTTAAGCTGACGATGTGCGCTTAAAACTTAGAAATTGGACTAATGGCGGTGATTTTATTCGTGAGGATGAAGAGGGTTATTTCACAATAAACAGATTAAAGGCAGAACTATAATCGTTGAGGGAAGGCTTCTTACTGAAAATGTGTAGCGATTCAAGAATGCGGATGTCAATTGGTTATTAGAATCGATAATTTTAAAACTGATGGAGTGTAGAGAGTTGATTTGGATGGATTATTTAGGAGTTGTGAAATTCTCGTTGAGAAGCCATGATACTCATCCATTCTTGTATGATAGTTGTGGTATGTACTGTCAATATAGTTGGCGATAGAGCGAACACAGTGAAAAGAGTAAATTGTGGAAGAAGCGAGAGCTTAAAGGGAGTTTTTCTTTATGATTAAAATATGATTTGGTACTACTATTACTTATGAATGTAACTTGAAAGTTAATTTGGGGATAGAGTCGGGCAAGCAGGTTACGAAGTTCAGAGTGTATTTTATAAGTTACATATCCGTAGAAAGAGAAAGTAAAACACTGTTTGTCTTTAATTGTAGGAACTTTAAGAGGGAAGGGGAATGACATATGCTGTCGAGAAAGTTTCTGAGTAAGTGTTAGAATAGGTAGTTTGGGAAGTAGTTAGTGATGACAAAATTTTGAAGAAATGCTATTTCTTTATGGAAAGGCAAGTAGGAGGAGCAAATATGATAGGCACGGTAGATGAGAATTTTGATACCATTGGTTTTATATAATGAGAGGATGTGGGGTAGTTAGTGCCTAAGCCCTGTGTATGTCAATTTTCGATACATGGAGGTAATGAATTTATTATTTTCTTTTGCTAAGACGTTGAAAAGTTAAAGTTAAAAAGTTCTTACAATTTTAATTTTGTTTTTAATTTGGAATTTAATAACTTAAATCGAATTTGCTTATAATTTTATTTTAACTTCATCATTTCAGAAACAGTTTCATGTTTTAGTTTGTATTGAAAGCTTTCTCTCACGTATCGCTCCTACCGTCTATCCACAGATTTGTATTATGAAAACACTCAGTCACCAAGCACTGTGCAGCGATCCTCAGAGAGGGGATATACTGTAACCTACAATAATAATAATAGTAATAATAATAATAATACAGGTGTTAGCTCTGTGGCACACATTCGTTTGGTAGAGATTATTATTAGCTGGCGTGAGCGGTGTCAAAGAAATTAAAATAGAAATAGGTGCCTCTCAAATTAAAATTTTATAGAAGAAAAATCTTGGACACAGTTGGCCTGAGCGCCATCAAAGAAACTAGGATAAAAATTAATATCTCTCAAATTAAAACTTTATAGAAAAAATCGCGGATACCCACAGCCCATATGGGAATACATCGTCATCACTACAAATTTAAATAAGTATTTACCAGTAAGATGACTGATAAACACGTGTGTGTGTGTGTGTGTGTGTGTGTGTGTGTGTGTGTGCACACGTCAAACTCCGTACGTACGTACCAATATATATATATAATATATATATATATATATATACACGAGAGACCCGCCCAATTAGGGTCAAACAAGACAGGAAAAATCAAATTTAACTTCGCTTTGGTACCACAAACGCGAATGAACATGTTTCTACGAAAATTTACATTAAAATATATTCGCGTTTAAAATTAAATTATTAAAAAGGAAACTGAAAACAAAATGAACATTACAGCTCTAAAAGTAAATTCAGAAATTTTTCTAAAAAAAAAATATTACAAAAACAAGTTTTCATTTTATTTATCATCCGTATAAAACCCTTGAAATTTTTTCTTGATTAGTTATCTCCTTCACTCACTCAGAATTTTATAATAATAATAATAATAATAATTCGTAAACACGATCTTTTATTCAGTCACAAGTTCAAATAACTTCACAAACCCCGGCTCTCTTTACTCATAACTATATTTGTAAAACACAAATCTTTCACCCAAAAATATTAAAAAAAAAGTTCAACGGAAAAATTCTTTACCAAACTTTTTTTCTTTAATATAATCGTATTTAATTTTTCTTAAAACGAAACTGTGAAAAGGAGATTAAAATTACAACGCTAGAAATAAATTCAGAACTTTTTTAAAATTAAACTTTAAATGTTATAGTTACCCAAGCCCCGTCCGCAAAAAAAAATTCACATTAAAGCGAAACTAGTTAAAAATACCAAATATTCGCCCCAACCGCAAAACCCGCAAGGACAAAAGCAGCCCGCCGCGTCTTAACCGCTATTGCGGACCATAAGCCGCCCGCAATTTGTTTGAAAAATAAACATAACCCCAAATAGTATAAAATGACCACAGAATCAAAAATCACCAATCGGAAATATATATATATATATATATATTATATATAATTATATATATACACGATTAATTATTTCGAAACGAAATAAAAGATAGATTGCAGCGAAACGCCTGTGGGAGGGAAAAGGGAAAAATACTTTGATATCAGTTCCTGAAGTAAAGACGTTAATTAAAGAGTTAAAGACTGGTTCTGCGTCAGGGGTAAATGACCTATCTAATGAGCACTTAAAATATGCCAATGATGTAGTATGTCTGCATATATCATTGCTCTTATCAGCCATGCTTGCTCATAGCCATATCCCTGCAGAGTTCATGAGGGTATATATCTTGCCCCTGGTCAAAAATAAGTATAGAGACATTCTGTCCAGCAATAATTACAGGCCTATTGCTGTCCCTTCCTGCTTCTCGAAACTACTTGAAAACCTCTTGTTAATCCGATTAAATGATTACTATGGACATCTCCTAATCAGTTTGATTTTAAAAGGTCCCACTCAACTGACCTGTGTATCTATGTACTTAAAGAAACAATATCTAAATACATTAACAGTAATTCAGCTATTTATAGCTGTTTCCTAGATATAAGTAAAGCATATGATAAAGTGAACCACAATATTTTATTCAAAAAACTAGAAGAGAGGAAGGTTACCATGTACATATTAAATTTATTGAAATTTTGGTATTCCCACCAATCATTTACCGTTAGGTCGGGCAATGTACTATCCGAATGTTTTGGCTCCTCTTGCGGGGTGAGACAAGGCTCCTTGCTCTCCCCTATGCTCTTTAATGTGTATATTGACGGATTAATTGCTTCACTTAATGGGGCAACAGTGGGATGTTGTATAGATAACACAAGGATAAATAACTTAGTTTATGCTGATGATATGGTGTAAATAAGTCCCTCTGTTAAAGGTCTGGATCGGCTACTAAAAGTCTGCGAAGTGTATTCGCAGAAACATGATATTCTTTTTAATGTTACAAACACTAAGGTTATGCAATTTCATCCTAAAAGCTATAATCAGCCAGCTGACATTATGTTTAAAATGAAAGGTGAAGTAATTGAGGACGTACAAAAGTTTAAGTATTTGAGTCAAACTATTACCAGCTCCTTGAGTGATGACTCGGATATGAGAAAACAATCTCGAAGCCTTTGTGCTAAAGCGAATGTGACTATAAGGAACTTTCGGTTCTGTACAAGTGAAGCTAAAGACACTCTCTTTCGTATTTTCTGCAGTAATATATACAGACAGCAACTCTGGGTGAATTATAAAAAAGGTTCTGGCAGAACTCTAAATTTGCTGCAAAACAGGTATTTTAGACTCCTACATAAAGTACCCCGAGATGATCAGCTTCGCAAATGTTTGCTACCCGCAATGTCCCGAGCTTCCCGGAGGTAACAAGACGTGCTCAATACAGTCTAATGCAACGAATTAAAAATTCAATCAACCCGATTATCCAAGCTATCCATGAGTCCAGCAGTTTATCCTCTAAACTATGGACCTCTTGGTACGAAAACGTCTGTCTGTAGCTCCACTTAACCCCGACATTACTGTATTATTTCTAATCAATTGTATATTTTTATCCTTGGTATGTGAACTGTCATTGTATTAATAATATTTGTCATATGGACTATAGTCTGCCAATAAACCTTTTCATTTTCAGAAGTATATTCTCTCTCTCTCTCTCTCTCTCTCTCTCTCTCTCTCTTCTCTCTCTCTCTCTCTCTCTCTCTCTTCTCGCCAAACGTTTAAATTTATCATGTATATATTTTAATACTAATGTTCCTAACAACAACTTCACCCTGTGAGTCTATAGAGTGGTATAAGATATTAAGATAAGGAAAAACACAGTTGGCATCCCATCCATAAGGACTTCAAGGCATTGATGAAGGTCTGCTTAGCGAAGGGCTTGCTTATTTATTCCTCAGAGACCCCACTCTCCCACGGCGATTCACAGGCTCAAACAGACAATACCAACCTTTCTCACTCACCATGAAATACACGTTTAAGAAATATATATATTATTCATCGATGCATTCATAGTTTAAGTGGAAGTATGAAGAGTTAAAGATCTTTTCACATAGAGCATCAACCCGCCCATACGCCCATTTCAAGATACAAGCAGCTCGCAGCAGCATTGCCAAGTAAACAGGGGGTCAAAGTACTGACGAGGCCCAAAAGTATTTTTTGTATACTTCTGAGTCTATTCTGTGCTCGATGAATCGGTACAGAATTTAAATTTTGTACCGATTCATCGATTTGTTGTACTTGGTATTCCATACATTAAAACCAAGCTCATCCTCTTGTCTATTGTTAATTTCGCAGCCATCCCCTATCTAAAAGAAAAAATAATATATTATAGTCAACACTGAAAATTCTTATGATGCGCGACTTTTGCGCCACCCTGTATATACCTCGTTAACCTCGTTGCAGTTCCTTGCGTTTGTCTCTTTTCACACGAAGGTCAAGCTGGTGGCCACGACTCTAGGTCTGGCTTGTGGAGGAGCGCTCCCCATAGCACATAGCCAGGTACACTCGGCTCATCTGGTACCGTCCTGAGCCAGGCATCTAGTCTTCTTTTGAAGACGTCAACTTTGACTCCTGTAACGTTTCTGAGATCCTTTGGAAGCTGGTTAAAAAGTCTTGGCCCCTTGACAACCAAGCTACAGTATTTTCCTTCAGTGTTGAAGAGGTCCTTTTCGGTCCTTTAATTTGGGAACATTACACATTCTGCCTTTCTTATTTTCCAGTGTTGTTTGGATGGTAATTGGGTTTAGTTTGAGGTTTAGTTCCAGTTTTTCGATCATTTTCCATATGTAGATTATAGTGTACTTCTCTCTTCTTCTTTCCAGGGAGTACAGATTTAGTTTACGCAGTCTTTCTCAGTAGTTGAGTTCTTTGCAGGCATCAATCTTAGCTGTGAAATGTCTCTGAGTTTCTTCTAGTTTATTAGTTTTTTCCTTTTCATATGGGGATGTCAAGACTGAACAGTATTGAAGTTTTAATATGATCAGTGTTTTCAGCAGGGGAATCATTACTGTCTTGTCTCTTCTTTTGAACGTTCTTAGTACCTGTCCCGCTACTCTTTTTGCTTTGTTTATCGCTATCTGATTTTGTGTCTCGAATTTTGCATTATCTGTCATTATAACCCCCATTAGTATAATTGCAAAAATGTAGAGTGTAAATCAATTGATATGCAAGATGGTCAATGTTGCAAAGAGAAAGGGTATTGGGGAGGGGGTATATCCACCCAAATTGCATGAAGGAAGGAGAGGGGGTGGTCCGGGTAAAGACCTCCCCCCAAAGGAGTAACCTAACCTGACCCTAACCTAAGAAGGTAACCTAAGAGAGAGGAGGAGGAGGAGGAGATGATGTTGCTGGCATGTCTCGTCGTATACTGAAGTTCTTGACAGCCTCAGTTGGCTTAGAAGGTGTAATCAGCCAGTTGGCTTAGAAGGCTTAATTGGCTTGTTTAGAAGGAGTGTGTATATGCAGTCATGGCAAAAAGTTTAGCACCGCTGAAGCAGTTGGTGCTTTTAACAGAAGTTAAAAGAAACATTTATTGGTAAAACATGTTTTATTATGAGTTAATTTGAATATTAGTATTTGATAGGATACCCTTTATTCTTCAGCACAGATTTAATACGTTTAGGCATAGAATATGCAAGTTTTCTGCATAATTCCTCGTATATTTCTTGTGTCCAGACATGTTTTATATTTTTGATAAGTTCTTCCATCGTTGAGGACTTACGTTGAGCTACCTTTTGCTTTAGGACTGTCCATAAATTCTCAATCGGATTAAGGTCAGGCGAATTATCAGGCCACTTAAGAAGTTGGTAATGTGACAAAAGCCAGTTGGTAACATTTTTGGCTGTATGGCAGGGGGTTGAATCTTGCTGAAAAGTATCACACGCTAGGATATTCATATGCAATGGGAGCTTTTCTTTAAGCATGGACAAATATCTAGCTCATTCATTGTGGCACCCTGTGTAAGAAAATGAAGACTACCTTCACCATTCGCTCCAAAACATCCCCAAATCATGACATATGGGCTGTGTCTTACTGTCTTCTTTGTATACATTGGGTTAAGATGGCTCTGCCCAAGTAGTATTCTTACCTGTCTTGTGTTAGAAGAAAATTGTTGAATAGTTGTCTCGTCACCAAACAGAACTTTGGACCACATTGTTCCGTCCCAATTGGCATATTTCTTGCAGAAATCAAAATGGTTTCTCAGTTGAAGCTCGTTCAGAATGGGTTTGCTTAGTGGTTTTCTGCATCGAAACTTCATATCTTTTTGTGGTCGATGATGTACAGTTCTTGGGGCAATGTCAAGATTCAATTATGTCTTAATTTCAATAGAGCTTTTCGCTGGATTACTTTTTACAAATCTTCTTAAGCGATTATCATTCCTGAAACTAGTTGATCTTGACCTTCCTGAGCGTTGCCAGTCTTTAAAACTTGACGTTGCCTTATATCTCTGAATGCATCTTGTTACTGCTGATTTTGAAACACCGAGTCCTGTGGCTATTGATGCGTGGGATTGTCCATTTTCATATCAAACATTAATTTTTTTGCGAGTTTCGAGTGAGAGACTTATTTTTACCCATTTAAAAAAAATATGAATAATTGAATATCAAGTGTCTGTAGCACTTGATATTGTTAATTTTCATTATTGTCATAAAATAAAATGAAATGTGACATCTGATAGAGTGCACCATTAATACTGATATACTTTACTAAGAGCGCAGGCATCAATTATGCTTAATCTTTATTGTACAGTGCTTACAAGAAGTCTCACGCCTCTGTCTTATGGCAGCGGAGGTGTGTTCGGATTGGTGCACATAACTGCTCTAACACAATCAATGACGTCCATTATTACGTCACTTCTGCTACATTTTAGTGTTTAAAATACAAATGATTAAGAAGCAGAATGGAGCAAGTTTCGGGATGTTGGGATGGTTATGGAGCAATCCTAGTCATCATAATATTAGCTGGGCATTACATTATACCGTCTCAATATATACTGTAGACTATAGAGAACGACTAATTCGGCAAATATCCCAAATCATGGCATGATACCTAAGTTATTTTGACGCAGGTCTAAATTATTTGCTCAAATGCAATTATTGATATTAAGTAAATGTTGGGAATTGTTGTCAATATTGTTGTTTGTGATATATATCCTACGTGAAGAATCTAATGACCAAATTCCTCAGTGAACCTCTCACGCGCTCGCATTTCGAGGAAGTCACGGTCGTCTCACTAATAGATAGTTTATCCATTGTTTTAAGTGGTAACCTATTAAACGAACTATGTTAAACCTATTCCATCTTATGAAAGTCATTAGTCTAAAGCAAGACTGGTGGGCCGTGAATCAGAGAAATTTGCATTTGATTTGTTCATCGTAATTATTACGTAATATAGTATACTGTATATAGTAGTATATAAGAGTTTATTGGTAGCATATCATATGACAATTCCCATAAACATGTGATGACCTCGATGTTTCCAGTTTTTATTTTTTTCCTGAAACTATTACGTTCTCATAGTTTGTTTCAACAATGCATATATTATCATTGCCACGAGCGTAGACATTGCAAGAAAAGATTCTAACTAAGGATAAGTAAAGTTCTTTCATGGTCACAATATATACTTTTATAGATGTCAAACATAAAAATATAATAAAATTCTATATTAACATAAATATATATTCGATACACATTACGTCATGGCTTTAACATCAGTATTTCGTATAGCTTCCTCCAGCATCAATTCAATAATTTCTTGCAATCGTTGCGGCATAGAAGAGGCCAGATTGTAGGGAATGTTTGGTGTTCGGCGTAAGCTCTCCCAACTATTCCTCGTGTGAGCTAAAAGTGCTTCAAATGTTCTTTCATTGCGTTGCTCCCATTCGTTAATCATTATTGCCCAAAGGTTTTCAATCGGATTCAAATCAGGAGAACGTGGTGGCAGAATTAGATTAATAATCTCTGGGTGATCTTCGTACCACGCTCTCACAACGTTACTCCTATGAATGGGACTGTTATCTTCCATTAAGTAAAATGGTTCCGGTGCTGGAACCAGATACGCACGAACACTGGGTAGCAGCACCTCTTCCAGTATCTGGCAATATTGCTGTCCAGTAAAGCGTCCATCTACTTGAGTCAATTCTCCGACGCCATAGCCAGACATCCAGCCCCACACACCGAGATTGATGTGACCACTACGTTTGCTCGGGAAAACATTTCCTTCTTCATAGCGTTTTCCGCGCTGCCTCCAACAATGCAGGGAACCATGACTATCTGTTGAAAATGTTTTTTCGTCACAGTACACAACTTTTCTCCAGAATTCTTCCTCCTGCGGCAAGTATTGCAAGGCAAATCCCATCCGCGCCTCTTTATGCTCAATCGTCAATGCAGGTTTTATAGCTAGACAGCGAGAAAAATACCCTGCCTCGTGAAGTCTGTTGTTCACTGTATTTGCGCTACAACGAAGGTTCAGGTGTCTGTAAATATGCGTCGCTGGAACAAACGGATGCTCTCTGACATGATTAACAATCGCAGCATCTTCCTCTTGAGATGTTGAACGCGGAGGACCAGACCTCGGCAAAGTAGCGATTGAGTTTTCTGCTTCATACCGATGAATCCACCGTTCCACAGTGATTCGATGAACGTCTAGTCGTCTTGATATTTCTCTTATTGGCACACCATATTCATGCAATGTCACCATTGATCCCCGCATTGCCTGGGTCGTCTCGTGGTGCACAGACGGCCTTTCCTTTGTGTAAATGGCTTATGTGAAGCGTGCTGGGACGATAAAGGAAATGAGGATACCATGCACCCCTTCTGAAGTTGATTTCGGTTGTGAAGGGTACCAACCCTTCGAATGGTAATAATCAGCCAATTTCCTATTTTGTTGAACATATACATAAAAAATTCGTCTTAAAAGCCAAGGATCCAAAGATTGTCAGCAATAGTTTATATCCCAACTGAATATAGTCAGCCATCAACAGTACAATCATATTTTATTTCCATAACTACTCATGAATACTCTGTCATAGTAAATAACCTTATTATGACTTAGGTAGTAGTGGTAATTCTGAGTAGCGGCCTCTAGCCACATACGTTAAACCTATCAGTGCGTCTAAGACCAGACTCTTCTGTTTCTGTCAATTCATTGTTAGTTTAAGGTATTTTGCTCTTTGTCTTTCTAGGTCTAGGGCATTAAAATAAATATTTGAGTTTGTGTTTAGCATTTCCTCCTCCCTTCATAATTCCCCACCCAACCTCGTTTCCTTCGACATAGCAACGCTTACCTCCATCCTCATTCCACTTCCTTCATTAAACCTATTATCGCTTTTACTGTCCCTTCCTTCCATCCTTCAATGCCAGCGTTCTTAAACCTAGCACATAAATTATATAATATGGAATCTAACACCTTAGATCTCTACGCATTCATGTTACTTGAAGACGTCTGTGTCTTAGGGGAATCTAAGTGTTGAGAGTGGGCTTGAGGGGTAGTCTATAGATTATTACAGATGACCTTGAACGCTCCAACTATTTAAAAATGATTATTTATTACGCACATCATATGGCATAATACACACATGAATTTAAGTATCTCTTACACTATAGGAATGGAATTGAATCCTACCAGAGCTAAAAAGTCGCAAAATATGATAGATTAGTTTGGAGAGAGAGAGAGAGAGAGAGAGAGAGAGAGAGAGAGAGAGAGAGAGAGAGAGAGAGAGACAGACAGAGAGACAGACAGAGACAGACAGAGACAGATAGAGACAGAGAGAGACAGAGAGACAGAGACAGAGAGACAGAGACAGAGAGAGAGACAGAGACAGAGAGAGAGAGAGAGAGCTTTTAAATGGTTTGTGGGTAAGGGTTTCTCGTATGTTATTTTAGTCCAGGGTAGTTTATGTGGAGGTGTTAATGTAACTTGCACTTGGGACTGTTAATTGTAAGACCACTACCATAGCTGGGACTGAGACACGTTATCCCCTGCATACTCTATATATATCTATATACAGTATGTCTCAATATATAAATAGATAGAGTGATCAACACAATGATAATGTGGACGTCATTGATGGGGTTAGAGCAATTATGTGCACCAATCCGAACACACCTCCGCTGCCATAAGGACCGCCCATTTTATACCTAACAGACTAGCTTGGGACGAGACAGAGGCGCGAGACTTCTTGTAAGCACTGTACAATACCAAACTTATCTGTTTCTGGTAGCAAGCCAATTTAAAGAATGATTTTCATCGGCAATAAATTTAACACCTACTGCTTCACACGCAATTTCGTTCCAATAATACATTCAAATAATATATATGTATTGCTTAGAAGCAATATATATATACTGTGTGTGTATATATATATATATATATATATATATATATATATATATACTGTGTGTATATATATATATATATATATATATATATATATATATATATATATATATATATATATATATATATATACTGTGTATATATATATATATATATATATATATATATATATATGGCTACCCTGACTTATGAGCGCAGGAAAAATGAGCGACGCCAAATGAGCGCCGACAATTGAGCGCCAAGACATTTAAGCGCAAGACAAATGAGCGCAAGACAATAGAGCGCAAAACAATAACCTAACCTAACTACATTATTTTTAGCATTCTTAATAAATATTGTTTTTTAACATCCTTAATAAATATTTGTTCAAGCTTATTTTTTTTATCCAGTTTTTATTTGCTTGCTCTCACTCAATTGTTTTGCGCTCTTTTGTTTTTGCACAAAACAATAACCTAACCTAACCTAACCTAACTACATTATTTTAACATCCTTAATAAATATTGTTTTTTTAACATCCTTAATAAATATTTGTTCAAGCTTATTTTGTTTCTTTTATCCAGTTTTTATTTGCTTGCTCTCGCTCAATTGTTTTGCGCTCAATTGTCTTGACGCTCTATTGTCTTGCCCTCTTTTGTCTTGCGCTTAATTGTCTTGGCGCTCAATTGTCGGCGCTCATTTGTCGGCACTCATTTGTCCTCATTTGTCCAATTGTCATGTCACGATATATATATATATATATATATATATATATATATATATATATATATATATATACAGGGTGTTTGAAAACTTTCTGTACAAATTGTAATGGGGGATAGGCAACACCAAGAGAAACCCTTTTCGTCTATAAGTGTATGTCCGCTGACGTCACCATTCGGCGCGAGAGGGCGCCGCTGCAATTGGCTAAAAGGTGAAGTGGGCTAGACTCGCGCTTGCCGCGGGCATTCTTAAATCGGTCGTAGTACGCGTAACATGGAGCGCTTCACGACTGCTGAGATGGCTGACATGCATATGGTGTATAGGGCTGCCAATGGAAACGGAAGAGCTGCTGTGAGGTTGTACCGACAGCGCTTCCCAAACAGACGTGTGCCAAACCACCAAACGTTTGTGCATTTGCATCGGCGACTGCGAGAAACTGGAGCATTCCATGCAAACATGCATGACACTGGTCGGGAGAGAAACGTGCGCACTCCTGACATGGAAGAAGAAATCCTACGGCGATTTGAGGACAATCCAAGCGCAAGCACGCGAGGTGTTGCACGTATCCTCGGTGTGAACCACGACCTGGTCTGGAGAGTGTTGCACGAGCAGCAGTTACATCCGTTTCATCGTCAGAGAGTCCAGGCATTACAACCTCGGGATTACCCTCTTCGTGTGGAATTCGCACGCTGGTTTCTGCAGCAGACAGCGGTGCAGCCTAATTTTCCGGCTTATGTGCTGTTCTCAGATGAGGCCTGTTTCACACGTGAGGGTGTGTTTAACATGCACAATTCTCACGTGTGGGCGCACGCAAATCCACATGCTACACGGGTGCATGCTCATCAAGAACGGTTCGCCGTCAATGTTTGGGCGGGTATCGTCCATGGCAAGTTGATTGGGCCGTACCTGCTACCTGCCCGACTCGACGTCAGGAGTGCGCACGTTTCTCTTCCGACCAGTGTCATGCATGTTTGCATGGAATGTTCCAGTTTCTCGCAGTCGCCGATGCAAATGCACAAACGTTTGGTGGTTTGGCACACGTCTGTTTGGGAAGCGCTGTCGGTACAACCTCACAGCAGCTCTTCCGTTTCCATTGGCAGCCCCATACACCATATGCATGTCAGCCATCTCAGCAATCGTGAAGCGCTCCATGTTACGCGTACTACGTCCGATTTAAGAATGCCCGCGGCAAGCGCGAGTCTAGCCCACTTCACCTTTTAGCCAATTGCAGCGGCGCCCTCTCGCGCCGAATGGTGACGTCAGCGGACATACACTTATAGACGAAAAGGGTTTGTCTTGGTGTTGCCTATCCCCCATTACAATTTGTACAGAAAGTTTTCAAACACCCTGTATATATTAATAATTTTTATAGTGCCGTTAATTGTAGAATAGCTGCCAGATTGCGCTATTTAATTAATTTGTGTATTGGAGAGGAGATGTTCTCACTGCGACGGCTCAACGTATAATGAAGATCAGCCATCAGCATCAGTTGGCTTAGAAGGCGTAATCAGCCATTTGGCTTAGTGTATACATATGGATATTAATGGAGAGGAGAGAGTGCAAAAAATGTAGAGCCAGCCAGTTGGCTTGATTAGAAGACAATACATATATATATATTTATTTATTCAAGTACACATGCATCAAAAATAATGTAGTTTATATATATATATATATATATATATATATATATATATATATATATATATATATATATATATATATATTATATATATACCCATCGACGCACCATTAAATCAAATAATCTCGCTTATATATACTTTGAATAATAAAACACCACTGTTTATTTAGTCGCAAAACGAATCCAAGCACACATGCATAAAAAATAATGTTGTTTATTTATATATATATATATATATATATATACCCATCGACGCACCATTAAATCAAATAATGTCGCTTATATATATACAGGGTGTTCGGAAAGTCACTGTGCACTTATATTTATTTAATAGCATACAATAGTATAACATTGCATATATGATAGAGGTTATGGATGGGACCATCAGAACTTAGAAAAGGTGTTGAAAGTGATGTCCTTTAACAGCAATACAGGCCTGGACCCGTCTTATTTTATTTTGAAACACCTTTGTCAGTTCTTCTTTTGAAATGGAACTTATGTACGCAGTTATTGCAGTTTTCAGGTCATCAAGCGTGAGTGGACGATCTCGATTATATAAGTGCACAGTGACTTTCCGAACACCCTGTACTTTGAATAATAAAACACCACTGTTTATTTAGTCGCAAAACGAATCCAAGCACACATGCATAAAAAATAATGTTGTTTATTATATATATATATATATATATATTATATATATTATATATATATATATATATATATATATATGTCCATCGACGCACCATTAAATCAAATAATATCGCTTATATATACTTTGAATAATAAAACCACTGTTTATTTAGTCTCAAAACGAATCCACGGAAACAATTATTAACATACATTTATTCGAAAATATATAGGAAATAAATATACAGTAAAAATAATGATAGTAGAAGAAATCTATATACTCCAAAAAAAAATACAAACTTTACGCGAAAAATAAATATACAATAAAATAATAATAATAATAATAATAATAGTACAATAGAAATCTATATACGCGTTTAATATATGTACGCGCACCTACACGCTTATATATAAGCATAAAAAATAATAATAGTACAGAAGAAATCTAAATACACGTTTAATATATGTACGCGCATCAAAAAATACATACTTATATATAAACTTAAAAAATAATAGTGCAGAAGAATTCCAATACATGGATATATATATATATATATATATATATATATATATATATATATATATATATATACATAAAAAATACGCTCTTTATAAGTTCTACAGCGTTTAAATAAAATACTAAACTCACACGTAATCGAATCCACAGTTACATCCTCGTTGCTTTGTACTATACAAGTTGTCCCATAAGTCCGGCATCATAGGAAAACTAATTAAAAAAGGCAAAACAAAAGCTTTTATTTACAGAACATGCTCAATATGTCCACCATTGTTTTCAATACACAAATTCAGACGTGATACCCAGTCAGCAAGCACACGGTGAATGATGTCAGGAGTAATGGTGTTACATGCCCAATAATGCGCTGCCGCAAATGTTCAACACTCCTAATTTTCTCTGCGTATACCAGCGCTTTCAAGTGGCCCCAGAGATAAAAATCTAGTGGCGTGAGATCCGGGCTTCTAGCTGGCTATTCCACAGGCCCTCGACGTCCTATCCAATGACCAGGGAATTGTTGGTACAGGTATTCCCTTACTTGGGTGCTGTAATGTGCAGGAGCGCCGTCTTGCTGGAACCATGTTGGGAAATTTCCTTCTTCGTTCAAGACACTGGGAAATGCTTCTTCCTTGAGTATACGTAGGTAGGTGCCTCCAGTGACATGTTCATCGAAAAAGAGGGGGCCTATGATGCGATCCTTCCAACTGCCACACCATACCATCACCCGAAATGCACCTTGTTCCTTTGAAGAGGTATACCAGTGAGGGTTGTTTTGAGACCAGTAGCAGGTGTTCTGTCGATTTACCTCACCATTTCCATAAAAAACAGCTCGTCACTGAACAGAATGGTGGACGGGAAATTGGCATCCCGAGCATAAAAAAAATATGAATTATGGTTTGTAGAAATAGAAAAATATGAATTTCTCCTGTGATGCCGGATTTATGGGACACCCTGTACAATAAATACGATTTAATATTATTTCACCACTCAAAGTATGTGGATGTTTATATTCAATATAAACGGCTTCCAGATCGTTTAATACCATTTTTGTACCCACTTTACAATTGCGTGGCAAGTTATCATTCTCTTTAAACACAGATAGAATACATTCAAAAGCACGCACAAATAGGGTATCGTTTGCCACAACATCATTATTAAATTCAAGTTTATAAATACTCCTTTCCAAACGAGGGTTTATTCTTTCCAATCCGAGCTTTTCAACCGTAACTCTTCTTCACAACGCATAACGGCAATTGAAGTAATCTTCTAAAACGTGCCGACCACTGACCATTATATAAAGAAATAGTTCTTCAGGGTGAACAGTGTAGGTGAGCTCTGCCCTGTACCGCTCGAGTCCTTTGTACCAAAGTTCGTGATATTTCGAAGAGTCTATACCTTTTAAATACGCATCCAACTCCAAACCATTCTCGCCTTGCTCCTCCCTACACTCGGTAAAACCGTCGAGCAGAGCGGTGTACGCGTATTCGAGAGCCGTGTCAAAATAAAGCATATCGGCAACACGCGCGTCCAATATAGGTTTTAGTTTTCGGAAACCGACGACTTCAAACATTCTGTCAAGAATGAAACGGTTTCGCGTGGGAATAAGGACGTTATTGTCAGCTGTATTCTTCCACATCAACCGTATACCAAGGCATGTCTAGTTTCGATTTATACACAACGTATAAATAACGGCGTACGAGAGTGCATCACTAATGTGCTCTCTTTTTGTGCCTACACCTGCAGGTATTTTATAACGATCTTCGCTCCACTTCTCAACCACCACGAAGATTCTGTTCATCTCCTCAACACTTAAATAAATAACATTCCGCTTACCAGAGTTTGATTGTCTACACCTCATTTCAAGTACACAATTAATAGCGCCGGTTTACGCCTGAACACAAGCACTGACTTCGTCACGGACACATCGTATACGGCATTGAGGATACTGCTCCACGGAAGCTCCATCGTTTTCTCCTGTGAGAAGAGCACGTCCAGTCGGGTCAAACTCTGAGGTGACTATGAGCAGCCGGTGCGCGGTTCGGCTCGGCGGAAGGTGTGGGGGGGATGAGTCACACGGGCGCTTCATACCATACGTTAGTGATTCGTGCACGGAGTTGTTCCAACATGAAAGAACCGAATATTTGTAACCCATTATGCCGGTTAATCAGAATTTTTCTGATACATGAAGTAATAACGGCTTTAATGTCTTATCACTTCCCGGAACCATACATCTCCATTCATTTTCTCCACACATTAACACTCCGGCGCTCTATTTGATAGAAACATGTCCATATTTACCCTTTTTGCTTAACAAGCGATACTTATCCCTAAACTCTATTAAAAACTCGCATAAGCCTTTAGCCACAACCCCACTGCGAACCTCATCATGATATATATGAACGTAATAATAAAAATATTTTAGGTTGTCCATAATTACAAGATTTATATTTTCAGCCGCAGGGTATGCGTACTCGCTATGATGTAACATGACATAATACCGCTTGTCATACCAATCATCAACAAGGTTTACAACCCACACCCGCTGTTTCTCTTCTGTACGTGATGTTTCTTTCACTTTGCGGTGTATGTGCGCCTTTACGCAGTTTAGTCCTATGACCTAGTCCATTACATCGTTTGAGCCACGAAAGCCCGGAATGCTCTCGCCAGAAAAACCGTAGAGTATTTGGACCTCCTGCTCCTCACGCTTCGCGCAGTTCAGTGTGGCCTTAAAAGCCTCAAAGGAGTGAGGACTAGGGATTCTTTTAGTGTTCACCACATCTGTAGACTTTATCGAATACCACTTCATGAATGTCGAGCACGCAATATCAAAGGTAGCCATCACTATTTTCCGTCTACGCGAGAATTCTTCAACAGGTAAAATACACGCCTGAGATCCTGGGCCTGTTGAGGTCAACTGAGCACGCAGGGCAGAGATATGACGAGCTAGTAGCAGGAGTCACGTGATCCATTTGATTGGTCATACAGTTAGCGGTGCTTAGATTTTTCCTGTACACACACACACACACACACACACACACACAAAGAAGAAAATGAAACGCTAATTGAAACGTGATTTGTTTTAAATAGAAAAATAAATAAACATATCGTCAACAAGTAAATAATCTCTAATTCATGGCATATATTCAAATACACGTAATAAATAAATAAACATATCGTCAACATGTAAATAGGCACACACACACATACACACATATATATATATAGCAAACATTCAAGGACCATGGTACCCAAAGGGTACGATGTCGTAGGTGCCAGGAACTTGGTATCGTTTCCTGTAGGTGTTACGACAAACCTTCGTGCCCTTAAGTTCCTTCACGCTACCTAATTTCTGTGCTCGGAAGTTATGAGTCTCCCCAACCAGATGGGGTTATTGGTCATTACCATCGTCTTCTAAGCTCACTATATCTTTGAGCGATTCAAAATTGACGATCTGGCGGTTGGCGTGGTTAAGTGTGATGCCTTTAGCCTTCATGATGTATTTGTACTCATCCCCAACCCTCATGCGTACACCGTAAGTTTTTGGGCCTGTTGAGACAAAGGAATCGGCGTATGCGATGTCGCTATACTCATCCTTGATCTCATTAGTCAACTCCCCAAGGAATTCCCCAATAGGAGGCATATATTCACCTGCCCTCTCCGTGAATATCACACTATCTGTATCAGCATGCAGAACCCGTTGTCCGAGAGAATGCAGGGGATGCCACAGCTTCATACATGCGTAGGCTATTGTGAAACTGGCTACAGGTATGTTTGTAACACGTGATGTATCTGTAGCCAATTCGGTCCGGTTGTACCTTATTATGTACGTATTACCCACATTCACGATTTCCATGACTTCTTTATCGTTAGCGTTTGCGTAATCCCAGACTTCACTATGTCTGTATTCTGGGCAAACTTCCCCCAAGGACTACTTAGGCACAACTTTGCACTAAAGCGCTTGCCAGGGTTCCTCACAATTTGGTCACGATGTAGTTGTATCACTTCATGATCATGGTAGCGTTGAATATACGCCGATTTTTCATTTTCGGTCTCAACTCCTCGGGGGTATCCTGATGCTTCTACTTTATCCTTCAAAAAAGTATTTATATATGATGTGAAAAGGTTGGGGAGTTTCTAAACCCTCCACACCTCATATATCTTCAGTATTCTGTACCCGACCAGTGGCGAATGGCTAAGGACAGTTCAGGACTTGTATATACCCCTCTGATCTTTCTCTGGTTGATCGTGTGATTACAGTCCCCGTAGTTCTCCTCTGCGCACTTCACACATAGAGGGAACATTAGTTTGTGGTCTATAACAACAGGCAAGCTCGGCATCCATAAATCGCGAGGGTGGAGCACATCTACGAAAGAAAGTCCAAAGTAACTCTCACTCAAGTTAGCTGAGAACTCTTCGATGTTAGGTATGGCTGGGCCCACAAGTTTCTCAGGGGCACCTACAGGGTACGGATTGTTCTTCATCACGTAAGGGTATAATGAACAGAAATCGTAGTAGTGAAGCTTCACCCCATCCGTAGGCGGGAAATAAAGTTTGAAGGGGTACGTCCTCCAAACAAGCTGTCACCGCATTTGAGGGGCTCCACCACCATTGTACGCTTAATGGCCCTTATTTTTTCGCGATGCTGCTCATCGGTTTCCATCCAGCCATCATATTCATGCTCCCACAAAACCTTGTGAGTGAACTGGGAACTTATAAGCTGGTCGCGGGTACGGGTCCATGCGAGGCTGTCGGCTGGGGATCTTCCATGGAGGTCCCCTGTAACGGCGCACTCAGAACATGGACATTCACGCCAGCAGCAACCGTCATAGGAGTACACCGTCTTCTCACCAGTGGCGAGGTCTTTGCTTAGACCATCTGCCCAAAAAACACGACCATTGATCTTAATGGCAACTTCCACCGTTTACGAGCATATTTTATATATACACCTGTCTGCCGCTGTATGTGTGTGAGCCAGTAAATAGCCTTATACCCATAACTGCGCGGTACGTTTCGGGGAATAACAGCTAACGTGCCTTGAGGCATGAAGTTATTCTTGAATACAGTAAAACATAATGAAGCAATCGTGGTTGAGGCTTGTAGCAGATCACAGTTGAAACGGGTTATGTATATCCTTCTAAAGGCTTGAAAGCATACTCTAAGTACACGTACGTCATTCACGCAATAACGTTCACATTCATATGCTATATTGTAAGGGTTATCTTCATTAGAGCTGCTGTAGTAGCGGTCAAAATCCTCACGTTCACTTGTACTCATACATTCATAGTTAAAGTAATGTTTAGGGGTGGTGGACCGACATAATTTAAAGTGTCTTGAGTGAGGAATGTGTAAGGGAAGTACCCTTTTAAGGCTTTGGCTAATTTACAAGGTGTGAACAGCAGGGTGTCTTTAAACTGTACATTTCCCCTTATCTGCATCTATATAAGTTTGTTCCCTCTTTTCAGGGATCACCCGTGAATATCTCTGATGACTCGTGCTCAAGCAGCTCCTTATAAAGGAACTGAGTTTCAAATTTTGCGGCGTTGTGGGCAAGAATCTACACAGTCATTTTTTTTAACTGATCTGCTAACTTGACAATATATAGTTCACAAAGAGTTTCACGGGGAATCTCCTGCAGACACCTTAAAAATGTTTGTCCGCTTACTACATTTGAGGCATTCATCACATTCAATGTTCATGCACTCGTCACAGATAGTCTGACTTACCAGTAAATGTGGGATAACCTCTTTTGTTTCAGGGTTTGTGTAAATTTCTATGTCGTAATAGACGGTTATACAGGGTTTATTTTTAGGCTTGGCATCTTTCATATAACATACATGCTTTACTCCGTTCGCCTTATATTTTTCATGACATGTAAAACAGTGAATTTCATCGCATCTATGCCCGAACTCGCCGCTATCATTCAGCGTATGAAACATACCACACTCACAAATCTTCATTTTCCTGCACGTGCCATGTGGTGAGCAAAACAGACATTATTGAAAAACATGCGTTTACACACATTACAGTCGCGCTTCTCAGCTTCAACTACCCGACTCCCATACCTGGAGCTCTTACACTGGACACAAACCATGTGACACTCCTTACAATGCTTCAACAGATCATTCGTAAACTCCAGACAATCCTTACACAAATCGTGATGGCTTCCATATTTTCAACTTTTATCATAACTCGCGTAAAGAGCCCTTATATTACGGATGGGCAGATACGTTGCCCCAGACGATCCTAAGATAAGTAGGGGCTTTGTGCGTTCTCTCACACCACTTTTTAAAACATACACAGTCCTACGGTTATCATCCAATCCAAACACAACTATACGTACACCCATTACCTGCTCTGCCATTCGCAGCTCTTCAGGCCCCATATTACAGGCAAATTCAAGTCTACAGTCTGCAACCAGGTTACCTGCACGCTCCACTACCGTAGGCCTCCAGATTTTTTTGGCAACTGTATTTAACACAGTAAACATATGCGCCAAGACTAATGCTATAAAGCCGCAACCACGATCAAAACAGTGTCTTTTGTATATCTGGTAACTGTTAAAGTTAAGGGTATAAGGCGTTGCGTTGTGGCCTACAGGTCGGTAGACATGGTCTATATCAATCGTAAAATTCTCCAAATTAAGCTCGGTGCCGCTTTGAGCGGCCTGCATTATACGTCCCAAGATATACTCTACATCTACGTCGGTTAGACGGCTGTAGGGTATTACAAACCCAAAAATCGTCTCTATCGGTATCAGGTGACCCGAACCCGAGCGCCAGACGCGTCCTGACTTCACGCCCCTTACTGCTCTGAAGGGCAAACTCCACAATACGCTCAACCATACGCCGTAGTCCGTGTTCAGAGTCGTCACTATATATGACTCGGGGGTCAATCCTGACTATGTACCGGTTTTTAGTCAGGGCTGGGGTGGTGGTAACGTTGCATAACAGTTCGAGTGATACACCAGCGCCTACAGGTGTTGCTGCTGAGGTGGAGGGTACGAACGAATAGGTGTAAGTGGGTACAACTTTATTTGTAGATGGTGCTACTGAAGGAGTCGTGTCGTAAGACGTGGAGGGTTGCGGCTCTATTACTGTAGCGGATGACTTTACGCGCTTTGTCGAGGAAGATGTAGTCAGCAGGCTCCGTTTTGTAAATGAAACGCGTATTGTATAGAGCATGTATATATAGTACATGCCGATGCAATAACCTGATATCACGTAAAAATGTGTTAATTAAGATGTGTTGTTACAAGAATTGTGTTAATTTTAAAATGTTGAATGGTATTAATAAAATGTTGAAAATATTTGGTTTATTCTTACCCCGACCCACACACACGTACAAGAAAAAAATAAAAAACTTACATCACCTCATCGACAACCTCACATTCGGGTAATGCCGGCTGATCGTCCCTAAAAAGGAAAAAATATTATACAGTTGGAGCATTCCTAAAAATATGTGCGTTTAATTATTATTATTATTATTATTATTATTATTATTATTATTAGAGTTTAAAGATGTTTAGCTCTCCGTTAGAGTGCCTTTATTTACAACCGCATTTTATTCCGTCTTTCGGCAAAAATGTTGAGAATAAAGATATTTTAAAAATAAAAATGAATTCTCACCTGGTGAGGCCAATGGTTTGAGAATCCATTGTTGTCTCGTATTCCAATACACTCCGAAGAAGGTCCGCGTCAGGGCTTTTAAAAATAGAGGGTGCAATAAATATCTTACAGTTAATTCTCTTAAAACTATATATATATATATATATATATATATATATTACGCGAAAATGTGGCGTATACGTTAAATGAAATTCATAGACCACACAAATTGCATCAGCTATATCTTTTTAGATACAGAAAAACCTTAGCGTCATTAAATGTTATTGAGCACACAAGAATAAAAACTTACATCGTTTCTCTTATAATTCAGGCTGAACGTCCCTAAAAAGGAAAAAAATAATATACAGTCGGAGCATTCCTAAAAATAAAAATATTATTGATAGAGTATAAAGGATGTTTATTATAAATGTTCTATTCATTTTAAAAGAGGTTTTATGTAGGTGAAAAGCCGGATGAGACACCTTAATAGACTGAATTAATTACACGACGTAATCGATGCCGCTCGAGCCGGGGTTACTCTCGTAGCGCGATTCTTGTAACGCTGCATGCTTTAACGCCTGGGACGACGAGAATGGGGTTCATTCATCTACTAATCCCATGAAATGGATGCACGCGTCACCACTGTCAAATAACGATGCACGTAGGACAAATTGTTTGTTTTTTCCGTTTGTTTTATCGGTAAAACACAAACAATGTGTCCTACGTACACTTTTACTCTGGACATGACACCCCCATTAAGAAGGCCATATTTTCTTCACTGTTTCTCCGCGCTCTTAGGATCGCCAGTCCGGAATACATCGATGCCGAATTGGAAAAAATCAACGGTATTGGAAGTGATCTGTGCTACCCACCTGCGTTTATGGAATCTTGTCTTAACAAGGCAAAACGAACCTTCTATCCTGTGAATAATAACACTCGCACTTTGTCAAAGAATATTTTAGTACTTCCATTTTTCCCGGGCTTTTTAGGCATTGCTAATGTACTTAAACTTTTGGATATTAATGTAGTATTTTCATATAACAATACTGTGAAAAATATCACAGTAAAAAATAGCCCTACCAATAATTCAGGCATTATCTATAAAATTGGTTGTAAACAATGTGATTCCTTTTACATTGGTCAGACGAAAAAGGATTTGCACACGCGTGTAAAACAGCATCAATATTCCGTTAGAACGGGACAGTCGTCCAGTGCCCTTTTTGTCCATTTGTCAGAGTTATCCCATTGTATTGATTGGAATAATGCTTCAGTTTTGTTTCACTCTAGCAACATTGTTAATAGAAATATTCTTGAGTCTGCTATTATCTAACTTACATATAACTTTAACATGAGCAAAGGTCTTTTTCAACTCGATCCCGTTGTTTTGAATTCGTTCAGAACGGATTTAGACAAGAAGGGCAGAGTGGTAAAACTTTGGTAATTTTCCCTTATAAATTTGTATGCTCCTCTTACAATTTTTATTTTTCAATTTATTTTTATTTTTTTATTTTTTTTGTGACCTATATATCATTCAGGCATTATCTATAAAATTGGTTGTAAGCAATCCATTTGATCTTGTGTTGAATTCGGGCAAAGTGCTAAAATTGGTAGTTTTCCTTACAAATTTGTATGCTCCTCCCACAATTTTTATTTCTATATTTATTATATATATATATATATATATATATATATATATACACACCATATGTCCCACAAAAAAGTACACCCAACTTTAGATTGTACTAACTCCTCCAAAAATTGAGATATTTTGGATCTGTTTGTTTGATTTAATATAGCAAATTATTCCTTGTTAACGTCCAAATTTATTCATGTTTAAACGATTTAGTGTTTAAGCATCTGCTTTTAACTGAAGGGTACAGCAAAATGGGTTGCGCGGAATTATCATTTCTCCCAGCCAGATAGCTCCTCTTGCTTTAACCAATGTGCTACTTTTTACGTCGAAGGATATTGCAAATATTTTTTTTAAATAATTCGAACTTTTGTATCCAAGATACGAGTCATACATATAAATGAAGAATCTGAATTACTAAATTTATAAATAACTTTGAAACCCTTATCATGCAGTTTACACGAAGGCAGCGCGTTCTCATGGTCACAACTTATCTGCAAACTAAAAGCTTAAAACAAGTTCAGAATACCTTCGAACTGCAATTTCCCGATAGAGCTTCTCCAACTAAACATACAATTTTGAAGAATGTTCGGAAATACAAAGAAGAAGGAACGGTCCTCAATTTGAACAAAGGACGTTCAGGCCATCCGAAGACGGCAAGAACAGACGAGAACATTCAGCATGTTCGGCATTTATTAGAGAGACATCCAAACGTGTCCACCAGGCGAAATGGTACAGAACTCTCACGCATGTCATTTCATCGAATAGTTCGTGAGGATTTGAATTTGTACCCATACAGAATGGAAATTCGACATCAACTCATTGAAGGAGATCTACCTCGCCGCCTAAGATTTGCCCAGTGGTTTCTTGAAAAACCAGAAAGATTCACGGAACAATTAGTGGTTGGAGATTAGGCGGCCTTTTTTATGAATGGTCTAGTGAACAGACAAATCTGCCGTCAGTATGCACCAAAAAATCATCCACCTGACAATCATATCTACGAAAAGAATAACTCTAGACAAAAACTCTCTCTGGGTAGGACTGTGCGGTAATGGAGCGTTAATTGGCCCGGTCTTTTACGATGGTAATCTAAATGGTGAAGCTTACCTAGAAATGATAGACCGAGAAATCCTTCCACAAATACGTATTACTTATGGAAACCGATTTAATCGTATTTGGTGGGTGCAAGACGGAGCTCCTGCTCACAGGAGAGTTATTGTGAAGGAACGCTTGCAGGAAGTCTTCCACCAAAGAGTAATTGCTACAGGCCATGACATTGAATGGCCTCCCAGAAGCCCTGACTTGACCCCGTGTGATTACTTTTTATGGGGTAATTTGAAAAATAGAGTATTTGCATCACAACCTATCAATTTAGATGATTTGAGGACTCCCATCACAGCTGAAATCAACTTGTTAAAAGACAATCCAGATCTTATCAAAAGAGTGATGGGGAAGATGAGAGCTCGACTCCAGATTTGTATCGATAGGAATGGCGGTCATGTTGAAAGAAAACGAAACTAAGCATAACTTTTGCAATAAGGAATAAAGAAAAATCTGCTTTGTATCTTATTAAAATTATGTTAAAGTATCTATTATTATGTATTTGTCTTTTCATTACATCGATAGCACACACATTATTTTTTCATTGACCAATTTTGCGCAATCCATTTTGTTGTACCCTTCAGTTAAAAACAGATGCTTAAACACTAAATTGTTTAAACATTAATAAATTTGAACGTTAACAAAGAATAATTTGCTATATTAAATCAAACAAACAGATCCAAAATATCTCAATTTTTGGAGGAGTTAGTACAATCTAAAGTTGGGTGTACTTTTTTGTGTGACATATGGTATGTATATATATATATATATTTTTTTTTTTGTAACCTATATATAGTCTTGAACTCTTTATTTACTTCGGTGTTCCTGAGGATGTCATTAGACGAAAGTGTTTGAGCACTACTCTGTGTTTCCTTTCCTTCGTGGTTTTATTCATCATAAATATTTTTCACGTGTTACTTTCGTGAAGTAATTTCCATATATATATATACTACGTCAATTACGCCTTCTAAGCCAACTCATGCTAAAGAATGAGCTTCATTATACGTTGAACCGAGAACATCTCTCCATTAATATTCTTCCACGCTCTCCTCTACTTTAATATATATATATATACTCCTTCTAAGCCGATTAAGCCAACTGGTTGTGATGCTAAAGCTGACCAGGGTGGCTGGGGTTTCTATTCATTGTCTTATGAGCCACGCCAGTGAGAACATCTCCTCTCTCCTTTAATATATGAATACACAAGGGACAAACTAAATAAATAGCACTGTCTGGCAATTATTCTTGCAATCTCTCCTGGCTGGGGTGACTCTTCAATGTGTTATGAGCCGAGAACATCTCTCTCCTTTAATTAAATAATTAGCGCTGTCTGGAAATTATTCTGGCACTACAGAAGTTATTAATATATATATATATATATATATATATATATATATATATATATATATATATATATATATTAGTGATGGATCGAATAACCGCAACCGCAACCGCAACCGCACTACAACCGCACAAAAATTCACAACCGCAACCGTAACCGCAACCGCCGTTCCATAAGTGCGGCTGCGGTTGTAAGGTGAAAATGCAGCAAAAATATTATTCTTGAAATTCACACTGCCTGTCATTAAGTTTGACATCAGTTTTTCAAATGAATAATAATCCATAACTTTCCAATGGGTGGAGGCTGGGGAAAGTGGTAGGTGGGATGAACAGTGCGATGGGTCCTCGTCCCTCATCCTGGTAACACACTTAGTGCAAAATATGGTTTTAATTAATTTGACCTATTCTTTCATAATAGCTATATAAGTTTAGAATATACTTCATTTAAATAGTATTTACTTAGTAAATACCTTATGTTGAACACAAGTTTTGCAACACACAAATAGCGGTAGCGGTGTATTGCAAAACTTGTGTTCAACATAAGGTATTTACTAAATAAATACTATTTAGTATATATTATGTACCAAGTGTGGCTAAATCGCACTATAGTGGCTAAATCCAGTTAATAATTACGCATTTTTCCTAGTATATGATAACCGCAACCGCAACCGCGGTTGGAAAAAATTCGACAACCGCAAACACAACCGCAACCGCGGTTGTGAAAAACCGACCACTCGATCCATCACTAATATATATATATGTATGTGTGTGTGATATACACTCCTTCTGGTACTACAAAAGTTATTAATATATATATATATATATATATATATATATATATATATATATATATATATATATATATATATATATATGTATACACTACGCACAATCTTGATTATACATTGAACCGAGAACATCTCTCCATTAATTAAATAAATAGCGCTGTCTGGCAAGTATTCTGCCACTACAAAAGTTATTAATATATATACTGTATATGTATACACTCCTTCTATACAGGCCAATTAAGCCTTCTAAGCAGCTGGCTGATTACACCTTCTAAGCCAACTGAGGCTGTCAAGAACTTCAGTTTGTGACGAGACATGCCAGCAAGAACATCTCCATCTCCTCCTCCTCCTCTCTCTTGGGTTATCTTCTTAGGTTAGGGTTAGGTTAGGTTATCCCTTTGGGAGGAAGTCTTTACCCGGTCCACCCTTTCTCTTCCCTTCATGCAACTTGGGGCTAAACACCCTCCCCCCTTGTTGCATACTCCCTCCCCCAATACCCCATCTCCCCCTTTGCAACATTGACCATCTTGCATATCAATTGATTTGCACTCTACATTTTTGCAATCATACTCCTCCTCCAAATCTATCACTTTCGTGCTTCTCTGAATTTCCTGTCTATCTCGAACATAATATGCAGTCTGTTCTATCATATCTCAAGCGCTGAAACTTCTCGGCGTTAAATGTCATGTTGTTGTCTTCTGGGCATTTGTATGTTTTGTTCGTGTCCGTCTACAAGGCCTCCCCCTCTTTTGCATTGCTGATTTTCCTGTTGATTTTTGTATTGTCTGCAAAGGATGTTACTATACTGTTGCTGTTTACTTCATTGTCTATGTCTGTTAGCATGATGATGAATAGGAGTGGGGCCAATACTGTTCCTTGTGGTATATATATATATATATATATAACGGGTAAACTGTACAAGTGTACATACATACATACACATAGTATAAGCAAAAAATTTGTATATCTTTAATTTGAAAAAATTTTCTGTGGAAGTTCGCGTCCAGATTATATAGTTTTATATAGAATGCAATATGTTTAGAAATAAAACACAATCGATATATCCAAAATATATAAGCATTCTGAATGCATTAGAAAACTCTACTCACAACAGGCCTCAGGCCACCTGATATGTCTTTGTTTAACTGTACCATCAGCCAAACATTCAAGTATGTTTCTGTCAAAACTATATCGTATAAGCAGTTTTTTTCTGGAAAGAAAGGTTCTGGAATTCTGCTATAAATTTTCTACAAGCTTTGCCATTCATTACCTCATCCCACCCAGTGACCATCCCCAATCTAAAAAATGTGCTCTTCCTATTCCTAAACTTTTGTCACGTAACCCAAAAAAAATTAAATCGGAAAAAAAATAAAAACATGAAATTTTCTTCTGCATGTTGACAGCAAAAAGTATCGTAACGACGTTTCGGCGTGTTCCGTCAGAAAAAAAAGGCATACGTATAAATAAGTCCAGTACATACGGTATATACGGATATATGGCCAGGCCTGGAAAAATTACATTTTTTGGGGATAATTACAATTACAGTTACACTTACTTTTTAGAAATGTTGAAGTACAATTACTTCGCCTCCGACAGTCACAATTATAATTACTATTACAGTTACAATGACATCATCTATCAAACAAGTTAAATAGGCAAGCTCATATTCGCCAATTAGAAATCATCATGTTTTTCACATAGATGTATTTATTTATTGTTTAGTGTATATTATTTCATAAAAAGGGAAAAATGGAAATGAGTATCAATGGATCACGAATCAATATATTTTAATATCAGGCAAGTTGTTTCAGTTTCAATTATTAGAGAGGAAACTTTGATTTAAGATATAATCCTACAGTATGCTGTACTACATAAATTTTTATATATTCCACTTGCATATTTAAATAGGAGTAATTGTGTCGAAAACACTTCCTGATTACATTTGATAAGGAGAATACTTTTGAATGTTTCTACACCAAGACCTCCTACACAATAAAAGTTTCCTGCGATTGAGAACGCCCTTTCCGATCTTTCAAGTTTCAACAGAAGAAATCGAGCAGATTAGTAAGACAAGAACGATTACGTAGAAAGCCGGGTTGAGAACCTTTGATTAATTTATTAATTTCTAAGTGATTAATTATTTTCTCCTGAACGTATTGAGTATGTTTCTCATGTGTTGGGTGGTTCAACCCACACAGCCGTACTTGACCGGGTGGAATCAAAGGCTTTTCGTCTCATCAATTCCCCGACTCTTACTGACTGTCTTCAATCTCTCTTCGCCGCACTGTTGCCTCACTCTCTCTTTACTATCGCTTAATGGACATTGCTCTTCTGAACTCTAACTGCATGCCTCCTCCTTTAAGGAGAGTACGCAGTACCAGACTTTCTGCATTTTATCATTCCTTTTCTGTCCAACTCTCTAATGCAAGTGTTAATCAATATTTTCAGTCTTTCATCTACTCAACCGGTGAACTCTGGAACAATCTTCCTCAGTTCATCTTTCCCCCTGTCTATGACCTCCCATCTTTCAAACGCAGAGTGTCTAGGCATCTCGAAAATCCCGGATCTTGATTTTGGCTCTCTTCTTCTTCTATGGGAGGGGCACTTTTGCGGGCATTTGCCCTTGGCCCCTCCTTCCTGCATACAAA
Organism: Bathynomus jamesi; assembly: GCA_023014485.1. Classification (NCBI taxonomy): domain Eukaryota; kingdom Metazoa; phylum Arthropoda; class Malacostraca; order Isopoda; family Cirolanidae; genus Bathynomus; species Bathynomus jamesi. The sequence continues at coordinate 329,364 of JAJOZX010000128.1, forward strand.
AAATCGTCGGTACTAGGATAGTTATAAAATGTTTATCGCTCATTTGGAAAAAATTAACAAATAAGTTTTCGTATAATTGTTTACAAAATTATTTAATACTTTCTTTGTCCCCCACAGGCTTTTAAAATTTTTATCAGTAGTTGGCTGTTTATTGATAAGAGACTGTTGGCAATTCTGAATTATAGAATTTTTTCTATGAATCCTCATGGAAGAGGGATGACTGTGCAAGCCATTAATAAGCAGTAGGTCGGCGTGGTAAAGAGCTATCTACAGATCTTGCGAGATCTATTATTGCTGCACACGAGTCTGGAAAGGGTTATAGGAAGATAGGAGAAGGACTTCGAATTCCATTTACGACGGTTGCTGCAGTTATAAAGAAATGGAAAGGCTCTGGAACAATCAAGATGTGGACAAACTTGCAAGATTTCAGAATGTACAGCTAGACGGATTGAAAGAATGGATGCTGCGAATTCACGAGTAACTGCAGGTGATATTTGCCAAGCATTAAGACTGTCTAAGATCGATATCCATCCCTCTACTGTACATTGAGAAAGAATGGTCTGTATGGAAGAGATGCACGAAGAAAGCCTCTGCTACGAATAGTGCACAAAGAAGCTAAACGAGCTTCTTTATGCGCTATTCTTTTTTCTATGCAGAATGGAGGGGCCAAGGGTGAATGTCCGCAAAAGCGCACCCCCCAATAGAAGAAGAGAGCCAAAATCAAGGTGGTTTTCGAGATGTCTATGACCTCCCACTTTTCAAACGTAAAGTGTCTAGGCAAGAGGAAAGATGGATTGACGAAGATTGTTCCAGAGTTCACCGGTTGAGTAGATGAAAAATTGAAAATACCGAGTAACCCTTGCGTTAGATAGTTGGGCAGGAAAGGAGTGAGAAAGTGTAGAAAGTCTGGTGCTGCGTGCTCTCCTTAAAGGAGGAGGCATGCAGTTAGAGAGTTCAGAAGAGCAATGTCCATTATAATAGCGATAGTAAAGAGAGAGTGAGGCAATATTGCGGCGAAGAGAGAGAGATTGAAGACAGTCAGTAAGAGGCGGGGAATTGATGAGACGAAAAGACTTTGATTCCACCCGGTCAAGTACGGCTGTATGGGTTGAGCCACCCAACACATGAGAAGCATACTCCACACAGGGGCGAACAAGACCCATGTACAGAGACAGCAACTGAGTGGGAGTGAAGAAACCGCGGAGGCGGTACAGCACAATTAACTTCTTGGAAGCTGTTTTGGAAAGAGAGTATATGTGATCTTTCCACGAAAGATCACGAGAAAAGGAAATACCAAGAATGTTAAAAGAAGAGGAAGAATTCAGTTGTGTGTTGTTGAAGGTAAGGGGATAGTCGTGTGGAAGAGTGTGACGAGTAGACAGATGAAGGAACTGAATTTTTGAGGCAGTGAAAGCTACAAGGTTTTTTCTTTCCCAATCAGAGAGAGCAGAAAGGTCAGAGGAAAGGTGCTCCATAGCTGTACTACGCGAATCATGGAGCGACTGTTATGAGGGACGCTTTGGGAAGCGGGTGGAGAAGTGAAGAGTGGAATAATCGGCATAGGAGTGAATAGGACAGGAAGTGCGAATTAAAAGATAATTGATAAATAAACAGTGGTGTAGTGCTGTGGGAACGCGTGGGAACGGCGTTTCCTCACTATTTCAAATAAATCCGAACTTACAAATCTCTAACGTCATGAAATTTTAATTTCCACCCCTAGAAGAAATATGAGAAAGAATCATTAACTGCTTCATTTCTTTTAGCTTCGACTGAGGCAATGCTAGCCTATAAAGATCTGGTGAAACAGTCACCACGGCGTACCAGTTGTTAACTTTTTTTTAGTTAATCATTCCAGTTGTTAGCTATTTTTATTGATCATACTGGATGTCGTATATCTAATGACACTGGAAATACTGCATCTTCAACCTTGGAATATATCCTAATATCCAGTGCATATGACCTCAAAATATCCCTGAAATTGGTCAGATTTCAAAAGATTTCCCGGGGGGCTTACAGTGCCCCCGGACCCCCAGCTGTATGGGCTAGCCGCGCTCGCCATTGTCCCCCCCGCATCTGAGTAACACTTTCAAAATGCGTTCCCTCACTTCTTTATTTAGCACTACACCACTGTAAATAAAAGGAAAATAGTGGATGATGGCACAGAATCCCGAGGAACACCACTGTTGATAGCTTTAGGAGAAGAACAGTGGCCATCTACAACCGCAGCTATAGATCGGTCAGAAAGAAAATTAGAGATGAAGGTACAGACAGAAGGATAGAAACCGAAGGAGGACAGTTTCGAAATTAAAGATTTGTGCCAGACTCTATCAAAAGCTTTTGCTATGTCTACCGCAAAGGCAAAAGTTTCACAGAAATCACCAAAGAGGATGACCAAGAGTCAGAGAGATATGCAAGAAGATCGCCAGTAGAGCTTCTCTTGCGGAACCCATACTGACAATATGAAAGAAGATTGTGAGAAGAGAGGTGTTTCAGAATCTTTCTATTAAGGATAGATTAAAAAACTTTGGAAAGGCAAGAAATGAAAGCAACTGGATGATAGTTGGAGGGTTGAGATCGGTCACCCTTCTTTGGGACATGCTGAATGAAAGCGCACTTCCAGCAGGAAGGCAAAGACGAAAGAGTTTGCCTGGGCATGGTGTCAGCACAGAAGCACTGTTCTTGAGAACAACAGGAGGGACACGATCAGGACCGTACGCTTTCCTAGAGTTGAGCTCAGATAGGGCAGAAAAAAACATCTTTGGAAGAGATTCTAATTTCAGACATAATAAGGTCAGAGGGAGGAGATGGTGGAACAGCACCAGAATCGTCCAGAGTTGAGTTGTAAGCGAAAGAGGTACGCCAAAGTTCATCAAAATGATGGATTTGCATTCTGGAAGAAAGTTTACTAGACAGACGAGACCAAAATTGAATTATTGGGAACAACGAGCAACGGTATGTTTGGAGAAACTCAAATACTGCAGTAGAGGAAAAAACATCCTTCCTACTGTTAAACATGGTGGTGGTAGATGGCTTCTTTGGGGATGCTTTAGTGCTTCTGTTCCAGGAAAGCTTGTTGTCATCAATGGAATCATGAATTTGAAGAAATATCAGGAAATTTTAGAAGAAAATGTATTGCCTTCAGTTCGGGAGTTGCGAACGGGTCATATTTGGGTACTGCAACAAGATAATGATCCAAAATATAAAAGTAAGAGTACCATGAAATGGCTTCAACAAAAGAATTTCAAGCTTCTCGAGTGGCCCAGTCAAATTCTAGATCTCAATTTAATCGAGAATTTATGGTTTGATCTGGAAAAAAAGTTGTCTCCAAGCGAAACCCTTCGAATATGAATGAATTGCAATAATTTTATTTAGAAGAATGAGCTAAAATTTCTACTGAGAGATGTTGAAACCATGTATAAAAATACCGAAAACGAATCATTAGTCATTCAAGCAAAAGGCGAATGGGTGGGGTGCGTTTTTGCGGGCATTCACTCTTCGACCCTCCTTCCATCACAAAAAAAAATAATGAATAGAATTAAAAGTCATCCATGATTTCCAATTTAATATTTATTGCTGAATAATAGGATATAGTAGATATCAATTGACTAGGGAAATACTCCAGGGGAGAGGGGGGGGACGTTAGATAGGAGACAGGGAGTGCTGGAACTCCCGATTTCCCTGTCACGGTCCTCCTTAGCTGATCTTTTTCCGTGTCACATCTGCTCTGCGAGTAATCCAGCATGTTCTCAAACACACACTTCTTTCCCTATTCCTCACTACATACACATGCGTCTTACACACTACACAATCTTTTCAAAATTAAAAAAGAAAACAACAAAAGTGGTATCAATCTCAAGAGCCTCGAGTACTCAAGAACCCATTTCTATCTCCCCTGCTGCCGATGCCGGGAGCGCAGACCCAGGCAGCGGGGCTGGTTCTACTACTGTCCATTTGAGATGTTCTGGGCCTCTGCCTGATTCACTTTCCAAAAACTCCTGCAACATTCGTGGCCTTTCCTCAAATTTTCAGTATGTTGAACACTACCTCTTCTCGTCTAAACCTCACCTTCTCTTCCTCAGTGAAACTCAGGTGTCTGGAAAGACTGACAGCAACCCCGTTTATGTACCCTCTTACTTTCTCTGTACCCTCTTTCATTCTAAATGGATGTTGCGTATATGTACGCAACGACCTTACTTGCTCTCGTATTCCTGAACTTGAATCTTTCGAATTCTACACCCTCTGGCTGCGGTTTACATGCCAGTCTCAAACTAAATACATCTGCGCTCTCTACCTTTTTCTTAATTCTGCTAACTATCCAAAACTCTTTGACCACATCACTTTTAAAATGTAATATATTCTATCCCACTCTCCTTTTGCTGAACTCTCCATTTTAGGAAATTTCAATGTTCACCAGCACCTTTGGCTTTCCTCCCATTTCAATGACATCCCTGGTGAACTAGCTTACAATTTCCCTATCCTGAATGATCTAGAGCAGATTGTATCCCCGATCGCCTTGGAGATAGGTCCAACATTCTGGATTTATTTCTCACCACTCATCCTTTTTCATACGCTGCCAAACTTTTTTCTCTGTTGCGTTCCTCCGATCACACTCTTATATTTGTTTCCTGTCCTATCGCCCCAATTCGGCCTTTGGATCCTCCCAAGAGGAGACGCTTTCGGCACTTTGGTGCCGCTGATTGGGAGGCCCTTGGGCAGTTTCTTTGGTTTCCCATGGATTGATTACTGCTTCCGTGACCGGGACCCTTCCGAGTGTGCTGAGCTCATCACAGAGGTGATTCTCTCGAGCATGGAATCGTGCAAAATCGGTTCTTCGACTCGCCAAAAATTCCTTCATCCGACAAAAATGTGAAAACCTATCCAGTTCTAATTCTTCTCGATCTTTCTGGCATCTAGCTAAAAACCTCTCCAACAACTGTACTGCTTCTTCTTCTTTCCCTCCCCTTTTCCTTTCTGACGGCTTACTTGCTGTCTCTTCTCCTGACAAAGCTGAACTCTTCGCTCAAACTTTCGTTTCCAACTCAACCATGGACGATTCCGGTGCTGTTCCTCCATCTCCTCCTCCCTCTAACTTAATTATGTCTGAAATTAGAATCTCTTCCAAAGATGTTGTTTTTGTCCTATCTGGGCTCAACTCTAGGAAGATGTACGGTCCTGATGGTGTTTCTCCTGTTGTTCTTAAGAAGTGTGCTTCTGTGCTAACACCCTGGCAATCTCTTTCGTGTTTGCCTTTCATCTGGTACTTTTGATTCATGTTGGAAGTTTGCTTTCATTTGGCATGTCCCAAAGAGGGCTGACTGCTCTCAACCCTCCAACTCTCGTCTAATTGCTTTGATTTCTTGCCTTTCCAAAGTTAATGAATCTATCCTTAATAAAAAGATTCTAAACTACCTCTCTCCTCTCAATATTCTTTTAGATCGCCACAATGGGTTGCGCAAGAGACGCTCTACTGGTGATATTCTTGCATATCTCTCTGACTCTTGGTCATCTTCCTTTCGAGATTTCGGTGAAACCTTTTCTATTGCGCTTGACATATAAAATTTTTTCCATCGGGTCCAGCACAAATCCTTAATTTCTAAACTGCCCTCCTTCGCTTTCTATCCTTCTATCAGTACCTTTATTTCTGATTTCCTTTCTGGACGATCTATAGCTGCGGTTGTAGATGGCCACTGTTCTTCTCCTAAAGCTATTAACAGTGGTGTTCCTCAGGGCACTGTCCTGTCACTTCCTATTTTCCTTTTATTTATCAATAATCTATTAAATCGCACTTCCTGTCCTATCCACTCCTATGCCGATGATTCCACTCTTCACTTCTCCACCAGCTTCACAAAGCGTCCCTCTTAACAAACACTCAATGTTTCGCGTGCTACGGCTATGGTACACCTGACCTCTCATCTTTCTACTCGTACAATATCTGATTGGGGCCGAGAAAACTTTGTGGTTTTCAATGCATTAAGAACTCAGTTCCTCCATCTGTCTACTCGTCACAATCTTCCAGACGACTATTCCCTTACCTTCAACAATACAACTTCAACTCAATCCTTCCTCTTCTCTTAACATTCTTGGTGTTTCCTTTTCTCGTGATCTTTCCTGGAAAGATCACATATACTCTCTTTCCAAAACAGCTTCTGAGAGGCTAAGTGTGTTGTACCGGCTCCGTAGTTTCTTCGCCTCCCCCCCACTCAGATGCTGTCTCTGTACAGGGGTCTTGTCCGCCCGTGTACTGATACGTTTTTCATGTGTGGGGTGGTTCAATCCACACAGCCCTACCTGAGTGGATGGAATCAAAGACTTTTCGTTTCATCAATTTCCCGCATCTTACTGACTGTCTTCAATCCCTTTCTCTTCGCCGCAATGTTGCCTCATTCTCTCTTTACTATCGCTATTATAATGGACATTGCTCTTCTGAACTCTCTAACTGCATGCCTCCTCCTTTAAGAAGAGCACGCAGTTCCAGACTTTCGACAGATTCTCACTCCTTTTCTGCCAACTCTCTAATCGATATTTTCAATCTTTCATGTACTCAACCAGTGAACTCTGGAACAATCTTCCTCAAGCTATCTTTGGATCTATGACCTTCAATCTTTCAAACGCAGAATGTCCATTGTCCAGGCATCTTGAAAACCTTGTACCTTGATTCTGACTCTTTTCTTACTCTGTGGGAGGGCCGTTTTTGTGGGCATTTGCGCTTGGCCCTCCTTCCTGCATAAAAGAGCATGTAAACATCCTGGAACTTACGCTGGTGGGTTTCTTGGGACTCAAATGGCTGTCTGACTGGTCTATGGGTATATGAATGGTTGGAGGTGACAAGGCAGATTTGCTTTTAGGCCGAACGTTTCAGCCGTTTCAAACGGGGTACTGGCTGATTGGGTTTGATTGGTTTGAGAGGTGACAGTGTTTGGATGTGCGTTGAAATCAAGTTTCAAATTTTGTAATAATTTATTTTGAAAGTGTTATAATTCGGTGTTAAAACATACAAACAAACAAACAAACAGATAAAACCGGCTGAGGTCGTTTTCCTCGCATGAGGCGGTAACAGGTACATAGAAGAGGTCGGAGTCATTCAACAATAAATATTATAATGTTTCTTATTATTTATATTAGTACAAGTATTATGTGCCTAAGTCAGTGTTACCGGTGGCCTCTACACTTTATATATATATAATTTAGGCCGTTTCGAAAAATCGAAATTTATGATGGCTCAACGCACACATACTAAAAACATAATACTATGTCATGAATAAAGACTTCATGCAAAATATTAAGACAAGAGCTTATTGTTATCCCACCCCTCAATGCATATCTATTTTACCCCTCATGAGAAAATTTTCATTTTTCTGGCAAATATATTTATTTATTTTGTGATGTCCTCTTAAATTTGGTATATAAAATTCATAAATAAAATTGGAAGATAAGTAGGTCATTTTCAGGAATGGTCCAGTAACCCCCCTATATTCTTTAGAGAGAATTCTAGAAAATTCTTCCTTCAGGATAACTATTCTAGAATTTCCATTTTTTCCCTTTATGGATTATATGATGTTTTATTTGCTTTTTCATCTATAATTACTGATATTTTCACAAGTTTACTGTTCTAGAAAGGTTACTTCATGTTACTTTACAACTTTCTTACAGTAATCAAGTCATAATATAATTTAGGTGAGTGATTAATGATTATATTATATTATTATTAAGACTATCAGGTGGTAAAACTTTTTCCCTCAGAATTATGGCAAAAAAGAAACAAGTGTGAAGTCTGGTTGGTCGGACAAGTGCTGGAAGAGGGTTTTTCTGAGAAGCAGCTTCCACTAACGTGATGTCCTTAAACGTCTTTTTATCACATTAAGGTGGGAAAGCAAAATGTCTCTGTAGCTTGTGCAACTGTAGCCAACGAAGTTATTGCTATGTGGGAAAAAGCCTCCTTAATTACATCCCACAAGCCTTATATTGTCTCAAAGCTTAAAAGGCTTTACAATAAGCATGAAGGGCTGGTCAAGAACCGAACTCGACGAACTCCTACCCAAGAGAAGAATGAAGCAGAATTTGTCACCAGCTTAAAGAAGCTTTTCGATGTAGCTCATTCAGAAGTGGAAACAGAAATAAAATTGCAGGAGGATAAAGATTTTCTTAAGGATCAAAGGAACGATCGGAAAATGATTATGGGTCCAGAAGACAAGGAGTTTCCAATAAAGGCAAAAGCACGACAGATAAGCATGGAAAGAATGGAAAAACTTCGCAGGAAATCAAAGGAAGAAATGAGGCAATTGACAAAGGTTGTGGATCTCAACCAATGTGAAAATTCGGTTCAGGAGGAAGTGAAGAATCATCTGGTGTTGAATTGTTCTACAGAGCACTCTCATCATCTTCTTCAAAAAAGGAGAAGCTTGAACCAGGTGTAATTGTTAGGGATAAAAAGTTCTTGGCTGCTCTGGACCGCACTGGAACATCTGCAAGAGCTGCTATGCACATTGTGGCACCTGCCCTTTCAACTGCTGGAGTGGAAATTGAAGAGATCATACTTTCATCATCCTCTATCTACAGGTCTCGGCGATCAACACGGATGCAGATGGGAGAAGACATTAAAGCCAGTTTCCAACCAAATACCCCTTTAATAATTCATTTTGATGGAAAGCTTCTTCCATCCATGCATGGGGGTAAGATTGATGTAATGCCCATTGTTGTGACTGGTGCAGGCGAATTAGAAAAATTACTGTCTATTCCAAAGCTTATTTCTGGAACGGGAGAAGAAATGAGGAGAGCAGTTTTAGATGTCTTGAAGCAATGGCCACAAGTAAATGAGTGGGTAGCAGGCCTTTGTTTTGATACTACTGCAAGCAATACAGGTATCCATGCTGGGGCTTGTACCATCATCCAAAAGGCCCTTCAGAGATCACTCCTTTTTCTGGCATGCCGCCACCATATCCACGAGCTTCTTATCACTGCAGTTTTTGACATGTTTTTCTCTTCTTCGGGTCCACAAATTCCCTTATTCAATCGATTCAGAGATTGTTGGGATAACATTGATCAGCAGAATTACAAGCCCTATGAACCCAATGATCTCACCTCAGAATCTTTAGATCATTGGATCTTGAAGCACAGAGACAAGCTTATTTCTTTCATCAACTCCAAACTTCAAGAGGGCCACACTCGAGGTGACTACAGGGAATACTTAGAACTTGCACTTATCTTCCTTGGTTGTCCAATGCCTAAAACAAATAAAGGCTCTGATAGCAGATTCCACTACCCAGGAGCTTACAGCAGAGCTAGATGGATGGGAAAGGGCATCTATTCCTTAAAAATTTACTTATTCACCCCTCATGAAAAACAAGCTCTGATACGAATAAACGCCTTTTCAGTGACAGTTTATCTTCAAGCTTGGTATACATCTCCAGTTGGAATTGATGCTCCAGCAAATGATTTGGCCCTCCTCAAGATGCTACATATCTACAAGATCCAGATTGATAAGGAAGTGGGTGCTACAGCCCTCAAAAAACTTCAGAACCATGGTTGGTACTTGAGTGAGGATCTTGTAGGATTTGGCTTTTTCTCAAACCTCGTGACTGAAGATGATAAGGTTCTAATGCTCCACAACCTTCACCACGCGCCTCCTCGAAAAGTGAGGGCAAGAAAGGTGGACCCCCGAATGTTGCAAAACCCCAATGACTTAAAGATTACCAGTTTTGTCACAACTCAAACACAAGACTTCTTCAAGTGTTTGAAAATAGAAATTCCCAAGAAACTTGAAGACATTGAGGAGCACCGTAATCGGGTCATGGCAGTCAAAGTAATCAACGACTGTGCTGAACGAGGAGTCAAACTGGCTACAGAGTTTAATGAGAAGCTCACAAAGAGTGAGGAAGAGAGACAACTGGCCTTTCAAATCATTGAAAATCAGAGAAAGGAGGTCCCTCAGCCACTGAAATCCCTATATTCTTAATCAATATATGTCTTAAATAGAATTTAAGTCGCTTTGTTTTAAAACATACTTTTCGTTCAGTCTTATATTTGCTCTAATTATCCATTAATGTAAAAGAAGTGCCATCTGAGGGGTGCCTTTTTATCATTCAAATAAAATGATATTTTTTCTATTTGTTTTTCTTCCTTTATATAAAAAAATAAAAGTGTGTGCGTTTATCAAAATTCAATTTGAAAAATTACCATATAATCGTGAAACGGTCTAATATATATATATATATATATATATATATATATATATATATATATATATATATATATATTTTTTTTTTTTTTAAGTTCGGGAAGAACCGATTCGCCTCTATTTAAAAGGGCATATCTCGGCGGAAAAACAAAGAAAAAGTGAGAGGAAAGACAGAGGAAAAAGAAAGGGCGGAGGGGACAGTCGAAGTGGAAAAAGACCAAGGATGACAAGGACTGCAGGGTCGAGCCCCATCATCCTTGGGTGCTAGGGCCGGGAGGGCGCACGTGAAACCTCCAGGAACAAGCACGTACAAACGAGCACAAAGAGCACTCAAGAGCACGAGCTTAGAACCCCCTTGCGGGGATATATATATATATATATATATATATATTATATATATATATATACATATGATACACACAGACCGTGCATGAAACAAGGAACTCCTCCGGGAAAATTGAATACACTATAGTCAGAATAAATAATAGTAAATGACAACACTATAGTTTTTTCTTTTTCATGATGTTAACCCGACGTGGGCAACGGGTCACTCGCAAAGAGGCCCCAAAAATAGTGTTTGTCATAGTGTTTGTAATTTACCATTACTTATTCGGACTATAGTCGATTTAATTTTCCCAGAAGAGTTCCTTGTTACATGCACGGTCTGTGTGTATCATGAAAAAAACTCAGGGGACCATTCTGAGTTCAATCCCATCATGAAATGGACATGTTATGTGCCTTGAAAAGTGGACGCTCAGTTTTGCCAGTTGAGGTTTAAGTTTTGGTTTTTGGCTAAAAATACAATAGTTACTCCTTTTTCTTTGATGTATTCAATCCAACGCGAATGCAACGAGTCTTTTGCTTATATTGAGGGTCTGGATATAGTAGGCTAGGTGTGGCTGTAACCCCTAGATCCTGTCCCAAAGCTGGATCCTATCTGCTTTGCAGATAGCTGGTGAAGGAAGCTATATTTTTGGGGCCTCTTTGCGAGTGACCCTTACCCACGTCGGGTTAACATCATGAAAAAGAAAAAGGAACTATAGTATTTGTCATTTACCATTATTTCCCAGAAGAGTTCCTTGTTCCATGCACGGTCTGTGTGTATCATGAAAAAACCTCAGGGGACCATTCTGAGTTCAATCCCATATAATATATATATATATATATATATATTAATTCGTCATCGTGCTTCCAGTGGCCTCTAAACCTTATTTTTATATTATTATTGTGTTAACGTCCTACTAGTAACCCCTAAACCTTATATTAATCATTGAAAATATTCACCACTGAAATGGTGGCCCCTATAGTTTATATTATTATTATTAGTAGTAGTAGTAGTAGTAGTAGTTGTGTGCCTAAGTCAGTGTTACCGGTGGCTTCTATACGTTATATTTATATTATTATTGCATTATCCTGCTCCCGGTGGTCTTTAAACATTATATTTATGTTATTATTGGGCCATCGTGCTGTCGGCGGCCCCTAAACCTTATATTAAAACTGAACATTTTATTAAAAAGGTGACCGCTAAAGTTCATAGTGTGATGTCACACTTTCTTTTAATCAGAAGACATTAACGGATTCAAATCTTATCAGGGATTAAAAAAGGTTATCAGGAATTAAAAGATCTTATTAGGGATTAAAATTTTACTCTACTGGCGATCCCCTCTGGCACTCACTTTCCCTCCCTTCATTTCCCCTCTGGCGTTCCCCCCTTATTTTCCTTATGGCACTGGCACTCCTTTCATTTCCCCTCTGCCACTGGCATCCCCGCCTCGCCCACACTCTCCTCAAATGCACCCATGCTACTAACCCATCTACTGTATCTATGGTTACGAATGGTTAAAATTTAAAAACAGCGCATTTGCTATGCCTGAAACATCGATTATTATGGATTAGCTTAAACAGTTGTTTAGGCTATTCTTACAATGCATTCTCGACTTTACTTTCTATAATTTAGTTTCTGTTTTACTCCTCATCTGTTTATTTACTCTGAAATGAGCGTCGGGAATAAAGGAAAATGAGTAAAAACAGTGACGGTATGGTGTATACTGCCGTATACCGGCCTACCTCGAAGCACTACCTGTATCATAATTTTCACGCAATGGTTGTGCCGTGAAAATTAATTCCATACGAAAAACAAAGTAGAAGAAATTATTGCGTAAAATCGATGATATTTCTCAGTGAAAAGTGAAAACATATACGTACAGGCATACCCTAATACGCCGGTCCGTGATCCGACGATCCACTTCTACGCCTCTTATTTAGTTAGACTCAAATCCGCGATACGCTGCATAAAAATATGTATTTACGACGAAAAGTGTATGCGCCGTTATTTCTAGCCTCATTTTAAACTAAGCCTATAGTCCAGTCAATCTGTGATTGGACCTGGAATAATTGTAACAGAAATGGTTTCTAACTGTTTTCGCACCCTTACCTCAACATAAATGATATATTAAAAACTTACTACAAACGGGCCAGGCCAATTTCCGTAAATTCAAGATGGCAACCTCTACCATCGGTAACAATAAAGTGGCACCAAATTTTTACTATTCAATCAATTTCTTATTGTAATATATCATTCTGTAGATTTTAATGGTCAACGAAACCATTAAAATGGATTAGAATAGGATCTGATGCTTAGTTTGTCAATTATGGTGGCCATCATGAATTTTCAAGATGGCCGACGTGTGAAAAACCTGCATTTATGTACTTATATCTTCGTTTCTAATATATGTAGGTTCACAATTTTTGTGTCTAAACATACATTTTCAGGGTCATGGAATATAATTATAGCGCTTAGGATATTGTCAGGTCGGTGGTAGGCCCACCATGGCGGCCATCTTGGATTTTCAGGATGGCCGCTATGCGAAATCATATATGATCCGAGTTTCTTAATACACCTGAATCCTAAACTTGGCGCTTAAAAATGCAATTACTTCCAGGTCCAATCAGTTTCTAAAACAAAATTAACACTGTAATTTTGCAATAAAATTAATTAATTCTATTATTTTGTTTCAGGTCAAAATGGATTCTGAACGTTTCGAAACCTGTGCAATATGTAAAGAAGTCATAAATGACCGTGATTCTTATGTGACACTAACAAAAAAAGGTGCCTTGGGTGTTTGCAATGCTAGCAGAGAAAGAGACGATGACATCTTTGTCACAGCTGGAGACAAACTACATAGATCATGAAGAGATCCATATATTAATAAGAACAACATTGCATCTTACAATAAAAAGAAAGCATCCACATCTTCTGATGCCACTGCATTTAAATTTAGTTTAAGATCTGATCACGACTTTAATTACAAATTGGATTGTTTGTTCTGCAAAAATCGCATCACCGAAAGAGATAAACGGGACAATAAAGCTTTTCAAGTGATGTGCAAGAATCGTGAGTTTGATATCAGTATTCTAAAAGTTTGCGGACAGCGCAAGGAAGGCTGGGCAGTTGATGTAAAAGGGCGTATAGCTTTTGTAAATGATTTACATTCAGAAGATGCGGTGTATCATCAAGCATGTCGTACTAACTTTCGTATTGGAAAAAGTATTCCAAAACTATACGATAGTAACACACAAACGAGTCAAAGTTTAAAAAGGGGTCGGCCTTATGATGAATCTCAAGAGGCTGCCTTTGCTTTTGTGGCGAATTATTTGCGAGAAAATGATGATGAACAAACCACAATCAATGATCTTTTGTCAATAATGCAGGATCGTCTGAAAGATTCATCAAGTCATGCATATACTTCCAAATGGCTGAAAAGTCGTTTGATGGAGCATTTTAAAGATGAAATTGTCACGGAGATTAATGGGAAACATAATGTTGTCACATTCAGATCAAAAACCAAGAATATTCTCTATGATTTCTATAAAAGCAAGAAATCAGATGACGTAGAAACTGAAAAAAATCGCATTATTGAAACTGCAGCAAAGCTGCTAAAAAGTGAAATTAAAGAATGCGATAGTTCTTCAACAATGTATCCATCCACCCAAGACATAGAAAAGATGTTTGTTGCCAAAAGCAGTGACCTACGAATTACCTCTATTGGGCAGGCAATAATGCAAGCAGTCAGACCAAAAGCAATATTTGCCCCACTTCAGATTGGCTTGGGAGTGCAAATGCATAGACAATTTGGATCAAGGTTTTTGATTGACTCTTTACACAGTCACGGATTTTGCTCTTCCTTCTCAGAGGTTCATAAGTTTGAAAGAAGTGCGGCATATCATCAGGGGACAGAAATTGAGGGAATTGACAATGAATCTTTCATACAACATGTTGGTGACAATGTTGATCACAATATTAGAACAATCGATGGTCTAAATACATTCCACGGTATGGGTATAATTGTTACAGTTACTCCCAAGGTAGCTTCCACGAAATTAGTGCCAAGAATAGATGTCACATCAAAGGAGATTGTGGACATTTGCAGCATCGAAACTCTCATATTTCGCTCGCGCAGAAAATCTTCTTGCGCCTTAACATACAAAGATTTGCATCAATTTCAATTTCATGCCGATGATCCAACAAGTTGCTTCAACATTTTATGGAATTGTGCCTGGATGCTGAAACCTCAACGACCACTGTGAAATGGCTTTATGCACATGATGCATAAAGGAGAGCACCCTGGACAGGCTTCTGTTATATTCATGCCGATGATCGATATGCAATCCAGCGACGAATCGTGCATTTTGTCAACCATACATTTTGTGTCTGAGCAAGCGAAGCGCTACATGTCACCGGTACTAACATTTGATCAGCCACTGTACTGGAAGGGAACCAAAATCCAAGAAAGTGTCGATGATGCAAGCCCTTTGAAAGAAATAGTGTTGCGACTTGGTGGGCTCCACACTGCCATGATTTTCTTTGGATCTATTGGGCATCTCATGACTTCTTCCGGACTGCAGACAATGTTAGAAACTGTCTATGCTGAAAACACGGTGCCCCACATGCTAAGTGAAAAAGCAATATCTCGAGCCGTTCGTGGTCATCTACTAGTTGTAGGTGCTCTTCTTCCAATAATGACGTCAGAAATATACGAGTGCCCTATTAAGTTAGACAATGATCTACAGATGCTAAGGCTAACAAAGACCCTAAGATCCACTCTAAGGTTAGCCCGAGAGAAAGGAAAGAGTAGGGGGTAAAGAGAAGAGAATAAGGGGTTAAGTAAGTAGCAACACCTATCACTCGTGGGTTAACATTCATTCAGAAAAAGAGAAAAAAGACTTACCATCATCATCCGCCGGCCACTGCCGACAAGTCAGAAAAATAGTCGAAGAGAATAGGAAAGGTGTGAAAGATGAAAAGAAGTAAAATAAGAACGCTTACAAACCATGAAACAGTCTTAATTCACTGTCATACCATGCAAACTACAGACATGCAAGTAAAGAGAGTTACAGACATGCAAGTAAGGAGAGGATAAGAAAAAGAAAAAGAAAAAGGTAGGTAAAGTTAAACAAAAAGTGGGTTAGTTTACGCTACGAGCTACATCTACGTTCGTGTTAGTCTAATTTTTTTTTTTATTAATTTTTTGCTGGCATATCACACACTGACATTATCGTCAACCGACTCATCCTCGACTACCATCACCAGAGCTCCTGTTGCTAATTGTTTTTTTTTATTTTAAACAACGTTAATGTTTTTAAAATGCCTATCTAGACGGTTCTTAAACATATTAACGCTGGTAGAGTGAACGACGGGCGCGGGAAGATTATTCCATTTATCAATTACTTTAAACGTAAAGAAGTTTTTAGCGATATTCGTAATGAAACGTCTGCCACGCAACTTAAATCCGTTATTACGAGTATTGTTATTATCGAAAGTGAAAGTTTGTCAAAATTTACGTTATCGATTCACTCCTAGTTTCGAGTGAATGCAAGTCTAACTCTTTAATCCTATTTTCATAAGGCTTGTTGCGCAATGACGGAATTAGTTTCGTGGCACGAAGCTGAACCCTTTCTAACCTATCAATATCCTCACGCAAATACGGGCACCAAAACTGAACGGCATATTCTAAATGAGGCCTGACTAGGGACTTGTAAAGGGGCAATATAAGCACACCGGACAAAAAATTAGTCACCCCTAATAGCACCGATAGTAGGAAGTTCAAGGTCACACAGAGGGCGCTGATGTAGCATTGGTAAGTGACAAGTAGCGGTGACGTAGCACACAGGATCAGATCTGTTTCGTGAGGTGGTGAAGAACAAAGTGTGTGTTGGATATAGTCTGCAAAATGGGTCGTGAGGCAGACGTTACTCAGTGGCAAAAAGGAGCCATCGTGTTTGGCAGAGCACACGGACACAAAATGTCTGAAGTAGCCCAATTTGTTGGTGTGTCAACGCGTACTGTCCAGCGAGTTTACAAAGAGTGGTGTAGTTCGCAATCAACTGACAATCGACGGCGTAACTGTGGCCGGAAAACAATTCTCGACAATAGGGGACGCCGCCATGTTTCTCGTCTAGTAACTGCAAATCGTTTTCAAACCAGAGAACAATTGCTCCAAGAAACCAATGAGGTTCTCCAGCGACCAATTTCCGAACGGACATTGCGACGAGAACTGCATGCGATGGACATCTGGAGCAGGGTACCACGGAAGAGGCCGCTGTTAACAGCAAGTCACAAATTGGCACGTTATAAATGGGCTCAGAGGCACAAAAACTGGACTGCGGCAGATTGGAAACGTGTAATTTGGTCCGATGAGTCCCGTTTTTGTTTGTTCTCCAATGATGGGAGGCGACGAGTACATCGCAGGTCCAATGAAACCTTTAATCCTGAATGCGTCGAAGGTGTTGTTCAGGCTGGAAACAGAAAGTGAAGCGCAGGAATAGACACCCACGGACTCTGGCGGAACTTCGGGACCGGCTGATGAACGAGTGGCAGCAAATCGATGTTCAGTACATGCACAACCTCGTAGAGTCTCTGCCTCGCCAGATTCGTGCGGTTATCAAGGCCAGAGGCGCCGTCACACGTTATTAGGTACATTCTGAGAGGGGTGACTAATTTTTTGTCCGGTGTGCTTAATATCCTTCGATTTAAATTCGAAATTACGCGCTATGAAGCCTAACATCCTATTAGCTTTTGCGCAAGACTCCAGGCACTGGTTCCTAACTTTTAAATCCTTAGATACGCGTACGCCTAAATCTACTTCCTCGTCAACGCTCGCTAACTCTCTATCATCCATCGTGTACGTTTAATTATTGTTACGAGAACCTGCATGCAAAACTTTACATTTCTCTACGTTAAATTACATCTGCCACTTATCCGTCCACTCCATAATCCTATTTACATCGTCTTGGAGCCTATTTCTATCGTCCTCATTAACAACCTTACCGCCTATTTTAGTATCGTCCGCGAAGTTTGACACGTTACTAGTCAATCCTACATCTATGTCGTTAATGTAAATTACGAGTAGCAATGGGCTTAACACTGAACCCTGTGGGACACCGCTACCCACATCCAACCACCCCGATTCACTACCATTAACAACGACCCTCTGTCTCCTAGCACGAAGCCATTCCTCTAACCAGTTAGCTACCTGACCGCGTATACCGTGCGCTTTAACCTTCGCATTTAATCTTCTATGCGGAACTGTATCGAACGCATTTTTAAAATCTAAATAAATAACGTCAGCCGCTCTATGCCTATCGTATTCGCGCACTATTTCGTTATAAAATTCTAACAAATTAGTTAAACAAGATCTATGGTGTCGAAACCCATGCTGACTACTAATAATCAAATCTCTACTTTCTAAGTAATCGATGATACGATCCCTAACTACGGATTCCAAAAGTTTACCTACAATTGACGTTAAGCTAATGGGCCTATAATTACTAGGTACCGTGCGGTCGCCTTTTTTAAAAATGGGCGTGACGTTAGCTAATTTGAAGTCTTCAGGAATAATCCCCGTTTCGAGTGACTGATTAAAAATCTTCGTTAAGGGGCCTACGATAACGTCTTTCAAATCTTTCAAATGTCTGGGATAAAAAGCGTCAGGGCCTGGAGCCTTGCTAACTTTTAGCCTATCGATATAATGCGCAATCTCACCCTCGTAAACAGTTATTTCATCCAAAATAGTCTCGCTACTAAATGGAACGATATCGTTCACGTCGGGGGACATTATTTACGTCTTCTACGGTAAAAACTGTCGCAAAAAAGTTATTGAAAATATTCGCCATCGACTGAGCGTCAGAAGCCAAAGCGCCGTTAACATCCCCTAGAGGGCCTGTTATCTTTTATCGGTATACGATTATTGACGTATTCAAAAAAGTTTTTTAGGTTATGTTTACTATCCGCAGCTATAAGTATCTCTAAATTACGCTTAGCATTCCTAACTGATCTTTTAACCTGACGTCTAAGCTCGATATATTTATTAAAGTTAGCTGCCGTGCCATTGCGCTTATTAAGTTTATACGCTCTGTTACGCTCGTTTATGAACTTGCCTATTTCCCTAGTCCACCACTTGGGCCTTCCATGATTTCTAGCGCGCTTGGGCCTTCCAGGAATAAACTCCCTTTCAGTATTCATAAAACTTTCTTTAAACGCCTCCCAATGGAAATTTGTGTCATTACCCATAAATAAGTTATCCCAGTCCACTACTCTCATCCTATCCGCAAAACTATCAAAATTAGCCCTACGAAAATCAGGGACTTCTATTACGTTACTATCCTTAGTGTTTTCTATCGATAACTTAAACCTAAGCATTTGATGATCACTACATCCTAAACTCTCGCCTACTTCTAAACTATCGACTATATATTCGCCGTTCGTCATCACCAAATCTAAAATATTGTCACCGCGCGTTGGTTCGGTAACTATCTGTCGTAAAAAATTATCCTTCATGAACTCAATCAATCAATCTCAAACCCTCCTCATTACTAGTAAAAGTCTCGTAATTAACATTAGGGCAGTTAAAGTCTCCGACAATTATACTATTCCGATTGTCAATAAAGTTACCAAGAAGTGAGTAAAATCTAGTATCGGTGTCCAAGGGTTGAACGGGAGGTCTATAAACAACAAAATTAAAACTAATACTCCGCGCCCTAACTTCAACGCATATCGCATTGCTGCCGGAAAATCTGTCTTAACCTCGATAACCCTAAGGGAATTACGAATGTACAGAAAACGCCGCCACCAAACCTATGTAACCTATTAGTAAAGAGTTTAAAACCCGGTATATCAAGTTCCCCCAACAAGTCCCGAGTCATGGTAAAGTGATAGCAACTATATCGTAGTTGCCGGAATAAATTATCACCTTAAATTCGTTTAATTTATTTCTAATACTACGCGCGTTACAATAGAAGACGTTTAAGTTATTTTTTACCACGGGCCGGCGTTTTAAACTATTTTTCACGTCGGGCCCGCGTTCCCGGACCCACCCACAACGTTTAAAGAAGGCTTCGACCTATACAGCTTTCGCACGTTTTCGTCTATTAACCTACCTAGCCTAGCATTTCCTATTTCATTAAAATGCACCCCATCTTTTATAAAAAGGCTAGGATCACTGAATTCGGACCACAGCTTTACGAAGGGGACATTTTCCTCAGCACAAATCTCTTCTAATTTATTATTCAAAAATATTGTTTTTGACGTAATCCTAAGACCCAACCCGTGCCTATGGGTAATACCTAGAACTGAAGACCTATCTGACCTCGCCTTCATGGACCTAATTAACCCCCTATATCTCTCCAAAAAGTCAGGCACTCTCGTATTGGGCCTATACGAGTCGTTGCCTCCTACCATCGTCACCAACATCGAGTGACGGGAAGCAACGTCAATCCTATCCACTTCGTCTCTAACTCTGTCAACCCTGGTCCCTGGGAGACAGACCCTCCTCCTCTTGGTTGGATGCCGTTCAACGAACTCTTTGTCCATGTGGCGCACTAAAGAGTCCCCAATTAAAATAGTTTCCCCCTCATTCACGTTCCTTTCCGGATGGGCGAAAGGGTTCGAAACCTCGAGAGGGGGGGGGGGATTCTTATCACCTAACGTACACGGCCTAGCTCCACCCTTAACTTCTCTAAATCCCTCCCCATCTACTAATCTCGGCCCAACCTTAACTCCTTCCTCAACTCTATCCAACCTTCCCGACAAGCTACCTAAACTAGAAACTAGGTTACGCACCTCACCCTTCAAATTACTAACGTCTTCAACGTTAGTATTGGTTCAGCTTTCGTCAACCGTAGCCCTACCCCTGCCCTCATCAAGCGTTGCAAGTCTTTCCGTTACCTCACGTACACTGCGTTTTATGTCAACTATTTCCTCCATTAACTCGCAAAAGAAACAAACTGATCTCTCGGTAATCGCCATAGGACCGCCGTTATAATCTTTAAATTCTGAATACCACCGGCTTACCCTACACCTAACACACGACGCTTGCGACCGCATCGCGCAGTTAAAAATTAGTTTATAACCGCCACAAGTTTAAGTTAAATTAAGCCGGCACGCTATGAAAACTTCTAAATCGCTAAAAACCACTAATATTCAATTACCTAACTATAACAATGTGAATATAAACGCAAATATATAAAATTCAAAAGTTTCCAAAAGTAAAATTCTTAGCAATATGCAAAAGTAGATGCAATATCAGAGAGCTCAGGAAATGCGTCCGTTCAGTACAGAGTCAGTCGATTTAATACAGATCTCAGATTTACTTGATAAATCAATCTCAGGAGAAATAAGTTCGGAAGATGTAGAAAAGGAGGAAGTCTTCAAAAAGATGATTGAGAAACTGGAGAACTACAAACATAGCTTAGATTCCTCGAGAATTGCAAAACTGTGGTTCCCATACATAGAAATGGTCGAAATACTATGCACATTCATAAAAGCCGAAAGAACAGGAAACTTCCTTCTTCATTTACTGGCAGAGTATAGCATGCTACCATTTTTCGCAGCGTCTGGACATTTTGCGTATGCTAAGTCAACACGCATCTATCTTCAAAAAAATGTTAAATCTAAAAGAGACCATCCAAATGTTACGCAAAGTTTAGAGAAGGCTATCATGTTGTTCGCAGAAGTAATAGATTTTGGGCTGGATTCTCAACAGATCGGTTATAGAACAAGTTCTTAATGAGGAGTTGAAAACACAGGTGGACTAACTCACTGACGAGGAATGACTGAGGTACAAAGATCAGTTTGGCTACTGTCGACACCAGCCTGTGCAGAAATAAACCGTGCGATGCAGGAAGTTACAGATGTAACGTATGAAGGTAGTGAGCAGCATAAAGAAACAAGACAGGCACGACCTGAAAGAGATTTCAAAGATTCATTGAAAATCTTGGCGTACGCTGTGGCAAGAAACCCCTTCGACAACTGAAAGGAACTCATGAGCATTGACACAGGAGAAATTGCTATTTCAACTGTCAATGTAGACAATGCCAAGGTTATTGGAAGCAACATTCTTGCTTCAATGTTCGGAAAACCAGTTGCAGATTATACGTTCAAGAAGAAAGACGTGGCCATAACAATGAAAGCAAGATCAACTATTAAGATAGATGAAGAAGTTATTCCCGTTGATCCTCTCTTGTTATTCCAACGTCTAATAACCACTGTCAGAGGTATGGGATCAGCTGTAGACTTGGCGACAGCATTCTCGTATGAGCTGTGCACATTTCCTCTTGCACTTATAGAGACAGACGGTTTGTTAAGAGAAGCAAATAAACCACAGCTAGCAAATTCTGTCAGGTCTTCAACTGCGCCTCATGAATCAGAGCTTCACTTCCTAAAGATATTTCATATGTCCTCGATGGAGGATCCTTACTCCACAGAGTACAATGAACAAAAGGAAGAACATACCACGAGATTTGCAAAACTTATGTAGAATACGTCCTCAAGCATTACGGAGAGGGAACAGTCGTTGTATTTGATGGGTATGACGGGAAGCCTTGTACCAAAGATACAACCCACATTCGCAGAACCAAAGGCAAGCAGGGCATACCTGTACATTTAACAGGAGAAATGAAGCTAAATATGAAAAAAGACGAGTTTCTTACTAACCTCGACAACAAGCAGAGATTTCTAGTAATGTTCGCGACTAAAACGAACGAAGAAAACATGAAAGCAATCCATTCATCTGGTGATGCAGACCTTTTGATTGTACAGACAGCAACTGAATCTGCCAAAAGTAAACCAACAATTGTTATTGCAGAAGATACCGATCTACTCATTCTCCTGCTCCATCATGCTGATGTAGATGGTCACAGAATATTTTTCACATCAAAGCAAAAAACTCAATCGAAAGCGAAAACCAAATTGTGGGACATCAAGTACGCTAAATCGAAATTAGGATTGAAGATTTGCGAAACAGTCTTGCTTATTCACGCCTTACTTGGGTGTGATACAACGTCCAGATTGTTCTCCATTGGTAAAGATGTGGCCCTGCAAAAGTTTAAGAAAGACGAAAGCTTTCAACGCTTAAGCCAAGTTTTCAACAACTCAACATCAACAAGAGAAGAAGTTATTACCGCTGGAGAAAAGTTGTTGCTTATTGTTTATGGCGGAAAAAAAGAAAGCTCGCTTGATAAGCTTCGTGTCACAAGATTCTACCGGAAAGTTGCTGCAAGTATGAAAGTTGTGTCTCCCGAGAGCTTGCCTCCAACATCCGCAGCTGCATCATTCCATTCATTGCGTGTTTACCTCCAAGTGCAAGTTTGGAGAGGACTGGAAGATCTTGATCCAGAAGAATGAGATCGGACTGTGAAAAGAGGAAAACTGCTACCAGTTTATACCTCGAAAGCTCCAGCACCAGAAAGCTTACTAAAACTTTTCAGATGTAACTGCAAGGTAGAGTGTCAGAACGCGAGATGTATGTGTTTCAAGAATGGACTGAAATGCTCAGCCTTGTGTGGCGAATGCCAAGGCGTTTCTTGTCTGAACTGTCAGCACCCTTTGGACATAGAGAATGCAGAGAACAGTGACGAAAATAATACAGACCCAGATTTTTACTAACTCACCATCACGCATAGGCTATATCAAAATGCCTATCCCTGTGAAATCGTTATGTATTGATTTGAGTTGACATAGCACGCTATTTTTTCTATAAACTAAATTTCAGATCAATATCTCAGTTTATCCAAGAGTTATGTCCAAAAAACGAAATCAAAACAAGTGAACGTCGTTAATATGAAAATATATATTATCTTCGAAACTATGAAGGATAGACTAGTGGTATTGGGGTTCATTTGAAAGACCTAATCAAAGCCTCTACGATTATGATGTCCAATAGTCAATTTTACTTGAGTATGAGAATAAAAACCCACTCTAATAGACAGAGTTTATTTCCACGACAGTTTCGACGCCCACTGGCATCCTCCTCGGGTGGATACAGAAACACAAATGAAACAAAACAAGAGGGAAAAACAGTTCAGGGATCGACCGTTAAGAAATTCGCACCTAGGTTAGATTCCATTCTCTCGAGACAGGAGGGGCATTTTCATTAAGTACATTCGCACAAATTTTTTTAAAAAACTATCTTCCTGTTCTAAACATACAGATTCTATTATTTTTACATAATTATTACATTTATAATTAAATTTATTACATTTAATATTGCATAATTATTAATTACAGAAATTATAAATTTATTATTACATTGGTTATTACATTGTTGTTTATTATACAGAAATTATAAACCGAAAAAACGAATGAAAAAAGGCGATTAGGAAATAATCCAGAGACCATTGAGAAATTCGCACCTAGGTTAGATATCGTTCTCCCGAAACCAGAAGGGCATTTTATTACAGGGTCAGCTTATAACTACATTTCCACAAATTAAAAATATCTTCTTGTTCTATACATACAGATCCTAATGTTTTGACATAATTACTGCATATATTTATTTCCACATTAATTACTTCCATTATTACATTTACTAAAAGCGAGTAAGGAAACATTCCAATCCAGAGACACACACTTAGGTTCGAACACGTTCCCACGACTCCGTAAGGGATTTATTGACCAAGAATCTCATTAAAGGGTCTAACTTATAAGTACCTTCGCACAAATTAAAATTATCTACTTTTTCTATACACACAGATTCTATTATTTTTCTTTTGACATAATTATTACATTTATAAAGTACCTTACTTGATTCCCAATCTATAGCATGATTATTTTGGCTAGCGTGATAAAAATGGCATTATTAGTATTACAACTTCTGAAGGCATATTTGTGTTCTTTGATACGGGTTTCAATATTTCTTCCAGTTTCTCCCACGTATACTAAATCACAACTTTTACAGGGAATGCTGTAGACACAGGCTTGTTCCTCTTTTGCAACGTTATTCCTAACCAATTTACTTTTCACGGTAGACGAATATTTGAACGCCAAATGGAGAGAATGGAATCTAACCTAGGTGCGAATTTCTTAACGGTCGATCCCTGAACTGTTTTTCCCTCTTGTTTTGTTTCATTTGTGTTTCTGTATCCACCCGAGGAGGATGCCAGTGGGCGTCGAAACTGTCGTGGAAATAAACTCTGTCTATTAGAGTGGGTTTTTATTCTCATATTTTGACCTTCACGTAAAAAAGTGAAGTTTTTTGCACTTTTTACTTGAGTACTTGAGCAATGGTCAATAACGCTTACAATCGCGGTCGATACGCAGCGCGATGTTCTGTTTTTCGTCTTTTAGCATGAGATGGGAGCGCCCCCTATGGACTGAGTAATTTTTTATCAACTAAAAATATTTGCTAACCATCTAGGAAGGATTACTGAAAATTTGAAGAAAAAATATTAATGTTAAAGGTTAGCTGTGGACGAAAAATACAAGATGGTGTCATTTTGATCTACCAACCTGGGGGTGTGAGGGGTTAATGCAAATTCCATTTTTCTGAAAAATTGCCTCTCCACCACTCTACTGCCAGCTTCGGGCCTCCATATATAGTCTTCTCCACCATCTCTGGTGAGTGTTAATAATTTTTAATCTATGTTAATAATATTTAATCTATTTATTATATTTATTTACTGTTAAAGTTATGTTTTGGGGCCGAAATTGGGTTGAAAAAATTTCCGGGGAACACATCCCCTACTTATATAATTATGCTTATAGGAAATTGAGATTGGCGATACGACGATTCGTCCTACTACGCATTTTTCAAGAACGCATATCCATCGTATCTCGGGGTATTCCTGTACAGTGTACACGCAAAAACTCGGACAAATATCGCATAAAAAGCTTTTAACTGCAAGGACTTTGTTTCATTCTGAAACAGTAGAGAGGCATTTTAGCATAAAACGAAGAAACACAGAGGACTACCTACCTGCATGTAAGACCACGTCTCTACTGTGACACAATTTAATAATATATAATTTTATATATACCTGTAACGACGACTACTGAACTTTTTGCATACTCCTCCAGAGTACTTAGTGATTCCATTTAAACTTTTCCCACTCTGCTATCATTATAAGCATCACCAAACAGATCCAAAGAGCACAATAAAGAAAATGAAAAACTTTGAAGGGTTTTTTAGCAACTACGACGCGCAAAGATGAAAAAATACAAACTGATTTATTTGCTGGTTTAGAATGTATGAACACAGCTTGAAAGAGAACAATAGTTTTATCGTCCTTTATATTAATTCAAAGTCATAGTTCTATAAATAACAACTTCTTGGCGTGAAATTCCAACATATTCTTATTAGTAAATACTTATTATATGTATTTATTTATTGGTTAAGTCATTTACGGGCAGAAAATAAATATGTAGAGTAGGATGGAGAGAAAAAAAAATTTTTTAATTTCAAAATGCATGGGGTCAGGAAAGTTGCATATTTATGTGAAACGTACTGTGTGAAATTTTTGTAATCGTACGACTATAATTAAATTGTGCATACTGAACTCAAAGTTTTTAAAAATTGGCAAAATTACTAAAATTTCACGATTTTTATTTTCAGTTTTTTTTGGACACGTACTGTGTGAAATTTTGGTGCTCTTCCAATATGTGCTCTACCGCGAAAATTTACATTCCAATACGTGATCTACCTTAGATTATTCGGATTAGCAGCAGGTACGTTAGTTAGCCTTATAAGGCTAACTAACGAAAATATCACGACTTAACCTAACCAATCGTCAAGGGCGTATAGTTGGCCTAACGATTGGTTAGGTTAAGTCATGATATTTTCGTTAGTTAGCCTTATAAGGCTAGTTTCACGGTAGAGCACGTATTGGAATATGGTAGATCACAGTTTCGCGGTAGAGCACATATTGGAAGAGCACCGAAATTTTTGTAATTTTGTCATTTAATTTAAAAAACTGGTGAAATTTTTGTAATTTTGCCAATTTTTAAAAACTTTGAGTTCAATTTAATTATAGCCGTACGATTAAAAAAATTTCACACAGTACGTTTCACATAAATACGCAACTTTCCCGACCCCAAGCATTTTGAAATTAAAAAAAATATTTGTCATTACACCCTAATGTACAGTACATAAAAATCACGGAAAAACAGCAGTAGAAACTGCCCTCTTTCGGTTTCTATCCTTCTATCTGTGCCTTCATCTCTAATTTCCTTTCCGGCCTCTCTATAGCTGCAGTTGTAGATGACCACTGTTCTTCTACAAATAGTGGTACTCCTCAGGGCACTGTCCTGTCACCCACTCCTTTCCTTTTATTTATCAATGATCTATTAAATCGCACTTCCTGTTCTATTCACTCCTATGCCGATAATTCCAGTTTTTACTTCTCCATCCGCTTTACAAAGCATCTTTCACAGCAGTCACTTCATGATTTGCGTGGGACGGCTATGGGGCACCTGACCTCTGCTATATCTGATTGTGGCAGAGAAAACCTTTTGGCTTTCAATGCCTCAACAACTCAGTTCCTCCATCTGTCAACTCGTCACAATCTTCCACACAACTCAATCCTTCCTCTTCTAGAAACATTCTTGACATTTCCTTTTCTCGTGATCTTTCGTGGAAAGAGCACATATACTCTCTTTCTAAAACAGCTTCTAAGAGGATAGGTGTACTGTACCGCCTCCGCGGTTTCTTCACCTCCACTCAGTTGCTGTCTCTGTACAGGGGTCTTGTTCGCCCCTGTATGGAGAATGCTTCTCATGTGTGGGGTGGCTCAACCCACACAGCTCTACTTGACTGGGTGGAATCAAAGGCTTTTCGTCTCATCATTTCCCCGCCTCTTACTGATTGGCTTCAATGTCTCTCTCTTCGCCGCAATGTTGCCTCACTCTCTCTTCACTATTGCTATTATGACGGACACTACTCTTCTGAAATTTCTAACTACATGCCTCCTCTTTTAAGGAGAGCACACAGTACCAGATTTTGGACACATTTTCATTTCTTTTCTGTCCAACTCTCTAACACGAAGGTTAATCAGTATTTTCAATCTTTCATCTACTTAACTGGTGAACTCTGGAACAATCTTCCTCAATCCATCTTTCCCCCTACCGGTATGAACTTCAATCTTTCCAATGCAGAATGTCCAGGCATCTCGAAAACCCTGGCGCTTGATTTTGGCTCTCTTCTTCTTCTATTGGGTGAGGGCGCTTTTATGGCCATTGCCCTTGGCCTCTCCCTGCATAAATAAAAACGCCTCCAATCGACATGCCTTTGTCAGTAATGAAGAAGTTTGTAGAGTTCATGAATTCTGACGTTCAGATTGCAGACAGTGACCCCAATTGCGAAGGGCATTAGAGGCTATCCTTCCCGCGCAGAAAGCCCGTGAAATTTAACTGAAAGGCATCGAGTATCGGTCTCGCCAAAAGAAAATCACAGACTTCTTCGGTTCAGTTTAGTTTAATGAAAGTTCGTTATCATCCTTCGTCTGTGTTATCATCCCTCGTCTTCATTAATTTTATTTTAGTAGGCCTATTTGTAATAAAAAAAGGGAAGGAATTTGGATTCTTTTTATTTGTTTTATTATTTTATGTACCAAATTCATGATCTTGGAACGTAACTATTTTTTCCCATAAGACTGTTAACAAAATTCTACGCGGCTCAAACTTACTGGGGGTTTCCAAGATCGTATCCCCACGTAGAATCTGTCACCGACTGTACTACGATTTAAAGCTACATGAAGATACGACAAAAACAATTATTTTTATACAGCATATCCTCAAAACAAAACAAACTTTATAGAGAGAGATTGTTGTTTACGAGATTTGTGGTACAATTTACTGTTGTATAAAAATAACGGTTTGAAGGGACTAAGTTGGATTACACTTGTTAGATTTTTATGTACATGGAATAAAAGAAGGTACCTCGCTCATGCAAAAATACGCACACACAAACACACACACACACACGTGTGTGTGTGTGTTAATTTTTTGTAACAAAATGTATAAAATTAATTTCGCAGCAATTCAATTGTTTAAAGGTGTGAGCGAGCATTTTGAAAAGTTATTATAACACCAAATTTATAATGTAGTAAATATATTTACAGTATTGAAATAATGTTTGCCACATTTTTGTTTCATCTTTTAAACAATAGCTTTTTTCTACTTTATATATAATTTGACTATATGTGTTAACCCTCCTTCGATGGCTTTGGGTGGTTCGAAGTTAACGGGGGGTTCTGGTTAGGTGGCAGCAACGGATTTCTCACTCTGGGGTAGCGGATACTGTGTAGGGAATCGCAATAATTTCTCTTGTACAACCCTTCGATTTCTTTTTGAGCGGATCGGAGGATTTTGTGAACACTTACAACGTTATTGGTCGATTTCCCCGATTCTTCTTGTTGCGTATCGGAGAAGTTTTTGAGGTAATGCTGGTCTCAGCCTTAATACCTATTGATTTTTAACTTTAGTGTTTCTTGAAGATGCTATGTTATTCTAAAACTAAATTCTCTTGGATAAGTCAGGACTCAAAGGAGAAGATAAAGATATCCTTTTACTAAATTTTACTACTTCTAAATATTACAGGTAATGCTTCAGCCTCTGGGTCAGATCAGAGAGAGCAAAATTTGAAAGATTACAATGGTTTATATACTATTTAAGCTAGTGACGTCATTATTATTTAATTTGACATGTTTTTCCAATTTTTAATAGACTGAATTCTTTGGCTAATTCAAAAGAATTGTTTGGTGTATTATGTGGATCTTGCAGAAACTGATAAAACAAAATACTTGAAGATGAAGTAAATTTTCATGTAACTGCATATTGACAAATCTGTTATCACGATTTGTCGTGTCAACTAAAAATGGAAATTAAGATATGCATTTTAGTAAAATTAAATGTTTAAAATTTAAACTGAAATGCTGATTTAGGATATGACGCCATCTTTTATGATTTAAGAGAGAATATATGAAAAAATGAACATTGCAGAATTTAACAAGATTACATGATTAAGCTTAAGAAAAACAACATCTTGGTAGCTAAAAAAAGAACGATTCATCAAGATGTCATTGAACAGAAAATAACCTTAGCAAAAATTAAATAAAGAACAGAAAAAATTAAATTTTTAAATTATTTTCCAAGCTTGCATGAATTTTATATACAGTTAGAATGTAATGCAAGTTTGGACTTTATATGCAAAAATGAATGTTAAATTATAATTTTTACATATTTATATAATGTGCCTTGGTGGTGTAGTGGTTAGCATCGCTCCACCAGCACCAGGTTCGATGCCTGGTGACGGCAGTCGGCGCAGCAAACCCAGCTGTTTATCCCTCGATACAATAAAAATTGGTTGGTAGATAAATGGGTACCCTGGGTAGCCTAGTAGCTAAGACGCTGGGCTGCTGATGGGAGGTCATGAGATCTCATGAGATCGAGTCCGGGCGAAGTCTTTGTAATTTCTGACCACCCATGGTGGTTCGGATTAAGCTGTAGGTCTAACGTGGAGCAACAACCCTGACCTTCGTCAGAATGAACAATTCGGACGGAAGTAAAACCAAGGTTAACCAAGATATGTTAACATTCTCAAGTTCGTTCTGAGGCTATCACAGAAGGTCAA
Organism: Bathynomus jamesi; assembly: GCA_023014485.1. Classification (NCBI taxonomy): domain Eukaryota; kingdom Metazoa; phylum Arthropoda; class Malacostraca; order Isopoda; family Cirolanidae; genus Bathynomus; species Bathynomus jamesi. The sequence goes on from JAJOZX010000128.1 coordinate 359,436, forward strand.
CCTTGTGATAGCTTCGAGTGCTCGTACAAACGCCTTAATTACCATGGAATTCATGGAGTTTATCTTAGAGTACTTATCCACGTCAGAAGTCAGCACTGTCACCAGGAAGATACTTTTCTGACGGACGTTTCCTCGCACCTGCGTTGAAATACAACAGAAAAGTCTTTGTTCTCGCCCTCAGAGCTAGATTTTCAGTTATTTACCCGTACACAATTAAACCCATAAAAGAAGGTTCTCTCTTAAACCTGTGTCAGTTATGAACGTGAGAAGCTTTAAGAACATTTTTAACGGTGTTTTATGCCTCAGACGGTAAACTGGCGAAGTTTCAAATACAGTCCTTCTTCAAGCACCATCGCATAAACATATTTGTTGATAGTGATAGGCTCTCGCGCCCAACAACTGTGCATATTTAAACATGGTAGCTAATACTCTTTGCTTAGGCCTCCTAACGCACTTCGCCTACAGTGTTTTACAGTGTTGTATTAGACTTCTTGTTATACAGCCTACAATATTCAGACAAACTCTCAGCATAACTGAATAGGCTCTCTAAAGTGTTTCCAATACCGCGCATTGAACTCATATTTTTATCTAACGTTAACGTAGTACCGCATTAAAGAAGGTCATTAATAGGCTTCGTGGTTTTTTGTTATATAGGTAAAAATTAAATAATTACTTATAGTGAATAAAAATGAGATAGTTCGTGTTGAAATGTGCAAATATTACAATTACTGAATGCTGAGAATTAAAGGAGTAATTACATGGAGGACAAAATTATAGTGATTTAATGGTATTAAGATACAGTAATTAGTATTATAAAATACGAAGCGTGTTAAACTATAAGATTAATTAATGCCATTTACATACTTGGTTTGATCGAAAGATCAAATGGTGACTTACAAACCATTTTTAATTAATCTAATTACCCTATTATAGGACCTACTCTTAATAAGCCACTATATATATATACAAAGTGTATATACAGTGTGTGTGTGTGTATATATATATATATATATATATATATATATATATATACAGGGTGTCCGGTCTTAAATGGCAATAAAATACATTTATAATGTTTGATTTTATTGCCATTTAATCCCGGGTACCCTGTCTATATATATATATATATATATATACAGGGTGTACATAAAGTCAGGATCTATTTTTGTGAAGCACTTGGAAATTATAAGGAATTCAATCATAAAATGATAAAGTGGTAACATTTATTAAATAATAATTAAGAGTAGGATTCGACGTGACGCCCATCAGTATCCCTGCACAGCTCAAATCGTTCCGCAGCATTTCTAAACACATTCTGGAGCATTTGCGGGGTTATGTTATCTGCAGCAGTTCGTATACGTGTACGTAAGTTTTCAAGACTCGTAATCTTCGTCTGATAGACGTGCGATTTGATAAAGCCCCATGCAAAGAAATCTAAAGGTGTTAAATCTGTGATCTCGCTGGCCAAGGTCTGTTGCTTCCGCGTCCGATCCAGCGATTTGGAAAACGTCCATTTAGATAATCCTGAACAATTTTGGCATAGTGACAAGGAGCACCATCATGTTGATAGACGATGGGGATAGGATTGTTAGTACCGTCGTCTATCAACATGATGGTGCTCCTTGTCACTATGCCAAAATTGTTCAGGATTATCTAAATGGACGTTTTCCAAATCGCTGGATCGGACGCGGAAGCAGCAGACCTTGGCCAGCGATATCACAGATTTAACCCCTTTAGATTTCTTTGCATGGGGCTTTATCAAATCGCACGTCTATCAGACGAAGATTACGAGTCTTGAAAACTTACGTACACGTATACGAACTGCTGCAGATAACATAACCCCGCAAATGCTCCAGAATGTGTTTAGAAATGCTGCGGAACGATTTGAGCTGTGCAGGGATACTGATGGGCGTCACGTCGAATCCTACTCTTAATTATTTAATAAATGTTACCACTTTATCATTTTATGATTGAATTCCATATAATTTCCAAGTGCTTCACAAAAATAGATCCTGACTTTATGTACACCATATATATATATATATATATATATATATATATATATATATATATATATATATATATATATATATATATATACCGATTAACCCTTGCGTTAGAGAGTTGGACAAAAAAGGAATGATAAAGTGTAAAAAGTCTGGTGTTGTGTTGCGTGCTCTCCTCAAAGGAGGAGGCATGCAGTTAGAGAGTTCAGAAGAGCAGTGTCCGTTATAATAGCGATAGTAAAGAGAGAGTGAGGAAACATTGCGGCGAAGAGAGAAGGATTGAAGACAGTCAGTAATAGGCGGGGTATTGATGAGACGAAAAACCTTTGATTCCACCCGGTCAAGTACGGCTGTGTGGGTTGCGCCACCCCACACATGAGAAGCATACTGCATACTCGATACAGGGGCGGACAAGACCCCTGTACAGAGAGAGCAACTAAGCAAGGGTGGAGAAACTGCGGAGAAGTGAAGTAAAGAGTGGAATCATCAGCAGAGGAGGGAATAGGACTTGAAGTGCGACTTAAAAGATAATTGATAAATAAAAGGAAAAGTGAGGGTGACAGGATAGAACCCTGAGGAACGCCATTGTTAATAGCTTTAGGAGAAGAACAGTGGCCATCTACAACCGCAGCTATAGATCGGCCAGAAAGGAAATTAGAAATGAAGGCACAGGTAGAAGGATAGAAACCGAAGGAGAGCAGTTTCGAAATTAAAGATTTGTGCTGAACAAAAGCTTTAGATATGTCAAGCACAATGGCAAAAGTTTCATTGAAATCCCGAAAGGAGGATGACCAAGCGTCAGAGAGAGATGCAAGAAGATCACCAGTAGACAGGGCCGGCGAGAGCTGCCACGGGCCCCGGGGAAGGATTAGTATATGGGCCCCCCCCCCGTTTACTCAGTATTTTATTATGACTTTTTTGTGTACATAACAAGCAAAATGATTATATGTCCAAGTCACTATTCAAACCATACAGTATGATAATCTCTATAAAATGTATGTTCATTAATTATATTTCCTCTCTGTTATTTAATCAATTGCTTTATTAATATTTTTAGATTTTATCCCCCCTCTTTCCGAGCCGAGCCACCTAGAGGTCCGGGCCCAGGGGATTTAACCCGGCTTCCCCGCCCTCTCGGCGGCCCTGCCAGTAGAGCGTCCCTTGCTGAACCCATATTGACCATCTGAAAGAAGATTATGAGAAGAGAGGTTAAGAATCTTCCTACTAAGAATAGATTCAAAAACTTTGGAAAACCAAGAAATCAAAGCAACTGGACGATAATTGGAGCAGTGGCGTACCTAAGGGGGGGGTTCCCAGGGTTCCTTGGACCCCCTTGGAGATGCTGATTTATAGATCTCCATTAAAAAGAATATAAAAAAAATGGAGTCCAAAGGCAAGATAACAATTTAAAAAATAATTTTATATATGGCAGTAGTATAACCGCAAACCCCCCAAAGGGGTTGCAATGTTGCAAGAGATAATGGTCAATGTTGCAAAGGGGGAGGGGTACACCTGAAGGGGGTTGGGGCTACCCCTGAAGAGGGGAGAGGGGAGGGATCTTCGGGGGGAGAAGGGAGGATGACCTTCCCCCAAGGGGTTGCCTTAGCCTAAGAGAGAAAGGATAGACGGAGGAGGACTTTGGGGGGACAAGGTGGGACGTCCTAACCCCCCAAAGGGAAACTAAGCTAAGTCTTAATCTAAGAAGGGAAGGAGAGAGTTCTTTATTCGACCGAAGTTCGCATCAAACTGCCAGCTCTGAAGCGAGGCGGGTCTTATATAGAGGAGGGTTGAGTTGCCAGATACCATTTTTTAATTTTAATTGGACAGGTATACATTATTAGGGTGAGTTGCTAAACACCACCATTTATTTTAATTCGTTACCAAAGCAAACGTACTTTCTCTTTTAAGCGAAATTGACAATAAAAAATGTTTATTAATGAAATAAATAAAATTTGTCTTCTGCTGCACAAAAAATAATACATACACACACTCGCACACACACCTCTGTATATATTATGTGAATGAAAATCAGAAAAATGACAAAAGTATATTAATAAAGCAAACGTACTTTCTCTTGAAAACCGAAATTGAAAACAAAAAATGTTTACTAATTAAATAAATAAAATTTGCCTTCTACTGCACAAAAAGTAATATAATACGAAACGTATAACCACCAAAATAATAGTTCAGACGAAATACACACACACAAACACACACACACACACACACACACACAATTGTATTTGTACAACTTTCACCTGTACACAGGCTGGACTGTACTTAGAATTTTTCTCCTGCGTGTACACACACACACACACACACACACACACACACACATCGTTACACACACGCACACCTCTGTGTATATATTATGTGAATGAAAATCAGAAAAATGCCGAAAGTATATTAATAAAGCAAACGTACTTTCTCTTTTAAGCGAAATAATCACCAATATTAACAATAAAAACTGTTTATTAATAAATAAATAGAATTCGTCTTCTACTGCACAAAAAATATAATACGTACAACAGTAAAATTTATTTCCACGTTATGTTAGACCAGGGTTTCTCAACGGGGGCGATTTCGCCCCCCTGGGGGCGAAAATGAAATTCTTGGGGGGCGAAAGTGGGCGAAAATTTGACTGAAGGGGGGCGAAAATTTATTTAGGCAACGATTAAAATTAAATTATTTTCGAATTGCTCATCAATGGTTTTCAAACACTATTCGGAGTATGTATTGTGCCGTCGATGACGTTAAAGGAAATTGACCAATGAGAAGTGCAGTGGGGCGGGGTCATCATTCAAAGCATTATATAGCGGCTTAGTGACGGTTACGCATACGGTGCGTCAGTTCTTACCTAATTAGAAGCGTGGGCGGGTGTTATTTTTTGTGCTATTATCTATTATCATTGATTTTTCTTTTAGTGCTTTAGTGCTTCTTAATTTTCGCGTTTGTCCCTTGTTTCGAGTACGGAGACAATGACCTCGTTGTCACGTTTCTAGTCACTCAATTTAATCACTCAATTAGTGCTTCTTAAGAATAAAATAGAGTTTCGAATGTTCGCTTTCTTATCTGATAAAAATTCATAAATAAGGAGTGCTAACACATGTATAAATGTGATTTTCCTTTGAAAACGTTGCAAGGTTTAAGGCGGAGGATGCCAGTTTGGCCTACTTCTCGGGAATGAGGCTACTTGAACTTAAAATTAGGCTTGCGCTACTAAAATGATAACGTGATTATTATTTTTAGTGCGCTTTTAGTGCTTTTTAGCTGCCAAACTAGTGCCTTTTAAATTGTTTAATTAAAAAAGTAGCCTGATGATTCACATGATTGTGATGAAATGACATCTTGTATAACTAGCATCATAGCAAAATTAAAAGTACAATTATTAGGCCTATTACACCTAGTTTGCTAGTCTGAGTGGGAGATTGAGTCAGAAGGACAAAAAATTGAGTAGTTGAGATTGGAGGTTTTGTGTACTAACTCCACAGCCTTGCTAAATTTTTTATTGTAATTACATAATGCACAAGACCCCTTAGTAATGTCAAGTGGAACAAAGAAAAAGTGTCGCCAATACCTTGGTGAATACCTATCTTACGGTTTTATTGAAAGCCCTCTCGATCCAAAAAAGCCTATGTGTCTTTTATGTAATAGTACTCTTTCGAATGAAGCTTTAAAACCTTCAAGACTTCTTGACCATTTCAAAAGGGAGCATCCAGATAAAGCTAATAAAACCGTTGACTATTTCAAAAAATTGAAAACCAATTTTGAGCAGCAACCTAACTTACACATTTTGTAAAAAAAGATACCAAATTAGATGAAGCCAATGTTGCGTCATATGAGATTGCAAAAATTGTTGCAAAAAATGGCTGTCCTCATACAATTACTGAGAAAGTCATAAAGCCTATATTAGAAACTGTTATTTCAAATGTGATGCATGAAGATCCTTCAGGTATCTTAAAAAGTTTACCATTAAGCAACGATTCAATTCGAAGACGAATTGATGAAATGTCAGTGAATATTGAAGAACAACTAGTTGAAAGATTGAAAAAAACTAATTTCTCAATTCAGGTTGATGAGTCCACAGTTGTTGATAACAAGGCCCTTCTCATGGCGTATGTACGTTATTTTAATGATGATTGTAAATTGAAAGAAGATGTATTATTTGTGAAATACCTAAAAACTGACACTACTGGGGAATCTATTTTTATTGCCTTAAGATCCTGGTTTGATGAAAATAAAGTTCCATTAGAAAATTTGATATCGATTGCAACTGATGGTGCTACCTCAATGGTCGGAAGGCATAAAGGCCTCGTAGTACATTTGAAAAAAATATGTCCTGGAATCATTGCAATACACTGCATTGTTCACAGACATAATCTTGTAGCAAAAAATATGAGTCCAATTCTACATTATTCACTTGGTATAGTTATTAAAACTATCAATAAAATAAAATCACATAGCAAATATGATCGCCTATTCAGGAAGTTTTGTTCTGATCATGATGAACAGTATGTAAGACTTCTTTTACATACGGAAGTCAGATGGCTCTCCAAAGGAAATTGCTTAGCAAGATTTATAAACCTTTTTGATACCATAGTTAACTTTCTAGAAAGTGAAGGGGACGGAGATATTGCTAAAGAAATAAGAAAACATAAAAATAACATATATTATATGGCTTGGATATTTCGAAAGCTTAATGAGGTATCACTTCAACTTCAAGGAAAATTTATTACATTGATTGATTGTAAAACAGTATTGAAAGCATTTACTGAAAAATTGGAAATTTTTCAAGATAATTTACTTAAAAAAATGTTTCACAGCATGCCTGAGCTGGCAGAAATTTGTTCTTCACTTACCAAAATGGATCATGAAACGTATTCTGGACACTTATGTTCGTTAAAAAGTGACATGAACAAAAGATTCTCTGATTTATTTTCCTTTGAAGTAAAACCATGGATGTTAGACCCATTTAATTGTGATGTTAGTTCAGCTGAAGAAGAAATTCAAGAAGAATTAATTGAATTACGATGCAATGATAACTCAAAATACATGTATGATAAAGTAGGAAAGACTGAATTCTGGTCATTAAAAGACTGTAAAACACTATATCCAAGGTTGTGGACCGAAATGGCCAAAATAATTCTGTTTTCCAACATCATATATGGTTGAAACTGGGTTTAGTTCAGTGAATAAATTACTAACAAAGGAAAGAAACAGATTGGATGTATGCAGAAGAGGTGACATAAGAATTAAGCTCAGCGACATTGAACCGAACATTGCATATTTAGTAGAAAAACACCAATCTCAAGGATCTCATTAAATAAAACAGTAAGTTTGAAAGTTTTTTATTTCACTTTTTTTTTGTGTGTAGGGGGGCGATTTGAAAATACAGTGGGAAAATTTTTTTTCAAGGGGGCGATGGTTAAAAAAAGGTTGAGAACCACTGTGTTAGACGAATAGGAAATTGAACCAGGAACACCAAAGAATAACACCTCTTTACCCCGAGGCATTTTTGGAAGTCACGATCGGGCGCAAAGGAATTTGGGTCAAAAACTTCCTCTCTGAAAGGCACAATTCGCTCTCGAAGCGAATGTCTTCCTTTTATATATAAAAAAATGTTTTTATTAAATGCGTTGATTATTTTTATTTACACTAATTTGTATGGTGTCATATTCATAGTTAACATCTTTGTTTTTTATTTTAAAACACTCAAAAATTATAATTATCAGAAATCAGGTTAAAGTTTTTTCAAAATTAATACACATGTACTTTCGAAGTACTTGCAATTGAATAAATTTACTTTTGCTACCGAACACAAAACTAAATTTTAAATTTTAATATATATATACATATATATATATATATATATATATATATATATATATATATATATAGGGTGATATGCACAAATTACATTAGTAATAATAATTAACTCTTTCTCGCCGAATTGTTCATTTTGACAAAGATTAAACTTTTCACTCCACATTAGACCTACAGCTTAACATGGAAACCGAATCAGAATTACATCTCGTCAGGGGATGATTGCTCACTCTTTCACATCATCTCGCCGATTTGCCCATTTTGACAAAGATTAAGCTTTACACCCGCATTAGACCTACAGTTTAACTTGGAAACCTAATCATAAATACATCTCGTTAGGGAATGAAGTGAGATAGAGAGAGAGAAAGAGAGAGAGAGAGAGAGAATGAGGAACACACACACACACACACTATATATATATATATATATATATATATATATATATATGCACAAAGACAATCTAGAGGATGAAACGGTTCCGCGTAGGGACAAGAAAGTCATCAGCTCCCCATTTCCCCATCTCTCGTATATCAATGCACGGTTGTTCATCACACCGTCTTAGACCCACAGTTTAACGTGGAAACCGAATACTCTTTTCTTTTTTAAAAAATATAAATAAAGGAATGGATATATTTATAATTTCTCTATTATAAAATCCTTTCGAATACACTAGTAATAATAATTAACTCTTTCTCGCCGAATTGTTCATTTTCACAAAGGCCAAACCTTTTCACTCAACCATAGACCTACAGTTTAACATTCATTCGCTGGAGACCTAATTTAGTATGTTCGCAAAATAACTTGTGTCCAAAAAATTTCGACTTAATTTAATATGTCCGCAAATTAATAAAATATTGTTGTGAACAATATTGCATAAAGGAGGATGGGTTGGGGAAAAATCAAGTATTGTCGCAAATATTGTCGTGGTAGAGACTGTAAGAGTAATACGAGCTTTAAATCTACGGAGATAATATAGCAATCTTGGGAAAAATCCGAGAATAATATGGGCGCAAAATGTTATATGCACAAACTTTGAAATACTTAGGGTATCCATTTATTTGCCAACCAATGATCCGCGGATTCATCCGCAAATACGATCATGCATAAAAAACACAAAGAAGCTTCCGTTAGCTACAACATCAAATACAATTTATATATATATATATATATATAATTATATATATATATATATATATATATATCGATGAATTTATGCATACATTTTTAATTAGCTATACGTTTTCGACAGGCTTCAACAAAAGAAGTACAGTGTTACCGGTTTTAAGCAGATATTTTAGGAACTTACCCGAAGATATGTTGTATAAAATGAAAATAATTATGTCAAGGCTTTTTGTGTTCAGAAATACATCTCGTCAGGGAATGATTGCTCACTATTTCACATCGTAATTTCATCGAGATAATTCAAGTTCATATACAGGACCTACATTGTCTGTAAGATCTGTGACGCGTGGAACATGCGGCCTTCAGAAGATGTGAACATCTGCTCTGTGGATCAGTTCAAGAAAATGGATAGGCCGAACCTTGCGATGTAGGATTTTTTTCCATGGAACCGTAACCACTGATACATCTTCTCTCGGTACGGATTGCAATACTTATTGAGGTACTTTTTGTCCTTGTATCTCCCTCATGTACACCTTCCTCAATGTGTCCGACAACACAGAAACTCTATACAAAATTGTTGCAAGATGCAAAAGTGTAATGACAAAAAAAAAGAACAGCTTCAGAGTTCATTCACACCATGCTTACACTTATCTCGTGTACACAGTGTACACCTTCCACATTGTGCCCGAATACACAGAAGCTCTTTCCAAATTGTTGTGAAAGATGCAAAAGTGTAATGACAAAAAAAGAACAGCTTCAGAGTTCATTTACACCATGCATACACTTATCACGTGTACACAGTTAGTGGGAAATAAAACACCAATTAAACTCTAGACACATTCAAAATATCCTAAAATAAGCATATAACACCCCTCAATTTCGGCGAACAGATGATGTAGTGACCCGTGGTACGGGTGCCACGTAAAACTGTAGATCCCTGCGAGTTATCATTTAAACTAAACATGCTTCTTAATTCGACATCGTTGAAACCGTGTAAGAACTTGAAAACCTCGATGAGTTGACTGCGCAGCCACCGAGTTTTCAGCGAAAACAATAGGATGCCCATTTATCTACCAACCACCCAGACATTTTCGTACATTTCCACAAACTAAACACAATTTATTCACACTCCGGCACACTATTTGAGAGAAACATGTGCCTATATTTTTTCCTTTTTGCATAGCAAACGATACTCGTCTCTAATTTCTATTAAATACTCACGCAGAACTTTAGCCACAATCTCACTACAATCCTCGTCATGATATATATTAATGTAGTGGTAAAAATACTTAAGATTGTCCATGATGACAAGATTTACATTCTCAGTCGCAGGGTACGGTATGAAGCAATATGTTATAATTCAGCTTGTCGCACCACTCATCAATAAGACTCACTAACAAAGCCATTGCTTCTTTTCTGCTCGTGTTGTTTTTTTTACTTCATGGTATATGTAAGCTTTTATAAAGTTTAGTCCTACCACATAATTCAATACATCACTTGTACCACGTGATATATGCATGAGAAATGAAATGCAGTACATTCCACATGTATTACTAAATTTCCTTCCTTCGCACGATTCAACGTAGCCTTAAACGCATCAAAGGATGGTAGAATAGGAGTCTTTCACTGTACACCACATCTTCACACTTTACCGAATATCACTTCATAAAACTCGAGTACGCAATATTAAAGGTAGCCATCACTATTTTTCTTCTACGCGAGAGAATACACATCTGAAATCCACGGCTTGCACCGCTCAACTGAGTACGCAAGGGGTAGAGATATCCCCAGGTAGTAGCAGGAGTCACGTGACCGATCATACAGGGGTCGGAGCTTAGGACAGATAATTCAAATGAATGAATTTATTAATATTTTAAACTGCTAATTTCTAGTCGAAAGAATAAGCACGAGATATCCTATTATAAAAGTTACGCCAGGAATTCCGGGGGTACTGGGGTACAATAGTACCCCGGGTAGAGTTTAAGGGTTAAACTTGCAAAAAACTCGTAATAATTTTTATACTACGATTTCAATGTTTTACGCACTTCTCTGTTCATAGTTAAACATGCGTAAGTTTTCTTCAAAACTGATATTAAGTCAGTTTAAAACTTAAGCCTACATAATGTTAAGTTAACTTTAAACTTGCTTTTTGTTATGTATTAAAACCAATTACTTATTTGAGGCTTGGTAGTTCTTCCTCTTTCGAACTCTGTTATCTGAAAACTCTTCACTCTATGGTCCTTATGGTTTCCAGTCCTATTTATTAATGTTGTCTTTAAAGGACAGGACGTAGAAATGAATTCTTACTGTGATAACTTTTATTCTCAAATGAAAGAGTTAAGTTTCTTTAGAGGGGTTTTGTGGTGGTGAATGAAATCCTATCACAGCTAAATCTTACATACAAGTTGTATGTCAGTCAGGCATTGAACGAAACGTTTTTGTAACACTGAATTCGATGTGTAACATTAGCGCAACTTCTCCAGATTGATATATAATACTAATAGAAGAAATAAGTTTTAGTATTTTGGTAAATATATTTATATATTTAGACGTTATATTGACGTATTTGGCAACTTTTTTTGGAAACAGATTCAAACAAACTAAGGCTCTGATTGACTTGAAAGAGCTTGGTAATGACGTCACAACGACATTGTATAAAGGCAGGCGAAACTTTCACTTTAATTCATTACAAGATTGGAAATAGAGGATGGAGTTGTGTTAGTTATCTCTCTGTGCCTTGACCAATTGCTAAGTGGTGAACAGGATATCTGACGTTCCAAACGGGTTTGAAGCACGCAAGTTGATAAATATATCGCTCGGTAAAATTGCATCCAGACGTTCCGGAAGAACTGGGGCATCTTTGCATAAATCATTATTAGTTGCCACTGTGTTACATAAACCACCACACCATATTTTCCCCGCCACAAGGGCAACCTGAGGAGCTTTCTCCCGACCCACCTCGTGCAACCACACCATTACCTGAAGTGTCCGTTACCTCAGTGATGCTTCTAGATTGTTGTGACAATAATACCAACCAAGCTGAGTTATTCAACCATTGAATGCATTAGTGAAGAGTGTAAATCTAGATTAGAAGACAGCGACAGTGAAGTAGACTCGAACAGTGAATATGGTTGCAACGAATCCTTGCCCCATACCAGAAAAAGGCGGAGAGTTTCTGATCAGGAAACAGAGACAGCAGTTTCCTCAACTTTACCAAAACGTTTAAAAGCTGATTTAGAACAGGAACAATGCTCAGGCTGTTATTTTTGCGAACCTAAAATTTTGTGCTCATGTGGATTTGATCTCACCTCTTGTCGTTGTTCTGAGCAGTCAGCGGACGACGAGATTTTGCAGCATGGAAGTTGACCACATATCTTCCTCGTGATCAACTTGGAATCCTTGAATTTCTATAGACTCACTCCAGACGGTTTTCGTCTCGTGACTTCTTAGTAAAAACGTTTTTTATTAATGTAGCTTGTACGTACTCATACATGCACAGTGTAATTCACTACGTGATAAAAGAATTTGTATTTAAGGTCGTGTATTATATAAACTAATTATGTATTTTATATAATAAAGGCTTGGGATGTTTAAATGTTTCATTTATTCCATTGAAAAGTGTGTAATTTTGGTAAAGTTTGTGGATTGGTCAGAGAGTGGGACTTAATTGATCAATAAAAGTTAAAGCGTGGGTGACAGTACAGAATCTGAGGAACATTAGTGTTATTAGCTTTAGGGGAAAAACCGCGGCCAACTACATCCGCGTCGATAGATCGTCCAGAAAGGAAACTAGAGAGGCAGGCACAGAGAGAAGGATTGAAACCAAAGGACTGCGGTTTCGAAATTAAAGATTTGTACCAGAGTCTATCAAAAGCTTTTGATATGTATATCGCAATAACAAAGGTTTCACCGAAATCCCATAAAGGGGATGACCAAGAGTTAGAGAGATAAGCAGAAAGATCGCCAGTAGAGTTCCCATGTAGGACCCATACTGGCGATCTGTAAGAAGAGGGGTGATTAAGATTTTTTCAATTAAGGATGTATTCAAAAGCGTTACAAATGCCTGAAAGCAATGCAAATGGAAGATAGTTGGAAGGTTGAGAGTGATCACCCTTCTTTAGGACATGCTGAGTGAAAGCGAACTTTGATCAGGAATGAGTAGTATCAGCTGAAAGACGAAAGAGTTTTCCACGGCTAAGGTGTCTTTAGGCATGAATTTGTTCTTGAACACAGTGAAGCACAATGATGCGATTGTGGTTGTTTCAGACATAATTATGTCGGCGAATAGCACTGGATTCGTTCAGGTTTGAGTTGGAAGTGAAAGTTCGAGCGAATAGTTCAGCTTTGTGTAGAGTTGATAGTGAGGCTCTTAACTAGATGTCAGAAAGAGCGAGAAGACTTAGAATTGTATAGATTTTCACAATTTTATTGCATGAAGGAAATTTTGGCTGCTCGAAGAACAGAATTTGCACGATTCTGTGCACAAATATGATCCGGGAGATGGTTGACAACGGCAATTTCTGAAAAACCATCTCTGTTGCTGTTAGCAATAGAACAAGTAAAGTTAAACCAAGGTTGCCCTTGTGGCCGGGAAAATATGATGTGGTCGTAATTATGTGCTTCTTCTAAGTAAACAAAACGGGCTTTATTAACACAGTGGCAACTAATAATGATTTATGCAAAGATGCCCCAGCTCTTCCGGAACGTCTGGATGCAATTTTACCGAGCGATATATTTATCAACTTGCGTGCTTCAAACCCGTTTGGAATGTCTGATATCCTATTTACCACTTAGCAATTGGTCAAGGCACAGAGAGATAACTAACACAACTCCATCCTCTATTTCCAATCTTGTAATGAATTAAAGTGAAAGTTTCGCCTACCTTTATACAATGTCGTTGTGACGTCATTACCAAGCTCTTTCAAGTCAATCAGAGCCTTAGTTTGTTTGAATCTGTTTCCAATAAAGTTGCCAAATACGTCAATATAACGTCTAAATATATAAATATATTTACCAAAATACTAAAACTTATTTCTTCTATTAGTATTATATATCAATCTGGAGAAGTTGCGCTAATGTTACACATCGAATTCAGTGTTACAAAAACGTTTCGTTCAATGCCTGACTGACATACAACTTGTATGTAAGATTTAGCTGTGATAGGATTTCATTCAAGAATTGAATACTATAAAAGTAGGGTTTGTAAAGAGTAGACCTACTCTCTCCTTCACCAGCACAACACCCCTCTAAAGAAACTTAACTCTTTCATTTGAGAATAAAAGTTATCACAGTAAGAATTCATTTCTACGTCCTGTCCTTTAAAGACAACATTAATAAATAGGGCTGGAAACCATAAGGACCATAGATGAAGAGTTTTCAGATAACAGAGTTCGAAAGAGGAAGAATTATCAAGCCTCAAATAAGTAATTGGTTTTAATACACAACAAAAAGCAAGTTTAAAGTTAACTTAACATTATGTAGGCTTAAGTTTTAAACTGACTTAATATCAGTTTTGAAGAAAACTTACGCATGTTTAACTATGAACAGAGAAGTGCGTAAAACATTGAAATCGTAGTATAAAAATTATTACGAGTTTTTTGCAAGTTTAACCCTTAAACTCTACCCGGGGTACTATTGTACCCCAGTACCCCCGGAATTCCTGGCGTAACTTTTATAATAGGATATCTCGTGCTTATTCTTTCGACTAGAAATTAGCAGTTTAAAATATTAATAAATTCATTCATTTGAATTATCTGTCCTAAGCTCCGACCCCTGTATGATCGGTCACGTGACTCCTGCTACTACCTGGGGATATCTCTACCCCTTGCGTACTCAGTTGAGCGGTGCAAGCCGTGGATTTCAGATGTGTATTCTCTCGCGTAGAAGAAAAATAGTGATGGCTACCTTTAATATTGCGTACTCGAGTTTTATGAAGTGATATTCGATAAAGTGTGAAGATGTAGTGTACAGTGAAAACCTCCTATTCTACCATCCTTTGATGCGTTTAAGGCTACGTTGAACCGTGCGAAGGAAGGAAATTTAGTAATACGTGTGGAATGTACTGCATTTCATTTCTCATGCATATGTCACGTGGTACAAGTGATGTATTGAATTATGTGGTAGGACTAAACTTTATAAAAGCTTACATATACCATGAAGTAAAAGAAACAACACGAGCAGAAGAGAAGCAATGGCTATGGTTAGTGAGTCTTATTGATGAGTGGTGCGACAAGCTGAATTATAATATATTGCTTCATACCGTACCCTGCGACTGAGAATGTAAATCTTGTCATCATGAACAATCGTAAGTATTTTTACGACTACATTAATATATATCATGACGAGGATTGTAGTGAGATTGTGGCTAAAGTTCTGCGTGGTATTTAATAGAAATTAGAGACGAGTATCGTTTGTTATGCAAAAAGGAAAAAATATAGGCACATGTTTCTCTCAAATAGTGTGCCGGAGTGTGAATAAATTGTGTTTAGTTTGTGGAAATGTACGAAAATGTCTGGGTGGTTGGTAGATAAATGGGCATCCTATTGTTTTCGCTGGAAACTCGGTGGCTGCGCGG
This sequence comes from Bathynomus jamesi, assembly GCA_023014485.1. Classification (NCBI taxonomy): domain Eukaryota; kingdom Metazoa; phylum Arthropoda; class Malacostraca; order Isopoda; family Cirolanidae; genus Bathynomus; species Bathynomus jamesi. The sequence goes on from JAJOZX010000128.1 coordinate 374,961, forward strand.
TCAACTCATCGAGGTTTTCAAGTTCTTACACGGTTTCAAC
>JAJOZX010000128.1:380000-467500 GCA_023014485.1 Bathynomus jamesi
CAATACTTCAAATGCCAGCTACAACCAGACTAGAAACACAGGACAACAAATTAACTTCAAGGAGGGCCACGTCATCCTTAACGCACCACATTAGCCAACGAGGCTCTTCTACGAATCAGCCCTCATACAACACACACAAAATTTCAATCTAAACACAGGCAGACAGGAAAATATCATACGAGTATATAACCATTTAATTTACTCCTCAATAAACAAAAACACTATTGATAAATCCAAACAACTAATCGTACATGCCTCACAACCTTCCCACCGCAGTCATTTATTTAGTTCTCTGTTGTATTGTTTAATGAATCTTTGTAACCTTATCTGATGTTGATTCTTTTTACTATCTTATATTTTTATACTCACACCTGGGCTACCTTTATTAATCATTTGTGACCACTTCCAACTTCCAACTTGTTAAGCATTTTAAGAATATATAAAAGATTGTCTGTTGTTTCTGTTAATAAAACTTGACAATGCTCCAGTGATTGGGACGAAACGTCGCTCCTCCTTCTTTCATTTTCCTGCATGAAATACCTCAACATTGAACCAAAACCAGGGATTTCGCCGCATATATATATATATATATATATATATATATATATACAGAGAAAGAGACACTGCAGTAGTTACAGTAGTTACTTTGGAGTTGTTTAATCTCCTTCCCAACTTCTAAGTTCGTATGACAGAAAGGGCATACAGCTTTTGGTGGGATTCGAACTTCGGGTTGCTACATAACCTGGACGCAGAGGAAGGTCCTCCATCCAACTACTTCCCAGGCGCAATGTAGTTTGGTTGGAACATCTCTTCAGGATCAACCTGTGTTTGATCCCTCTGTAGCATTCCATCTCATTTGAGGAATTTTCTAATCTCATCTTGCCCTCATAGCCAGCTACACATAGCTAATAATGGACTCTACACAGGAACCTGTCGAAATGGTTTTTGAAGGTATATAGGATGGTGTGCTGGAGGCTCCTCTGGCCTTTTGACAGCGCGTTAAAGAGTTTTGGACCTCGAATCCTGAAAGTATTTTTCATCTTCTTACTCATGACTCCCTGTCCTACCACAGCTGGAATAGTACAGAATTTACTATCCTAGTACTATCTACCAGTGGTGGGCACCGTTAACCAAAAAGTTAACTTCGTTAACCGCTAATCCGTTAACCAAAAAGTTAACTTCGTTAACCGTTAATCCGTTAATTCGTTAAACATGTAACGGAAGTTACCGATAAACCGTTAACGTTAACTTTTATTATAAAAAAAATGAAAAACACAATATATATATAATTTAATTTTCCCTCTTCTTCTCGTTCTCCATTTTGTCCATGAGATGCATGTTGCCCTTCATGAAAATTAGCATATCAAAGTTTTCATCAGACAGGGATGATCTCTTGGCCCTCAGGATGTCCTTGCCCATAGAGAACAAACGCTCCACTGCAGCACTGGAGGGGATGGCTGTGTTGAACTTGATGAACAAGTCCACCAACACTTGCTCACCCAAGAAGGCAGCATCTGTCAGCAAGTCTTTGGGTTGGTCTCCAGCCAGGTCTTGACCAAGTTCTGGGCCTTGCCCTTGAGTGACCTGTGGCTTCTGCTGCTCTCTTTTGTCTGGATGACAGCACTGAAGAAGTCATCCTCCTCCTCCTCCTCGTTGTTGCTGCCTCCACTGTTGCTGCCCACTTCGTTGGACTGCTGCTTCATGGCCTCCTCGACTGTACCCTCCATGCTTTTCCTCACCCTGGCGACCTTGGTGTTGTCATACTTGTCCAACCAGATGAGGCGAAACCTGGGATGGAAGGCAGCAGCCAGCTGGCATTCGTCATCCTCCAGGAGGGGCCCAGGGTAGAAAAATAATCAACCGGGTAGAAAAATAATTATGGAGATTTTAAAGATGTGGTACCTAGAAGTACCGCCAGGACATAAAGGGTTAAGGTGAAAACACTCCCATTGTAAGACATCAATTGACTTAATTTATGTCATCAAAGTGACATGAGAATTGAAATCTTACCTGATCAGTTTATGGTTCTTGAAATGTATCAAGGAGACTACTAATAAGGTACTCACAGACATATTATAAATATACATGACTTACTTGACAACGATTATTTTTAAATATTCACTAGCACAAACATGTTGCGCAAGAGACAGACTGCAAATGAAACGAATGTAGTTATTTGTTGTAATTGTTACATATATATTATTGAAAGTGCCTTAAAATGCTCGTGATATTTCTTGAAAGAAGTTGAAACATTCAACTCAAATGGCAAATCTTTCCGCCTGATTTTACAGTCGACCATGTTTTGCTCAAACCAATGCCATAAATAACTACCATATTTGGTAAGACACAAATTGTGGCGACGGAAACAAATATATCGCCTGATTTTGCACTGCGGAAATGGAAATTCGTTCATCACTATTAACAGTGGCGGATTAATTGCGCACCTGCTCAGCACTGAAAATAATAGAAACTTTTAAACGTTTATTTATGAATTTTTTGGGTTAACGGACTTGAGTTAACGGAAGTTAAATGTAACGGAAGTTAATTAGTCCGATAATGATTTTCAAAGTTAACTTAAAAGTTAAATCGTTAACGAAAAAGTTAACTTCGTTAATTAACGATTAACGGATTAACGGTTTGTGCCCAGCTTTGCTATCTACTACTATTATTGTTTTCTCATTCCGACAATGGGTTTTTATTTTATCTCTCGCGTATTTTCTCGCCTATGTTTTTGTAAAAATTTCCACCTACACTTAGTCCTCCCCCAACTTTAGAGAGAGAGACTCCTCTGATTGTATTGTGCCCAACATAGCATGGTCAACCATCGAGCAACCCATCTTTTGACCACTTGCCTCATACACACCTCTAAGTGGGAGACTCTTGAATTCGCCGTAGTGGCAACAACGGGTGATCACTCACGAAACACTTTCATTCTCCATAAGGAACAAGTACACGGGGATAGATACAGGGACCCTCCACTGATATTCCGCGCAGGAAAGAGATTTTCTCAGCTCTCGTGGTGGCACAACACCCAGAAGTATGACCAACTCCATATATCAATTGCCGCATAAACACCTTTCACGGCGGGAGACCCAAGTTGAAACTCGCGACATTCAAAGAGTTGGCAGACACATACACATGACAGACACCGAATTACAGAAAACACACTCACATACTCGTCTATCTTGTTAATAGATTAGGTAAGTGTTTTATAGAAATGCATAATATTGTCTAGGTAATTCCTATGCGAAGGACGCAATATAGAATAAATTTTCGGTACGGTGGCTTTGGCAGGCTACGGAGAAATGATGCAACGTCGAAATGCTGCCTTCTTGTACATAATAAATAAATAAAAAATTCCTTAAGAAAATGCATGCGTAGATTAGGTTAGCAGTTTAGTATTCGTGCTATCTTTTATTTTTCGCTGTCTTCTAATGCGTAACTGAGCACACGAGATAAATGTACGCATGGTGTGAATGAACTCTGAAGCTATTCTTTTCATTACATTTTTTCCTCCTTCCTTATAACTCTTCTTTCACTACTATTGGATCAATGAAAGAAAGCCACCCCCAGCCTTCTTTAGTTAGCTTTATAAGGCTAACTAATGAAACTATAACGACCTAACCTAACCAATCGTCAAGGGCGTACAGTTGACCTAACGAGTGATTAGGTTAGGTCGTGATATTTTCATTAGTTAGCCTTATAAAGCTAACTAAAGAAGGCTGGGGTGGCTTTCTTTCATTGATCCCTACTATTTTCTGTGAGCAGTGGCTGGCAGTGAAGGGAGAGAGTCTTGTCTGTTTTATACTTTATTATTACAACTATTCCTGTGTAAAAGCTTTACACATCTATAAATGTGTAGTGAACAGACAAAGAAACAGACAAAGAACAGCCAAAGGAATTCTTTCCACCGACATTCTCAAACATCTTGGAATCATCAAGAATCGAAGAACACACATGGTTTTGTCAAGAGAGAGAAACAGCAGGACGCTTGTAGGCGTCTCAAAAAGGCCGCGAAACTTAGCGTCTTAAGAGGATATAAAAGGCTGTGTCCACTGATACACTTTCTCACTTCTCGCTTGCAATTTCCTCGTCTTGGTCGTCACGTCTCACTCTCAGCATCCTTCGTCAGCAGCACCACACGTCAAGCCACCCGCTCTCCGGCCTTCGCCGGAGAGCGGCCTGCTGTTCCTTCAAGGCTCCGGTCTATCATCAAGTAAGGCCTTCTACAGACCGTCTGCAGAAGCACTCTTTCGAAACCCAGCACCGTTCGACTTCAGCCAGCCTCAGTACCTCAAGCAACATCTCAACACTACACGAAGCGAATCAACACTTGGGGCGACATCCTTCTGACTTTGGTTTAACTCATCCTTCACCTCAAGTCGATCGGCGCCCCTTCAACAAGCTTCAATAGGCCACGCTACCGGTTTCAAGGTCATTCTCGACGTGCGAAGTGCAGGACGACCAACTTCACCTCGGGCCTACAGTCTACAAGTCAACCTGCAAGTATCTATTCCATCCAGAGGTATTCAGTATTTCGGTAAGCCTACCCTTTTTTGCCTCGTCTGAAACAATTAACGCGAAGCCTACGTAGTGTAATCGCAGAACCGCAATTTAGGCTATACCGAAAGTGTCTCCATAATTGTTCAAACTAACTTTCTCGTTAAACTGCAGTAGGCCCAATTCCAAGTGTCATTCCAATACCGAAATCGTGTATCATCCTGTTATTGTGTTCTTTCATGTAATTCATTTTATTTGGCATCTGTTTGTTTATGTGATCATTTTAAACATTTCATTATTGACAGCATAATCCACTTATAGTGCATTAAACGTAAATGCATTCTTTCTATCATTAATAGACGGCATCATCCATTCATTCTATGTTCCATTTATGCGTAACTCTCTAGCCTACCTAAATCATTGTATTACGTAATCCATTCAGTGCACCAACGTACGTACATAATTTCTGGACATTCTTACATTTCACACAACGGGAAAGGAAGTTATTTATTACATTTTCCAAAACGCTGCATTCAATGGACTGTACACTCTCTACCACCGCTTGCTTTAATTCTTCGATAGAGGATGGCTCTTGCCTGAATACTTTGTCCTTGACAAATCCCCAGAGAAAAAAGTCCATAGGTGATAGATCGGGAGATCTTGCGGGCCAGGGAAACTGCGAGCGATGAGAAATGAATCTTTGTTCAAAAAATCTTGTTAAACGTTCCAGTGATTGCCTAGTTGTGTGGGCTGTTGCTCCGTCTTGCTGAAACCACTTGTTACTGCAGTTTTCTTGTTCAAAAACAGTGTTCAGCATTTCTACATATCTTTCTGAAGTTACTGAAAGCGGTCTCCTTGTCTCTGGGTCCTCAAAAAAGTAAGGACCATAAACCTTGCTGCTACTCAAACCACACCAGACAGTAACTTTTGGTGAATGCAGAGGTTTCTCCAAGTGTATATTTGGCTTGTTTTGTGACCAACACCGGTAATTCTGTCTGTTGATGAACCCATTGAGATAGATGTGGCATTCATCACTGAATATTATGTCACTTAATCTTATCTGGTTTTGTTCAATTATTGTTTCAATGCGTTCACAAAACATCAAACGACGCTGGTAGTCTTGTTCGCTAAGCTGTTGCAAACACAATTTTGAATGACTTCATTCTCAAATCCAACGTGATTATTTTCCGAATGCTCTCCCGTTTGATTCCTGTCACAGCTGATAGTCGTCTCACAGATTTCTTGTTGTCCGTTTCAAGCTGATTTGCGACTGAATCAATGTTTTCAGCGGTTCGCACACCTTTGCTGCGCCCAGAGTTGCCTTTATGCATGTTCTTGATTGAGCCGTGATGTTTCCATTTTGCGAAAATCCTGCGAATCGTTTTAGGATCTATGGTCCTTTGCTCACTGTATTGTCGTCTGAAAGACCGTTGGGTGGCAACTACCGAGCCATGTTTGATCATCTCTTCTGCGATGAAAACACGTTGCATGTCCGACAAATAACCCATGATTGTGGTGGATAAAACTGTCATTTTTTTATAAGTACTGATTTCGTATCCAGGATATCGAAAACATTAAATAAAACTTTTAAATATTCTTTTTCGAAAGCTATTTCATTTGTGAAGCTGCAATAATGACTGAGTAATAAGCGATTAAAAACAGGGACAATTTTTGTGGTCACACGACAAATAACCCATGATTGTGGTGGATAAAACTGTCATTTTTTTATAAGTACTGATTTCGTATCCAGGATATCGAAAAAATTAAATAAAACTTTAAAATGTTCTCTTTCGAATGCTTTTTATTTCATTTGTGAAGCTGCAATAATGACTGAGTAATAAGCGATTAAAAACAGGGACAATTTTTGTGGTCACACGTATAATTGTTAATCACCGTAAATACCTTCATTGCCATTTTTAATCACTGTGAACAAATAACTGATTTATTTTCTTAATTAAACACAAAACCACAAGGTAATTTTTCTAACCTTATTATTATTATTTGCTTGGGTGTAATCCAAGCTGGTGACCTCGAATTATTCATCACATTCATTTAGTAATTATAGTAGGCCTACTCCATTAGCCACATAAGATCGACTAATACTAGGCCTACTATAAATGTAAACATGGTATAAGTTTTCAGGGTTCTTTTTTCAGTGATATTTCTAACCCTTCTACTTTCTTCTTGGGCTAGCCTAGAGTGGATCTTAAGGGCTTTGTTAGTCTGTAACTCTGTAACTCTTTGAAGTTCCTATAATGCAAGATAAGAGAAATATTCCATTTATGTGTACTGATTTGATACATTAACTTAATATATACTAGCATGCACCCACACGAAAAATAATATATATACAGGGTGATGCACAAATGTGTTTCATAAATCGCAGGGTGTATTCTTGAGACAAAAGTAAAACAAAAAAGACCATATAAACATAGGTTGAGAAACCCGTAGGTTTCGAGCGACAGAAAAATTAAACTCCTGAAGATTTTTTACGTAGCCCATATCTGCTACCGCAGCGACTGACTGGAGATTCGTATAGGCTTTTTCTTGAGCAGACTTTGCCAGTGCTACTTGAAGATGTGTCCATCAGAACTCAACGACTAATGTGTTCATGTATAGCGGTGCACCAGTTCATTGCGCCAGTTTAACGAGGGAATATCTCGATGCTGTGTGTCCTGACAGGTGGATAGGGCACGGTGGTCCTATTCCGTGGCCACCTCGGTCACCAGATTTAAATCCTCTTGATTATTACTTGTGGGGTCATTTAAAAGCCTAGTTTATGTTACAGAAGTCCGAGCACGTGATGAATTGTGGCAACGATTTCGAGACAATTGCGAAACAATCCGCAATATTCCAGGAATTTTTTAGTGTGTCAGACAATCACTGGTGCGACGTGCTGAGGCATGCATTCAAGAAGTAGGAAAGAATTTCGAACATTTACTTTAATGAAGCAAATGTATCACACTGTATTTGCATAAAATGTAAAAAATCTTTAGGAATTTCATTTTTCTGTCGCAGGGTATAGCTCGAAATCTACAGGTTTTTCGACCTGTGTTTATATGGTCTTTTTTCTTTACTTTTGTCTCAAGGATACACCCTTCTATTTATGAAACACAGTTATGCATCACCCTGTATATACTGAATTTTATCTTGTTTGCAAGTTATTTTTATTTTAAACAACTTTCATAGTTGATAACTGCAAAGAATTATTATAAACATTTGAAAACGGTTTCCTGGTCCATTTTCCAAAAAAAATTATTTGAAAGACTCGTAATTATGGAATCTGATTTTCAGATGTAATTCATTGTTTTTTTAATTGACCTAATTATGATCGTTATTTTTCATGACCATTTAGGTTATATGAAAAATATATTTTAACCACAAACACACACACACACACACACATATATATATATATATATATGTAAAGAACGACGCTTGTATAGAAGAACGTTCCGCACAAGATGAGGAGGGAGAACGAACAAATGAAAAATGAGGTAACCACCCGGGAATCGAACCCGGGATCTTCCGATTGCCGGTCAGATATGCTAACCACTACACCATGGGCCTCGATTAATCAGAAGTCGTAATTCTCATCTTGTGCGGAACGTTCTTCTATACAAGCGTCGTTCTTTACATTAATTATACTGTGTGTTGTTTGCAGTTAAAATGTATATATGTGCGGCATGCGGGAGGTGCCCCCTCAGGGCATTGGTTTCTGCTCGTATGTAGGAGAATTACGACTTCTGATTAATCGAGGCCCATGGTGTAGTGGTTAGCATATCTGACCGGCAATCGGAAGATCCCGGGTTCGATTCCCGGGTGGTTACCTCATTTTTCATTTGTTCGTTCTCCCTCCTCATCTTGTGCGGAACGTTCTTCTATACAAGCGTCGTTCTTTACATTAATTATACTGTGTGTTGTTTGCAGTTAAAATGTGTGTATATATATATATTCATTTTTTTTTTAATTGACCTAATTATGATCGTTATTTTTCATGACCACTTAGGTTATATGAAAAATATATTTTAACCACAAAACACACACACACACACACACACACACACACACACACACACACACATATATATATATATATATATATATATATATATATATATATATACAGTGTTGGGCACTAAAGCGTTAATCCGATAACAGTTAATTAACGAAGTTAACTTTTTTTAACGGACTATTAACGGAAGTTAATTTCCATTTATCGTTATCGGACCAGTTAACTTCCGATAACTCGATATTTAGTCTGTTAAAGTCCGTTAACACGTTAACTGCGAGGAGTCATTCACGGAAGATCACCGCTCCGCGAATGAATTCAAACCGCCATAACTTCAGTCTGCTTCCAGATCTCGCAAGGGGAGGTTGTGCGCTTTTTATTGAAGGTAAGAAGGTTCTTTTAACGTTAGTAAAAGTCCTATAATATTATATATATATTAATACGTATGGAGATACGTATGGTAAAATGTACGGTTGAGAAAAATTAATTTATAGTAATGACTAATGAATAAGTATTTTTACACTGCGTTAGTAAATCTCTAAAAAAGTATATATAGTATGTAAAATTTGAATAATAGTTTTTATTCACTGATTGTAATATTGTCGTCGAATTAAATAACAATTGCGTATATTACATAGACAAAATATTTTATAGACAAAATAATTCATGGACAAAGTATTTTTATTTTATAGACTAAATAATTCATAGATAAAATATTTTATAGATAAAATAATTACATAGAGAAAAATTACTTCTATTGAAAATTCACAGAAAAAGGTTAAGTAAAATAAAATATTTTATATAACGTAATATTATATTTATATATTATAATATTATTATAATTAATATTATTTTGAATTAATTTTGCTATTTTGTTTGAATTAATATTTTATTAGTTTAGTTACATATTTTATACGATGATATTTTACTTTTTTTAGGTTCTTCTGTATTATCGTCAACTAGACAGCGTTCAGTTCTCTCTTACCAAGCATTCTCTACAACTTTTAAACTTCAACCATGGAGCACCAACAAGAAGTTCTCGACATTGAGATCGCCTCTGTCTCAAGCACTTCTGGGTCTCAGTCTGACCAGAACTTGATAAAAATACAGTTAAATACCTATTTATTGTTGGATTTTGCATAAATAAACATTTTCTATGGGTTTTAAAGCTTTTTTCCTTGATTTTTTTAAATGTTAGTAAAGAAATAGTTATCGTTAACGGATTATCGTTAACTTCCGTTAACTTTGTAGTAAAATTATCGGATTATCGTTATCGGAGTTAAAAATTGGGGTTAACGGATTATCGTTATCGAAGTTAACTTTTTGGTTAACGGTGCCCACCACGGTATATATATATGTAAAGAACGACGCTTGTATAGAAGAACGTTCCGCACATATGCGCATCTGCACAAAAGCGGGGTACCGACATTTTAAAATCTATATGTCTAAAAAATTAATTAACCAAACCTAATTTGATCTAACCTTACTTTAGTGCGATCGAAATGAGAAGGGTGTGATAAGTGTTTCGAACGCAATTGAGGTATAGAACGGTATTTTCTTTTAAGTCATTATATAGTAACGTACTCCCTAATCTAGCCTGATCTAACCTAACCACGCCTTAACTAACTTAATCTAGCGTAACCTAGCCTAATCAGGACCAACATATCTTTTTTCTGATAGTCGATCAATTCAACCCCTGGTCAACTCAACCCACTGTCAACTCAACCCCTATCAATCCAACCCCTGTCAACCTAACCCCTGTCAACTCAACACTCTGTCAACTCAACCCCATGTCAACCCAACCCCCTGTCAACTCAACACCCTGTCAATCCAACCCCTCAAATGATTCTGAAATCTGAACAGAAAAATTATTTTGAAAATTCAATTTGTAAAAGGGGGAGTGAAAAAGCGTCTAGCATTAATCGTTTAAAAAGAAGGTATTGAGACATTGGTTTGGGAATAGAGTGGTGGATGAATGGAACAAGCTTTCAAATAACAGTCAGTGTCAATACTTTAGAAAGTTCCAAATTATTTCGTATATGTTATATAGCATAGTTACCACTATTCTTAGTCATAAGTTATTAACAGGCTGTAAACAATTAATCCTGTTTAAGTTAATTGAATGCCCAGTTAAGTTAATTGAATGTCTGGTAAGGTCAACTGTAGTGTATACCCTTGACGATTGGTTAGGTTAAGTTGTGATATTTTCCTTGGTCCTGAAGTCACTTCGATTAAGGAAAATATCACGACTTAACCTAACCAATCGTCAAGGGTGTACAGCTGACCTAACTGGACATTCACTTAACTTAACCGGGTATTCAGTTAACCTAACCGGTTACATCCAGTGCAAGGAGAGTGCTAATATATCCTGATTTACTTATGTTTAAACATAAATGCATGCTAGTTGAATTTATGGGAGTTGAGTTGAGCAGGGGTTGAGTTGACAGGGGGTTGAGTTGACAGGGTGGTTGAGTTGACAGGGGTTGGATTGACAGGGGGGTAAATTGACAGGGGGTTGAGTTGACATGGAACCCTTTTTTTCCACACTAAAAATGTTTCTAGATTTTTGTATAATTTTCTTTAATTTTAGGAGGTACCAAAAGTGTTATCACACAAAAAAAATTACCCCACTACATCTGTAATTTATCACACACTCGACCTCACTTATACCAAGTTGTCGTTCGCGCGCGCGCGCGCACACACACACACACACACACACAGAACTGTGGCTACCGCATTAAACCACGAACATTTTGCCTAATCTAAGTAACTTGATAAACTTAGCTTAACCTAACCTAACCTTTATTTTTCATGATATTTAACGATTTTCAATATAAAGAAGCTAAGTTTCAAACTACTAGACAAACAGACAGACAGACAGAGAAACAGACAGACAGACAGAGAGACAGACAAAGAAATAAATAGATAGATGGAAAAACACAAACAAACATAGATTATGGATCAATAATTTCAGTTAATATCTGTACATTAGTATAATTAGGCGAGAACACACATTACTGAACATGATCGCAGTTAAGAAAATCACTCTTTTTTCGAGTGTGTGTGTGTATGTATATATATACAGTATATATATATCAGTTGTATACGAGAATGGGAAAGATTTTATTAAAGTTAAAAAAAAAAGAGATAAAATTCATTATGTTGCGTGCTTCGAGAAAAACTTTAAAAATGGCTGATACAAAATTTGTTCCTAAATGAATGCTTTTATAATCGTTCCAGTTCCATGAGAGTAACTCAAATTGTTTACCATTAATTTATGAAATATCACATGATAAATAACATATTTCTAAAGCAATTCTTACTTACTTACGTAAGCCTAAATATCAATAGTGAAAATGTGAAACGCATACTTACAAAGAGAAGATACGTACTAAAAATAAATATTATTTTTTTTCATAAGCAAATAAAAGTGTTGTTGTAAATTTTCTTAGAATTCATTTTTGCCTCCAAACTGGTGTCAAAGAGCATTTGATATTTCTGAAAGATATACGAACAATTTTTTTTTATTTTTTAAAAGAAGAAACAGCGTATTTGGGGAAGGATAATGAAGTATCTCATTTCTGAATCCTTAATCCATAGTACAGTATATGAATGTTTCTACTGATAATAATCCATTTATATGAATAGTAACACCAGTTACACAACAGGTTCTGAGCATGCGGTCAGGACCTCTAACTCATGCAAACTACCTTCTCCATGAAAATATACGTAAACATACACGAGTAATATTTCGGAGCAGTATTTGCGATTCAGGTGTTTGCAGATCAGCTTTCTACACGTGTGTACGCATATACATATATGCACATACACACATATATATATATATTATATATATATTATATAATATACTTAACGTAAGGAAACAGATGTTACAGCCCTCATCGTGACGACTACTGCGCGTATAATGAGGCAATAAAATAATAAACCAAGAACTTTATAATTGATGAGTCGACGTAATGGAATAAACGTTACGACGACATTAATAGCGAGTGTATGATGACAGCATTTATACAGTTACAAAAATATCCATTGTTATTATCCATATATAGATCATATAATTATGTACTCAGTCAGCATCATCATCATATATATATATCATAGAGCATCATACGTGAATCTGCATGACTTTTCAAGATGAAAAAACCGGCCACACCAGGGTTCGAACCCATCACCTCTTGAATAAAGGGGGAGGGCTAGCCACTACATTGCGACGGGATAAAAGTTAAAACAATTTGTTATACATTTAAACAACCTAGGAAACGCATGACGTTTTCGCATCCAGAGGAATTTTATGTGTTAACCCTCCTACACTCGAGAGAATGACCATTATTTAATTCAAACTTATCTGGTGCAACGCTGGGGTGCCATAAATGGAATATCATACATGAATCCGCATGACTTTTCAAGCTGAAAAAAATATACATATAATTCTTACTGTATTTTATGATTAAGTCTTGTTTCTATTCCGTCGATTTCAATTTTAAGGAAGGTTTTGTTGTTACTTTACGTCTCATTTTATTAAAACTGAATCTCTTCTAATCGAAACCTCATTTTAACTTATTTATTTGTTTATTTATTTATTTATAATATAATAATTGTAACTTCGTATCCCTTCGTACATTTTAACCATTTAAATGAAGACGTCCTTTTTCAAGAACCACCACGCGGTCTTCAATTTTATCTGAATACAACGTTTCCCCAACTTTTTTTACATCAGGACCCCTTTATTTCAGCTGCAAATAACATGCATGGAGGATAATTTATTAGTAGTACGTTCAGTGTGAGGTAGCATTAAAATTAAATGGTTTATTTATTAATGTACTCGAGCACGTAACATGTTTAGCGATATTAAATAAAATTAGTGAGGATATTCAGTTTTTACTTTTTTTTTTTTTTTTTTTTTTTTTTGGCTAACCTCCTCACGCCTTTCAAGAGGGGCGCGCCCCACAGTTTTGGAGACGCTGCTTTAATATCTTAATATAAGAATGGATTCGGTGGGAAATTTTTGTTTTGACCGTGAGAGAAACTCCAAATAAAATCTTTCCTAGTATTCTTCGCCCTTCACTGCCGGAATTAGAACACCCATACTTACGGGTAAAATACAGGGTGTACATAAAGTCAGGATCTATTTTTGTGAAGCACTTGGAAATTATATGGAATTCAATCATAAAATGATAAAGTGGTAACATTTATTAAATAATTAAGAGTAGGATTCGACGTGACGCCCATCAGTATCCCTGCCCAGCTCAAATCGTTCCGCAGCATTTCTAAACACATTCTGGAGCATTTGCGGGGTTATGTTATCTGCAGCAGTTCGTATACGTGTACGTAAGTTTTCAAGACTCGTAATCTTCGTCTGATAGACGTGCGACTCGATAAAGCCCCATGCAAAGAAATCTAAAGGGGTTAAATCTGGTCATCTCGCGACACAAGGTCTGTTGCTTCCGCGTCCGATCCAGCGATTTGGAAAACGTCCATTTAGATAATCCTGAACAATTTTGGCATAGTGACAAGGAGCACCATTATATTGATAGACGACGGGGATAGGACTGTTAGTACCGTCGTCTAATTGAATGATATTTACTGGTCGCTATGAATTTCATTTTACTACTCATTTTCTAGTAGGGCAAATGCTAGTTTATTTGTTTGAAAACAGATTAAATCTCAAAGAAAACAGCTTATTTTTTTTTAGAAAATAGAATAACTTAAAGAAAACAGATTAATTTTTAAAGAACAAAAATGATATGTTTGATAGAAAATTACATTTATCATTCGTTTATAATATACATCATTACTTAGATTAACGCTTCATCACTGACTCCTTCGAAGACGATGAGTAGGCTTGGCGATGTTTTGCTACTAGTCGGAGGATGAATTGTTTTTGTTCTTCATCCTTTGTCAAAGATGTATTATATGCCTTGATAAGGGCAATACCCCTCTCAGCCGAATCATTGACAACTTTTAGGTAGATCGCTATGCGTCGAAACTCTTGAAAACAACCCTCCGTCTAGGAATTGGGATCGGTCCTCAGGAAGGTATCCTCCGCTGCCTTCCTTCCTTCTTTCTTTAACAGATTGAAGATTCCCAGGGTCCTTTTGGTGACCATTTCATGCCAATTCAAATCTTCAATGTTTCCTTCAAGCTTCAATCAACGAGTAACTGGTATTCTCGTTACGTTGGAGGTTTACGACCATCTTCCGTTTGGTCTCGGCATCGACTCTAGGATCAAAGAATGCAAGACCGATGAGATGCTCCCCAAGATACCACAGGTGCCGTAGAAGAGCTGTGGATGCTGCTTTGGAAATTATCTGATTTGGGTACTTTTGCAAGATTTTAAGAAGCAGAATATCGTTGAAAGGAGCGTTGATTCCGACGGGGGCCTCGTTCCAAAAACGTGCGTAGACCGAGGCGATAAACAGAGAAAGCTCGGTGATATTCTCCGTCTCATGTGCTGTCAGCTGTAGTTGATGCTTGAACAGATAAATTTTGAGGGCGTAGATGGCCTTGGCCATCCAGCGTGCATGGTGAGTTGGTCCTGGAGCGCGGACCTTGACTTCTTTCTCATCACGGCCCCCGAGGAAGGTGAGGCAGAGTCTTAGCAATTCCTCGTAGTCATCACGCGATTGTTTAGACTCCAGTGCCTTTATGAAGTACTGAATCATTTCCTCTCGAAGCTGAAACATCTTTGGATCTCTGAATAGGTTGTTTGAAGCCTTCATGAAGGAATCCTTCTGAAGTGATGGCCATTTTTTCTGAAAACGTTTAAAGAGAGTCATTTCCGGGCCACCTGTGGGTCCATGAAGTGCGTTGCAGGTGTTTGACAAGACGACTTCAAGGATATGATGTCGACAAGCGATCCAGACAAGTTCCCTCCCTACTGCTTTTTCAATCGTGGTACAGGCTCCCCTGTGAAGGCCAGTATTAGACGCAGTTGTGTCAAATACGAGACCTTGGATCTCACCGCGAAGATTTCAGTCATCAATCGTCGAAATGCAAGCCTTGGCCTGTTCTTCTCCTGTAGCTCGTTGTATTTTTGGCACGGCTAGGAGTTTTTCCATCTCATTTCCCGTAACGATTACCGCGGTTCGTTCGGCTGTTTCCTTTGCGCCGCCGATGTCGGGAAGTAGTTTCCCATCCCAGTGAAGAAGAAGAGGTCCTTCGACCGAAAACGAAGCTTGATCCTCTTTGGCTGCTACCTGCCTTGCTTGCCTTCTTGAACGACGGATGGAGCTGCGTCAAAGAGTCATTGTAGAAATATCATAGCCCAGGGCTTGAGCGACTGATCCAGCAACGAAGACTGCTCCTCGATCGGGAAGGTTGACGCGATCAAGAGCAGCAACCACATCTGGTGATGTGAAGATATTTGTTTCGTTTCGGAGGATGAGAGTGTACATCTGCTCTTCCGGTCGAAGTCGACGGACGATAATCATCGTCTTCAGCATTGAATTCTTCGGAGGATGAAGTGGATGTGCTGGATGATGGAAGAGCAGCAGCTCCAGCCTGGAATGCAGCCTCTCTTTCTTTGTACCTTAGAGCTTTGTCAGCATCTTTCTCCTGTCGACATCTTTTGCGGTATTCCTTAGCAAAATTAATCTTCTCAGGGCTTGCCATCAGGAATTGACGGTGTTCTTCATTGTCTATCACCTTCAAGGCGTCCTTCGAGGCAACGTCGAAAAGTTCTGAGAGAGTCTCTTGGAACATGCTCTCTTTCACTCTGCAGCTTTGTAGCTGCGTCTTGCGGTTTTTCTTCAACGCAAGGAACTCTTCGTACAGCTTTGACAGCTTCCTAACGCAGGAATTGACTCGCTGTGTAGGAATCCTTGCTCTCTGCCATACTTGCAGGGCCTCTTTGCAGGCCAAGTTGTAGCTCTCTTTCAAGGTCTTGGACTGTTCATGGTGGTGAAACTGAACCAAACGAAGCGCATCACCACATGTGGGTAGCCTTGCAGTTGATAACTCGTTGCTGGGATGAGCGAGTACTTCTAGCCATAACGTGAAAAATGAGAGAAAATAATGCATTAACCGTTTAGCACAAAGCACAGTTATATAAGTGTTAGAGTAAAAAATTGCAAAGTCAAAATAAATAAAGTAAAAAAATTGGTTACAGTTGTTATTGGTTGATGGGTAGGAAGATAGCCAAATTTTAAAAAATATATTTAAGAATAAGTAAATAATAAACTTCAAGAGACATAAGATATATACCTTATGATTTTAATCATTTAATTTAATAGCAACATCCTTACCGGTTATAAATTTGCATATAAAGAACATAATTATATATATATATATATATATATATTTTTTTTTTTTTTTTTTTTTTATTTATATTGAATTAATATAATACATATGAATTAATACTTAATATATAAGAATTAATAATTATATATAGGAATTAATAATTAATATATATGAATTAATAATTATATATAGGAATTAATAATTAATATATAAGAATTAATAATTATATATAGGAATTAATAATTAATATATATGAATTAATAATTATATATAGGAATTAATAATTAATATATATGAATTAATAATTATATATAGGAATTAATAATTAATATATATGAATTAATACTTACATGAGATACTATTCCTAAGCTCTTGAAGTTTGAACGAACTTAAAACCGTCCTTCAACAAGTTTAAACTTGAAATGATGCATGAGTAAATGATTTGTCTGATTCACAAACAGCATTATACAAGAAATTGAACAATTGCATCATCCTCTGAAAGGTGGGGGGAGTCAATGTGGCGTGACTGCCGCGTCCTCTAAAAATGAAGCGGGTAGAAAATGATTAGCTAATTAATTCATTGAAAATGTGAAAATCATAGCGACCTCTTATTATGTACTGAATCGACAGATATTTTGCACAAAATCACTTCACATCTAAA
Source organism: Bathynomus jamesi (assembly GCA_023014485.1). Lineage (NCBI taxonomy): Eukaryota > Metazoa > Arthropoda > Malacostraca > Isopoda > Cirolanidae > Bathynomus > Bathynomus jamesi. The sequence goes on from JAJOZX010000128.1 coordinate 397,433, forward strand.
GGAATAAGAGCAGCCATGTGGAGAAAATTTCCAACTATTTTGAAATGTTAGCCCAAATTTTGGACCACCCTAATATATATATATATATATATATATATATATATATATTAAAATAATGAACGCATCAGTGGTATGACCGCAAAATGGACGAGTGCAAATCAATTGCAATGCATGATGATCAGTGTTGCAAGGGGGTGCGGGGTTGGCACCCGTGGGGCGGGGGTTGGCACCCGTGGAGGAGGGGGTATGCAAGAAAGGTGGAGGGGGTTGGTTCCCTGCATGAAGGGGGTTGGCCCAAGACCTCCCCCCAAAATGGGTAACCTAATCTGTCCTGACCTAGGAAGGTAACCTAAGAGAGAGGAGAGAGGAGGAGAAGAAGAGAGATCTTTTCGCTGGCATGCCTCGTCGCATACTGAAGTTCTTGACTTCCTCGGGTGGCATAGAAGTTGCAATCTAGCTTAGAAAGCTTAATGAGCTAGTTGGCTGGTTTAGAAGACAATATATATATATATATATATATATTATATATATATATATATATATATATATATCCGAGGCAATCCAAAAGACTAGTTGCCAGATTGCCCTATTTATTTAATTTTTATATATTAATGGAGAGATGTTCTCGGCTCAATGTATAATGAAGTTGTTGACAACCCCAGTCGGCTTAGAAGGCAATATATATATATATATTAATAATTTTTGTAGTGCCGTTAATTTTGACGTAGAATAATTAAATCAAATAATATCGTTTATATATACTATGAATAATAAAACAACTACGTCATTCTGTTTATTTAGTCGCAAAACGAGTTATTTAACATGGAATCAATTATTTAACACACTTATTCAGCTCGGGGAATGTATAGGAGATAAATATACACGCACCTCGTATATAGACGAAATCTATATACACCAAAAATACACACTTTAAGCGAGGAATATATATATATATATATATATATATTCATAAATAATAATAGTACAGTAGAAATCTATATACACGTTTAATATATGTACGCGCATCTACACACTTATATATAAGCATAAAAAATAATAATAGTACAGGAGAAATCTATGATATATACACGTTCAATATATGTATGCGAAACCAAAAATACACACTTATATATAAACTTCAAAAATAATAGTGCAGAAGAATTCCAATACATGGGATATATATATATATATATATATATATATATATATATATATATATATATATATATATATATACGAGGTGCGATCCAAAAGTTCCAGGACTGTACCGACAAAAAATGTAGGCTTACTTTAGGTTCTAATTACTTCTGTCCCCTTCGAAATAGTCCCCTTGGGAGTTGATACAGCGGGCCCAGCGATTTTCCCACTGCTGAAAGCACCTCTGGAACTCCATTTTGGGGATGTTCAGCACCTCGTGCGATTCCGCCTGAATCTCCTCGATGTCGTCAAATCGTCGTCCCTTCAGCGGGATCTTCATCTTGGGGAAGAGAAGAAGTCACAGGGGGCTACGTCGGGGGAGTAAGGGGGTGGGGGACTACTGCCATGTTGTTTTTGGCGAAAAATTGCTGCACTGACAGAGCGAATTTGGCAGCGATCCGCCTCATGTTGAGTTCCTCCGTGAGAATGCGTTGGCATGAACCAAACGATAGGCCAACGATGCTGCAGATGTCGTTAATCGTTCGCCGACGGTCCTCGTGGATGGCCTAACGCACTTTTTCAATATTTTCTTCGGTTCTGCTGGTTGAGGGCCGACCAGTACGTTCGGAATCCTCAACCAACGTTTGCCCACGTTTGGACCGCGAGAACCACTCGAAAGTCTAGCTTCTGCCCATGGCGTCATCACCAAATGCTTGTTTAAGCATTTCGTGGGTCTCCGACGCAGTTTTGCCGAGTTTGAAGCAAAACTTGATGCACACGCGCTGCTCCTTCAAGTCTGCCATTTCTCTTCTCGCAAAAATCGCATAAAACCATTAACACTAACGCACAAAAACGCTCGTGAAAAAAAACGCGTGCGTGTATCACCGTGTCACTCAGCACACTGCTTTACGATAAAGCTGTTTAGCGCTATCTAGCGGCCCAAGTCCGTACTACGGCCTGTTAGCGCTCCACGCTGCCAGTCCGGGAACTTTTGGATCGCACCTCGTGTATATATATATATATATATATATATATATATATATATATATATATATATATATATATATATATATTAACATATACATAAAATATACCCGTTTTATGTTCTACTGCGTTTAAATAAAATACTAAACTCGCATGTGATCGAGTCTACAGTTACATCCTCGTTGCTTTGTACTACACAATAAATACGATTTAACATTATTTCACCACTCAAAGTATGTGGATATCTATATTCAATATAAAGGGCTTTCAGATCGTTTAACACTATTTTTGTACCCACTTTACAATTGGTTGGCAAGTTATCACTCTTTAAACACGGAGAGAATACATTCAAAAGCACGCACAAAGAGGGCATCGTTTGCCACAACATCATTATTAAATTCAAGTTTGTAAACACTCCTTTCCAAACGAGGGTTTATTCTTTCCAATCCGACCTTTTCAACCGGATTGAAATCTTCTAAATCGTGCCGACAACTGCCCATTATATAAAGACAGTTTTCCAGGGTGAACAGTGTAGGTGAGCTCAGCCCTGTACCGCATCTAGTTCCAATCCATTCTTGCCTTGTTCGGTCCTACACTCGGTAAATCCGTCGAGCAGAGCGGTGTACGCGTATTTAAGAACGTGTGAAAATAAAGTATACCGCATAAAGTACATGCGCGTCTAATATAGGTTTTAGCTTGTGGAAACCGACGACTTCAAACATTCTGTCGAGAATGAAACGGTTTCGTGTGGGGATAAGGACGTTATTGTCAGCTGCATTCTTCCACATCAACCGTATATCAATGCACGGCTGGTCTCGTTTTATACACAACGTACAAATAGCGTATGAGGGTGCATCACTAATCTGCTCTCTTTTTGTGCCTATACCTGCAGGTATTTTATAACGGTCCTCACCCCACTTCTCAACTACCACGAAGATTCTGTTCATCTACTCAACACTTAAATAAACAGCGTTCAGTTTACCAGAGTTTGATTGTCTACACATCGTTTCAAGTACATAGTTAATAGCGCCGGTTTTACTCCTGAACACACGCACTGACTTCATCACAGACACATCATATACGGCATTGAGGATACTGCTCAACGGAAGCTCCATCGTATATTGGTTTTCTATTGTGAGGAGTGCACGTCCAGTCGGGTCAAACTCTGAGGTGACTATGAGCAGCCGGTGTGCGGTTTGGCTCGGTGGGAGGTGTAGGGGAGATGAGTCACACGGGCGTGTCATACCAAGCGTTAGTGATTCGTGCACGGGGTTGTTCCAACATGAAAGACTCATATGAATATTTGTAACCCATTATACCAGACATTCGTTTAGAGTATTTTTCCGATACATGAAGTAATAACGGCTTTAATGTTTTATCACTCCCCTGAACGCGCACCACACATCTTCGTTCATTTTCTCCACACATTTTATTAACAGTCCAGCGCTGTATTTGAGAGAAACATGTGTTAATATCTGTTCTTTTTGCTTAACAAGCGATACTCATCCCTAAACTCTATTAAAAACTCGCACCAGCCTTTAGCCACAACCTCACTGCGAACCGCATCATAATATATATGAACGTAATAATAAAAATATTTTAAGTTATCCATAATTACAAGATTTATATTCTCAGCCGCAGGGTATGCGTACTCGGTGTGATGTAACATACCGCTTGTCACACCATTCGTCAACAAGGGTCACAACCCACACCCGTTGTTTCTCTTTTGCACTTGATGCTTCTTCCACTTCGAGGTGTATGTGCGTCTTTACGCAGTTTAGTCCTATGACCTAGTCCATTATATCGTTTGAGCAACGAAAGCCTGCAATGCTCTCGCCAGAATATCCGTAGATTATTTGGACCTCCTGTTCCTCACGCTTCGCGCGGTTCAATGTGGCCTTAAAAGCCTCAAAGGAGTGAGGACTAGGGATTCTTTGAGTGTTCACCACATCTGTAGGCTTTATCGAATGCCACTTTATGAATGTCGAGCACGCAATATCAAAGGTCGCCTTCACTATTTTCCGTCTACGTGAGAATTCTTCAATAGGTAAAATACACGTCTGAGATCCAGGGCTTGTTGAGATCAACTGAGCACGTAGGGCAGAGATATGACCAGCTAGTAGCAGGAGTCAAGTGACCCCTTTGATTGGGTTGCGCCATACAGTTGGCGGTGCTTAGCTTTTTTTCTGTACACAAACACACACACACACACACACAAAAGAGAAAATGAAACGCTAATTGAAACATGACTTATTTTAAATAGAAAAATAAATAAACATATCGTCAACCAGTAAATAGTCACTAATTCATGGCATATATTCAAATACAAGTAATAAATAAATAAATAAACGTATTGTCAATAAGTAAATATACGCTAACGTGAAAGCAATATTCACGCCTCGCGGTATCCAAAGGGAACAGTATCGTAGGTGCCAGGCACCTAGTAACGTTTTCTGTATGTGTTACGACACACTTTCGTCCCCCTAAGTTCCTTCACGCCCCCCAGTTTCTGTGCTCGAAAATTGTGAGTCCCTACAATCAGTTGAGGTGGTTGGTCACCCTCATCTTCTAAGCTCACTAGCTCCTTCAGCGAATCAAAGTTAACGATCCGCCGGTTCGCCTTGTTAAGCGTGATGCCTTTCGCTTTCACGATATATCTCACTTCCTAACCCACTCTCATCCATATCCCGTAAGTTTTTGGACATGTTGAGACATAAGAATCAGCGTAGGCACTATCTCCATACTCATCCTTGATCTCATCAGTCAACTCTTCAAGGAATTCCCCAATAGCTGGCATGTATTCACCTTCCCTCTCCGTGAATATCACACTATCTGTGTCTGCGTACAGAACCCTCTGTCCAAGAGAATGCAGTAGACCCCAAAGTTTGAAGCGAGCGTATGCTGTTGTGAAGCTGGCTTAGGTATGTTTGTAACACGTGATGTATCTGTAGCCAATCCAGTTATGTTGTACTTTATTATGTACGTATTACCTACATTCACGATCTCCATGACCTCTTTATCGGGAGCGTTGGCATAATCCCACACCTCGTTATAACTTTAAGCTAAATGGACGTTCCCCTTGTCTGTATTCTGAGCAAATTTCGCCCAAAGACTATTTAGACACAACTTTGCACTAAAGCGCTTGCCTGGGTTCTTTACAATTTTGGCCCATTCAAGTTGTATCCCTTCACGATCACGGTAGCGCTGAATATACGCCGAATTTTTTTTTTATTTTCTCAACTCCTCGCGGGTACCCTGATGTTTCTACCTTATCCTTCAAAAAAGTGTTTATATATGGTGTGAAAAGGTTGGGGAGCTTCTGAAACCTCCACACCCCATATATCTTCAATATTCTGTAACCGTGGCGAACGGCTAGGGAGAGCTCAGGAATTGTATATACGCCTCTGATCTTCCGCCCCATTGTTCTCTTCTGCGCGCTTCACGCACAGGGGAAACATGAGTTTGTGGTCTGTAACGACGGGTAAGATCGGCATCCATAAGTCGCGAGGGGGGAGCACATCTACGAAAGAAAGGCCGAAATAGTTCTCGTTGAAATTAGCTGAGAACTCTTCGATGGTAGGCAGGGTGGGACCCACCAGTTTTTCAGGTGCTCCTACGGAGTACGGATTGTTCTTCATCACGTAGGAGTATAAAGAACAGAAGTCGTAGTAATAGAGTTTCACGCCCTCCGCAGGTGGAAAGTATAGGTTGAAGGGGTTTGTACACCCGCCGAACAAGCTATCGCGGCATTTGAGAGGATCCAACACCATTGAACGTTTGATGGTGTTTATTTTTTCGCGGTACTGCCCATCTGTCTCCATCCGTGCATCATATTCGTGTTCCCACAAGACCTTGCGAGTGAACCGGAAGCTTATAAGCTGATCACGGGTGCAGGTCCATGCGAGATTGTCGGCAGGAGATCTACCATGGATATCTCCTCGATTTCACACTCAGGACGTGGGCATCCATACCACCAGCAACCGATAAAGAAGTACGCGGTCTTCTCACCAGTGGCACAGTCTTCGCTTAGACCATCAACCCAAAAAACTCTCGACCATTGACCTTAATGGCCACTTCCCCCGTGTTGCGGGCATGTTTTATGTATACACCGGTCTGTTGTTGTAGGTGTATGAGCCAGTAAGTAGCCTTATGCCCATAACTGCGTGGGTTGTTTCTGTGAATGACGGCTAGTGTGTCTTTAGGCATGAAGTTGTTCTTGAACACCGTAAAGCACAATGAGGCGATCGTGGTTGCGACTTGTAGCGGGTCGCAATTGAACCGGTCTATGTACATCCTTCTAAAGGCCTGGAAACATACTCTAAGCAGGCGCACATCATTCACGCAATAACGCTTACATTCATCCGCTATACTGTAAGGATTATCTTAGGGCTGGGGTGGGGGTGGCGGTGTGCATCAGCTCGAATGTTATGCTACTCTCTACAGAATGAGATGCTACTGCTGTGGAGGGTACGACGGAATTGAACAGGAATAAGGGGGCACAGTTTTATTTGTAGAAGGAACTAATGTGGGGGCTGTGTCGCAAGACGTAGAGGGCTAGGGCTCTATTATTGTGGGTCTAACAAACGGCACAGTCCTGGCACGCTTTATATCTGACGTGGAAGGCGAATCATCAACTTCATCATGCCCCCGCTTTCTCATCGAATTGTCGCGTTGGGGTGCTACAGGTGTCGCTGTTGGGGGTTCGCTAGCGGGGGGTGGAGTCTGTAGCCCCAACAAAGACTACACTGTCATCGGTATCGTCTGAAATATCGATGATGGGGACATGTTGCTGGCACAGTACCTCATCCTCATCGTCATTCATGGTTCTGAGAAAGAAGAAGAAAGAAAAGACTAGAATATAAGGCTTACCACTTAAATTTGTATTATATTTTGTAAATGTTCCACTAATGGGTGTGACGTGTCAGAGATAGATTCTGTAGAAAAATTCAGGTTCACGAGCCCGTCCACATGTATTATATCTGGCCCTATAGGATATGGTAAAACTGTGTTTATGCTTAAAATTATTAAAGATAAAGGAGAGATGTTCTCAAAATTTGTGCATAGAGTCATAGGGTGCTATTCGACATACCAGTCAGTATTCAACGAGTACCAAAATGATATTTTGTTCCACAAAGGTGTATATGACGTTAATTCGTTAAAGGGAAATGAACATACGGTGAATGTAATTGATGATCTCATGTTAGAAATGGATAAAACGTTTGCTGAAACATTTACAGTGTTCTCCCACCATCTTAACATAAGCGTATTCTTCATCAATCAGAATCTATTTTTCAAAAATAGATACATGCGCGATGTGTCGCTAAATACACAATATCTAGTCTTATTCGCACAACGTAGAGATGTGTCACAAATTGGGGTATTAGCCAATCAAATGTTACCGAATCAGCGGAGAGAGTTTTTGGAAGTTTATAAAGAAACTACAAGCCAACGTTATGGATATTTGCTTTGTTACTTTCATCCGCGAAACACGTTTTGGGTGCTTCTACGAGCGCATATATTCCCATACGAGGCTGAAACGGTGTATATCCCAGAATTACATAAAGGTTAAAAAAATATCTGAATTAATGAAAATCTATTATCGACTGCCCCGGGCACTGCAACAGATGTTTGTTAAAAACACCGACTCAGACTTTTTAAAATGCATCTGTGAAATCTGTCTTAACGTTATAAAATGTAATGTACCAATGAAACCCTCTCAGAAGGCTCGCCTACGTTGTTACAAGAACATAATACGCGCACTCGCTCGTAAAAATCAAACTATGGGGAAGAAAAAACGAATTATTGTACAAAGAGGGGGTTCATTCCTACCAATCTTATTTTCAGTTTTGGGGCCTTTACTGACTAGTTTAATATAATGAAGAAAGTAGTTGTGATTCCACACGAGCTGTATGCTTCACTGCAAAGCTCAAAGAGTCCAGATACGGTTCTAGAACCCTATAAAAGCAGGCTTAAAAGAATGGAAAGCGAATTGTTAGCCCTATTAAACAAGAAGCTCTGCAGAAATTTCTTCATGAGTACGAAAATTATAAGAATCCGACAAAGGTCCTTGTAGTTATTAGACACAGCGCAGACGACGTTGAGCATGGAGGCATAGGACCTGGGGTCGAGGCTAGAGACGAACAGTCAAATAACAACCGAGCGACCCCACAACATATCGAGCATGTATTAAAAAAGTCTCCCACATGCATTGAGGAATAAAGGTTTAAGTCTTTATAATCTATTGAGTGAGGATCCCATTATACAGTGGACCGATACAGGTGAGGTTGTTGTTGAAGGAACAAAGGTACAGGGTTCGAACATCGTTGACATCGTACATGACTTGGTGAGAAAGTGGGATCGGCCTTTACCAGCAGGGTGGGAACATTAAAGCAAGACTACAGCAAATAAATGTCTCAAAAACACTAATAGGTAATCCGAACAGGTTAAAAGACTTGGGACAATCCTCGCATGTACCATAGCTGAACACTCCTTCGCCCCCAGCGGTAATATCTCTGAACAGGAGAAAGAAGAGACCAAACAACAACGGCCAACCCTTCCCGCGCGCCTCTAAAATACGCAAATGGCTAACATATTAAGAAAACGTTATTATGACATTTCTAGCCCAGCCTCCTACGGCGGCGTTAATAGACTGTACAGAGGTGTTTATAATGAGGGAGTAGGGAAAAAAGATGTTGAGAGGTTTTTGCGGGAGCAGGATGCTTATACACTTCATAAGCCGGTGAGAAAAAGGTTTAAAACAGCCAAGACAACAGCAGCACCGATTGATTCTATTTGGCAGGCGGATTTAACAGACATGCAGAGATATTCAGTGTATAATGGCGGCTCTCGTTACATCCTATTCATAATAGATGTATTCTCTAGATATTTGTGGCTAATTCCCCTGAAAAAAAATCGCCTGAAACAGTTGTTAGAGGCACCAAAACGCTGATGTTGAAAGAAAACAGTATTTCTGGCTATTTTTGTACGGACATGGGGAAAGAATTTATAGGCCGAACTTTTCAGAACATGTTGACAGAGTTTAATATCAGTTATTACACTAGCAATTCTATACATAAGGCATCTTTAGCTGAAAGAGTTCAGCGTACCATGAAGGAACGCATGCATCGCTATTTCACACATAAAAACACATACAGATAGATAGACATTCCGGTCGCTGGCCTCATCCTACAACCGGACACACCACCCTGCGATTGGAACACCTAACGGGATATTAGAAAGAGGCACGCATACAGAACGTGAGGTGAGAAAATATAATCGTAGAGTGTCAACACGCTCTGCGCATTTCAAAATCAATGATCATGTAAGGCTGTCACGTTCGGAGAATAAATTTGCGAAGGGATTTGAGCAAGGTTGGACACCTGAGATTTTTAAAGTTAGGGCTATGAGACCTAAAGACGCTATAATGCTGTATCACGTTGAAGATTTGAATGGGGAAGAAATTGCAGGGGCTTTTACGGGGAGGAGCTGCAGAAAGTGACATTTAATTTAGGAAAAAAGTGTTTAAAATTGAAAACATTTTAGGCAGCAAAGGTTCAGGAAAGAGAAAAATGTACCTGGTGAAATGGCTAGGGCACCCAGAAAGCTTCAACACCTATCTAAATCCTGATGATAATGATTGATAATGGTGTTGCTTAAATAGTATGCAACATGGCGCCTAACCACTTCTACGTCACACTCCCGTCCTCTTCTCTCTCTGTACATCCTAACAACACCCTGGCCAACTTTGTAACAGAACTCCATGGGCCCATTGAATTGGGTCGTGAATCATATGAGGTAGGAGGAATATGCGAATTACAATTGGCTACCAAATTTTTAAGTATTGATAATAAAGAATCCGTTTATACAGTTCTTAGAAACCGCGATGAGTGTGAAAAGGCCGGGGTAACTCGGGACGAAACCATGCGCGCCACCCGGAGTGGGGATGCACAGTATTAGACTACAGTAGTAACACTAGGACCGGGTCATTATGGCGCAGCAGAGGATGTTGTGAGAGACTTAAATGGTAGTTTGAAAAGATCAAATCTTACGTCTGATTTAGTATACGAAATCGTAAACAAAGATACCCCGGCACATACTTTGACTAAAATCAAAGGCTAACAGAAATACTAAAGACAAAGGGCTGTTCAAAATTATAACCGAGGGCAGATATGGGGCAGCCATCCAAAGAGATATTTTTCACGAATCACATGACTTGTGCAGCTTAATGTATCAGCTGAAATTGGAGAAATTGAACGATGGCTACCCTCCCCAGGACATGTGCTATATTTATAGCAATATTGTTGAACATCAGTTTGTTGGAGATACCCAGGCGCGCCTGCTGCGCATCGCCCACATTCCCAATCATAGAGGAAGGAGCTTAAGCATCACATACGACAAGCCTCATTATGTCAATGTCGCAACTAACATACTAACCAGTACCTCAATATATATAAGAACGATTGAGGAGACAAGTTTACCATTCGGTGACGGGAGCTTAACATTGAAGCTTCACTTTCGTCGCACTGTGATAGAATGACCCGAAGGCTTTTCACAGTCTATCGAGGGGTGAGATACCAACGCGGGAGTGGAATTGGATCCATTTTTTCAACCATACTGCGTACGGCTGTTCCCTTGCTGAAGAGTGGTGCCAGATATCTCGGCAGGAAAGTATTACAATCAGGTCTTAACATAGTAGAAGACATAATGGCTGGGGCTAAGCCTAAAGAAGCTCTTAAAAAACACTTAAAGCGTACACGGGACGAAATCATCAAAGATGCAAAGAGAAAAATGCGTGGTGGGGAGAAGAAGAAGAAGAGTCCTGTACGGAAGAAGAAGATGGGGTTACCAGCACGTGGCGTTAAACGTAAAAGGACATCAAAAAAGAAGTGTTCTAAGCGCATGAAATGTATGGTTGACCACTTTTTTTAACTGATATAAGCTAAGGACGTTGCTCTCATGAATCATAGACTGTTTACTACTTGTCGAGAGAGGTGTCACTATTTCTAGCGCGCCATGGCACGTTTCACCCATCTGTGTAGTTCACAATGTTGAATCGGAGCTGGCCCTCTTTGACATGCCCCCAACACAAGTATCTATAGAGCACAGTGACTTTATTACAGTTAATCCATTAAACATCATTAGCTCCCCGAGTGCTCCTATAGAGTTCGTGATCCCAGCTCAGGTCCTTACTTTTTTGACCCAAGCTATGTGCACATGTATGCTAAACTATGAATAGCACATTCAGATGGAACGAAATGCGAAAAGGATTACGCTGTATACCCAGAAACAAACTTTCTACATCAGTTCAACGTCTCGGCAGGATCTGGCTACTATCACCTACGAGCCTATCTGGAAAATGTCCTCAACTTTTTAAAAGAAGCGAAGGATACTGTTTTAACTGCCGAAGGCTCTTATCAAGCTAAAGATGAAAGTAGTGTAAAGGCCAAATTTAAAAATTCTGAAAAAAAGATATATGAATGCTTCGGGCTCCTACACACAGATTTCACATTCCAGGAGAAGCTGCTTGCGAATGGGGTTGATATGAAACTAAAGCCCTGAGATTTGTTTAAATCTGGGGGCTGACCAAGAAGAGAGCTCGAAGCTTATGGTTATTCATATTATGGAGACATATCTCCGCGTGCGTCGAGTGAAATTAAGCTCTGCTAAACAAATAGAAATTGAAAAAAATTTACTACACGCCACAGTAAAATACCCAATTAATAGAGTTCAACTCAAACTGTATACGGTGCTAGGGTGTGTCAATTTTAGTAAAGTCAACAATTCAAAAACTACTAATGCTCAAATGATGTCATATTATCTAGCAAACTTAGAAATGTCTTTAGTGTTGTTTAAGAAAGCCATTTACCTACTTATATTTGACCATAAAGGTTTGAAATATAACCTAAATATGACTAGCATCGTATATCAAAGTGCCATTGATATGTGTGGTCAACTTTGGTTATTTTTGGTGTGCAGTATGGTTTCTAAGTTTCACATAGTCACAAATGCTGGAGTTTTGATTGTGAATGCATGTGTTTTCCCTCCTTTTTGACAATTTTGATTACTTCGTAATGTAAATATTGTGTAACAAATTATTCAAAATGTTATGTGTGACCCAAACTTTCTGTATATTTTGATATGATAGATATATGAAATTGTCATTACTTTGAATAATTAAGTCTTGTACCTATAACAACACAACCTTTTATCTGAGCTTATAGAAAGATATCAAGAATTTCAATTAACTTAATTTTATGCAATCATGATCAGTAGGCCTACCAAAATTTCAATGACATTTCGTTTGTTCACAGGTCCACAGGATGAGTCAGAAAGAAATCAGAACCCGAAGCAAATCAAGTTGTCACCTAAGTCATTTGGTGGGGACTGGGAGAGAACTTCCCCCCTGTAGAGCTGCCCACGGCCAGAGATCTGCTGAGGTATGGTTTGTTGAGGAGAGAGAGGAGTGAGGAAGACAGGAGGAATTACCCAGTTAATGACCTGAGTAACAACGGCATTGTTCCAGGGCCACTGGCTCAGTGGAACACTGAGGTCAGGATCAGGGCTAAAGTGAAGACACTGTAGGATGAGGCAGTGACGGTGTCCATTGGCAATGTTAAGCTAGAGGTCAAAGATAGGTTCATGATGAAACTGGACAAACTGGTGGATATCCTGACCTGTCACTGTGTGATCAGGAGCTGCAGTGAGCTTGGGTGCAACCCTGTCTGCAACAGTGAGGTTCACATTGACTGCAGCTGCAGGAGCGAGTAGAAGATACCAGTGCAGGAGCTTGCCTTCATTAAAGGTCAGAGAGAAAAGGTGGGAAGTGTGGGGGCACACTAGATGGGTCTAGCTGATCACCCTGAGACCAGGAGACAGGAAGCAGTACTGCAGAGACAGGAGCAGAGAAGGAAGGCCGAGGAGAAGAGGAGGAGGAAGGCAGAGGAGTCAGCCAAGAAAGAAGAGGAGTTGAGGGAGGAGTCACTGCTGGAGATGGAGTTGGAGGAGACTGGAGATATACTGGAAGAGGCAGGGAGGAGAAAGGAGGACGAAGACTTCATACCAGAGGCTGCGGCAACTTCTTCCTTGCCTGTGGCTAAGAAGAAGAAATACAACACTGAAGATATCACCAACATAGCTCTGGCTAGCTTGAGACATCACACTGGGCTGAGAGAGACTGCAGAGATTGTCACTGCTGCCTGGATTGATGCTGGTCTTATCACAGAGTTGACACAGCACTGGTGATTGACCACAACAAGGTGAAGAGAGCTCAGGAGAGACTGATTAAGGAGCTGGTCAAGAAGTTTGATGAAGAGATTAGGGAAAATGGCATCACCTGTATCTTCTTTGGTGGGAAAAGAGATGGCACCAAAGTGATGATGGAAGTTGAGGGCAGTGACAGGCAGTTTCCTGGCCTCATTAAGGAAGAACACTACACAGTGGGCAATGAACCAGGTGGGAAATATTTCTGGCATTTTGTACCAGAGGAAGCTACAGAGGATAGAAGTCATGCTGAGGTCATTGCTGATCATCTGGTGAACTGGCTAAGAGAGAGAGAGAGGAGCAGACAGGACCCTTTTGGCCATGGGAGGTGACAGTACTAATGTGAATACTGGCTGGGAGGGAGGAGTAATGCATTATGTGGAGGCCAAGCTTAGCAGGCAGTTGGTGTGGATTGTCTGTGACTTGCACACTGGGGAGATGAGTCTCAGACACCTGGTTACTGCACTGGATGGCAAGACATTGAGCAACAAGAAGTGGTCTGGGCCCCTAGGGAAGATGTTAGACACTGCCACTGAGCTGGAGATCAACCCAAACTTCACGAGGATCACTGTTGGTCCTCCTCTACCCCATCTCAGTCAGGAGGTAGTCAAGGACCTCAGCACAGACCGATCATATGGCTACAGAATCATCACTGCCAGTCTAGCTCTCCTTGAGATTGGGCCAGTCTGTCACAGTAGGTGGCTCACCACGACTCTAAGGTTTTGCAGATTGTGGATTTCCAAATATGGGCTGAAGGGTAGGAACCTGAAGAATCTGAGGATAATTGTGGAATTCATAGTGGGAGTCTACATGCCAAACTGGTTCAACATGAAGTTAAATCACAGCTGGGTGGAGGGTCCCAGGCATGTACTGTACCAGCTGGAGCTGCTCAGAAGTCAGAAGAAGGAGGTGATAGGAATAGTGATGCCTACACTGAAGAGATCAGCCTGGTATACACACTCTGAGGCTGTGCTCCAAGCCATGCTGTGCAGTGAGGTGGAGGAGAGAAGGGAGGCAGTGAAGAGGATACTGGAAATCAGAGGTGAAGGAGATGAGGACACACAGGTAGGAGACTGCAGTGTCAGACCCAGGAAGACTCCTGACATCAACCCAGATGCTACCAAACTCTCGGAGCTTATTGACTGGAACTCTGGCGTGACTGAGCCTCCTCTGACCTGCTCCCTCACCACTGCTGCAATCAAGGAGTTTCTGGATAGACCAATGGAAGTTCCTGCATGGCCCTCACACACACAGTCAGTAGAGAGGTGTGTAAGGATGACAACTGAAGCAGCACAACATGTTTACTCACAAGAGAGGAGGGAGGCGTACATCAGTGGCCAGGTGGCCAGTAGGGAGCTCATGTCCAGGAACAAGAGCAAGGCAGACATGGCATCCTTGGCAAAGTTCAAGAAACCTATCTATATTTCTAAGTTTTAATATTGAAATACAATCAAAATGTCTTTAATTGTATGTAATGTATGTAAAATGTAGTTATATACAATAAAAAAAATACTTGCAAAAATTGCTGATTTTTCGTAAACTTCAACTTCAAATATAAGTAGCTAAGATTGGTCAAATCTGGATTTTAAAGCCATATTTCGATTTAGCACATAAAAATGCATCATTTGGTCACTAGTAGTCTTTGAAAATCTAAAGATTTCACTTTGCTCCCTAAAATTGACACACCCTAATACTGTGCCCTCAGGGCTAACATCGAAGCAGCTAGAAAATGTTGCTCTTGAAGCTCTACCTAAAAAGTTATTAATTGGAATGCAGGAACACGCTTCTGTGAATGGAAAATATAAAAAGACCGCATTTAATTTTGAAAATTTCGGCCTTAAAAATATAACCCTGTACATCAATGGGGTCGCCTTAGGTGGGACATTGGAAACAAATTATTCTACAGATGACGAGTTCCCGCTTTGCTCGAGAGCTTATAGTAATCTTGCATATATTGCCTGTACTTGTACGAATTAGGATCGGCTTAACATAGAAGGAATTCGTTGAGAAGGTGAACCTTTACCCCTTTGACATCTCCCCGACTTAAATGGGAGTATAAATATGCACATAAGTCCAGAGCAGAGTGGGAACATATCAGTCAGATTGGAATTCGCCAAGCCGCTAGACGCGCCTATTAGTGTACTAGTTTACCTCGAATCACAAGCCTTAATAGAAATTGATAGGTTTAGAGATGTAGTCACAGACTTTTAAAATGGATACGAATACACTCCAGAGAGTAATGAATAGTAACCGATTCCCACGCTCCAAATTTATTGGCTTTTTTGCGAAGAATGAAACGCTGAAATTTCCAACTTCTAGACACTGCGACGCACTAATTCTAAATACGGATGTTAGTAGTGGAGAAGGGATTCATTGGATAGCCGTTTATTTTAAAAAGAAGGAACGAATGTACTATTTTAATTCACTGGGTGGACATCCTTGGAATGATGCTATTATTGTAAAATTTCTCGATCAATTGCACAATCCCCAAATAGTTTGGAATCCTTACCGATTCCAGAGCTACTACAGCAACGTATGTGTCATGTACAATTTGCGCTTTCTCATGCATATGGCCAGCGGGAATGAATTTACAATTTTTAAAAAATTATTCGACTTGTGTGACACCGAACGGAATGATGAACTGGTATGCACCCAGATAAAAAATCGTTCCTGTTTGTAGGCACTCGGTGTATTGTGCGAAGTTTTATGCGTATACATATAATTGTAACTTCATCAATTAATTATTGTAACAATATGCACAGCATAGCTTAAAGGACTATATTATGTAAAATTATAAAATTTACCCTAATAATTTTAGTTTGTGTAACGTTTAAGGTCGAGGATTATGTTCTGTAGCTTATTTAAAATGTAATGGATGCTAATTCTGTAACTCATTTAAGTTGGATATATATATATATATATATATATATATATATATTATATATATATATATATATGTATATATATATATATATATATATATATATATGTATATATATATATAAATTAGATCAATGTCACTCCTATATGCGTGAAAAACAGTGAAGGCCATATAACGTAAATATGTGTTGTATACAGTAAACGCTATTATGTATTAATTTATAAAACAATCCTCCTAGTTTTATCATTTAATAAAATGTTGAAAATACAAGGCTTATTCTTACCCGACGCGCGCGCGCGCGCGCGCGCGCGCACACACACACACACACACACACACACAACAAAAAGGAAAAACTTATATCACTTCATCTATGATGAGGCAATCGTGGGACCAAGTGTCATTTAAAACTTCTAGCCTCGTATTCAAATCACCCTCATCGATTTGAGTTCCTTCAAAGCTATTACGAAACGTATTTACAACACGATCCAGCTCCGCCCGGGTTCTTTAAGAAAAAAGGTACGGATATAGACATGAATTTTTAATTTATTTTATGGTCACAATTAAGTTCATATATTTTTCTGAAAAAAGTTTCCAGGCCTCTGAATTATGATATAAATTAATACGTAAAAGCAGAAATTTTGAATGCCCCTTTAAGATAAAAAAGAACAATATTGCACTTCAAAAGGAGTTTTCGTATAAGCATTCTACTCCTCTATTCGTTTAACAAATTGCGCAGTGCCTCAAACCTATAGCACAAATTACCCTTCAGAGAAAAATAAACTACAGAATAGTGTTCTGGTTGCCTACAGTTTTAACGTGGTACCGATACTGATGAGGTTTCCTGAATGATATATGTAAGACCATATTAAACGCTGAGTTGAAATACACATGATATATATATATATATATATATATAGACTATATATAGACAGAGAACGAGAGAGAGAGAGAGAGAAGTTATAAAAAATGCTTTGGTTGAAATACGGGGACCACAGGAGTCCAAGGGGGAAGCGATTAAAGAAAAAAAAAGAAGTGTGGTGGCCTGAGGCTCTGTGTAGACTATAGACCATCATTGATGAAACTTTGGCCAAGGTGCTCGGGACTCATTATTTCTCGAGCATGGATTTACGTTCGGGATATTAGCAGCTGGCAATTCATGACGACAGCATCTCGAAAACTGCCTTCTCAACGGGAAGCGGTCATTTTGAGTTCAGGGTGGTCCTGTTTGGGTTGTCCAATAGTCCACCAGTGTTCCAAAGAGTAATGAATTTTATTTTTCGGGAGCAACTGGATAAGGAAGTGTGAAGTTCTCTGGATGACTTCATTGTCCTTGGAAGGTCCTTCGAAGATTTCCTACTCAGCCTCGGCACCGGAGAAACATCGACACGAGGAAGTGAACCGGAGTGCGCTTCCTGCCCACTGGCAGGACCGAGTGGCGGAACGAGACCCGCCGGGCGCTTCTGATCTACTTCCTCACGAAGAGCTTCGCCCAGGAAATGGAGAAACATCGACTAGTGGAGGTGAACCGGAGTGCACTTCCTGCCCACTGGCAGGACCGAATGGCGGACAGGAACCGCCTGGTGCTTCCGAACTACTCCCTCGCGGGGACTTTGTAGGAATAAGGTTCCCCGGACAAAGCAGACAGGCTGCTTTCACAGGACCACCGTTCAAGTGTCCGTATGCTCTTAGGCCCAGATCTCGAGTACACTACGAAGAAACCGAGAACGATTAAAACTAAATGTGCCAGTGTTAGTGTCCCAATAAAGGGAACAAATAAATTAAATAAAAAGTAGTGAAAATTGTGACTCTAGTGATGATAACCGCCCCTAGTTAAGAAAGTTTGCCTCGGAGTGCAAAATTAAAGGAGGGGAGGGATGTTGTGACGGCAAATTTGTGTGCCGAAATCTCTTACAAAAAGAGGAGCAGAAATTTTAGTTTTAAGATTTTGTTGTTTAAATCTCTAAAGCAAGGTAGTTTAAAGTATGGTTACTGAAGAATATCAATAGGTTTCTTGTTACAGGGTTAAAAAAAAATGTTTCAGATTGTTTAACGTTCGTTCGATTTTTATTTTTGTATTCTCACGGTAAGAATATAACCCAGAACAGCCTCGCGGTAGAGATTTATGGTAGGGTCGAGGAGCGGCCCTAGCTCCAAAGAGAAGGGAAAGCAAGCTGGCCGAGTTCAGATGTAAAAGAGCTTTTTTTTCTCTTCGCTTCGTGGTTAAACTTTTGGAAAACAGACTTCGAATCCACTTGTTAAATTGGACCATGACGTTGGTCATAAATTTGAGAAACCAAGTGGCTTCGAAGTAAAGAATTTTATTTTAAGTTGATTTTAAGGAAAAGGAGGAGCTTTGTTTTTGGAAGGGAATGTCAATGTCCAATCAAAGGACAATGATTCTTATAACACTCAGTGAGGGAAAAGAAAAGCTCCTTCTTTCCTTATATATGGATGAAAGCTTTCGTAGGGACGACCTTATGTAATGAAAATGTTTTGATAGGTCATTCAGAATATTGTAAGGCGGAGTCCTTGAAATTTTAAGGTGTAACTTAGATTTCTAAGTTAGTTGTAGTTCGGTCCTGTAAAGATAAAGTGGCTTGTAAATAATGAATCTTTAGGTTCTGTGGCGTGATTGAAAATTTCTAAGTTGAGTTAAAACTGTTTCACGTTGTACTTAAAATCTGAATTGCCTTTGTTTACGCGAACTTGTGTGTAAGAGCTTTTTTGTTAGTGACCGGGAAAAAAGAACTTTGTGGAATTTCTTTTAATTTAATTTTGTTCAAATTAAATTAAACTTTAAGTTTGCGACATATTAGGTTTCCTCAGGGAAGAGTCAATGTCTTGTGTTGAAGTTGGTTCCCGTGGAAATCCGGGAAGTTAGTGCATGACCGTTCAGTTATTGTGAGAAGTAATCTAATTTATTTGACGGACTTTTTTCCTGGAAAAATCTGCGGAACTCGCGCAGAACTGCTGAGAGTAAATTTCCCAAATTTTTAAGTAAATTTGTAAACTTCTTAGATTACGAAATTTGAATTTAATGTTGTTTCTAAAGTTACACGCAAATAAAAAAAACCTCTGTATAAATGTTTTTTTGAGACTTAAATACTTGCAAACATTTTCTTTAAATTAAGAATTTGATTTTTTAAACAAAATTTGCAATCGCGCATCCGTATATTTCGTTCAATTTATGTCTTAATTGGAGTGAAATTAAATAAACTTTATAAGAGGAAGTGTGTCGTTTTTATGCTACCTTGCAGTAGGCCTCTCTTGTAAGCTGAGGGTAAATTAACATTGAAAAGTTTGAAATTCAAAGTTGGCTTCAAGTAAGCCGAGGGAAACTACGCGTATAAAACTGAAAGGCCATCCGAGTGGATAGGCAGAGTCATCCTGAAATAAACGAACCACGCGCGTACGAAATAAGTGCAATAGGAAAAAAGGTGCACACCACATAAATGAAGGGTTGCGCACAACAAGGTTCATTGCAAAATATCAGCTAACATGGCCTCGAGATGAAAATGGACCACCCTTTATATGCGAGGCTTTGACCCATTTCAAGTGACGTAGACCTGAACTCGAAAGGCCATTCGCCAGCTCGCGGGCTTTCTGATTGGACGGTGACACCTTTGAGGGTGCGTCTCTATCAAAATTGGTCAAGCAGCCCTCAGATTTTTTCAGATTTAATAAGTGGATGCTCAACATAATTATTTTAAGTAAATTTTTAACACTATTTAAAATTGGTTTTATTACTATTATTATTATTGCTAGTATTATTATTATTTTAACCCTTTACATGCCTACGTCCCAATTTTGGGTGGGGCTTTCTCCCAATTCAAGTGACGTAGGCCTGAACTCGAAAAGTCAATTGTCAATTCGTAGCAAATATGATAACATTAATAAATGAAACACAACAGTACAAGAAACTAATTCTAGAAGGCTGGTGTAGAACTAACATACAGCGACTGGTGCTCTATGTAGGAGAAAATACAAATTGGCTATATCTCATACACAATTTATAACAAATCTTTTAGACTGTTGAATAAGGCCCCCTACAAGGTTAATGATTAAATGACCGCATGGCTGGTGTAATCAATTTTCGCGTGTAATATCAAAGTACAGTGCATCATCGGATCTTCACAGATAGATTTGAGGTGTTCAGCAGCGTCTGTGCCGTTAATTTGCTGGATAGGAGACCCCAGTCTTCTACGTTTAGATGTGTTTGTGACAATACACACTATGTTTGACAAGCGCTTTAGTTGAGAAAACCATATTTACTGTTACAAAATGGTATCTATTGGACAAATAACTTTTAAACCAATCACTGATTGCGCTTTTAAGACCGTGATAGAGAAAGAGCTAGCAATAATAATAATAATAATGGTAATAGATAGATAGATAGAGAGTGATGTTTCAGAAGTAAATTTATTTGAAATTATATTTTGGGGCTTGTATTTATGTACATAACTTCAGAAAAAATCATGAAGAAATGGTTTTAGTAGACGGGAATTCACTTTATATGAAAATGAAAAAGTTTATTGAGCCACCATACTCCATATGACAAATGTTAGTAATAATAATAATTGGGTATATGGTAGAATGCATGGTGAAAGGTGAAAAATAAATAAGTTACTCGCCCTGCGAAGTCCGTTATACAGTTTTCTCTGTGTCCCAAAGAACGGATTTTTTAGCACAGACGTATATAATTCGCAATTGGGTATAAAACATAGAAAATAATGTTATGCATTTCACTCACATGTAATGCATGGTAAAATAAAAATATGTACTCGTATATATTTTGATCAATTAATTATTTTGCAACAATATTTCTTGGGTATCTTGTATCTTCAACAGTAAGATTTAATATGCTCCTGAAAGCTGGTTTTAAATTATATTAAAAATAATGCAGTAATGTCGAAGTGGAGCTAAAGGCAGATGTTTTCACTTTGGTAGAACACTATACATATATATATATATATATATGTGTGTGTGTGTGTGTGTGTATATATATATATATATACAGGGTGGGCCGTAAGTTTCCATACATAGGAAAAATAAACATTTTTTTATGGACAACCATTTTTATTTATATAATATGCTCTACATGGTTGCCATTGTTTTGAAAACACATTTCAATACGTGTTCCCCACTGTTGATGAACACGCATTAGCACAGTTGACGTTATGCTTGTAATGGCGTTGGTGATACGTTCCTTTAGATGATTTATGTCTCGTATCTTTTCCTGATACACCATGGCCTTCAAGTGCCCCCAAAGATAGAAATCAAGGGGGGTGAGATCTGGGGATCTGGGAGGCCACTCCACAGGACCACGCCGACCAATCCAAGCATCCGGAAACTGCTGATCCAAATACCGACGCACGTGAAGACCATAATGAGGTGGAGCTCCATCTTGCTGGAAGTAAACTGGGAAGTTACCTTCCTCGTTTAGCAGGGATGGGAAAATCTCTTCTTGCAACATGTTAAGATACCTTTCGGCATTAAGATTTCCACTGACAGAAATTGGTCCAATAATTCTGTCACCCCATATCCCGGCCCACACCATCACTTTACCGGCACCTTGCATCTTCGTCGGACTCAGCCAGTTAGGGTTAGCATTACTCCAATAACGTATGTTTTGCCGATTAACCTCTCCATTGACGTAAAAATTTGCTTCATCAGTAAACAAGATCTTACAAACGCATATTCTTAGGGTATCTGAAACATAAAAACAAACGTTTAAATTTTCCTATGTATGGAAACTTACGGCCCACCCTGTATATATATATATATATATATATATATATATATATGTATGTGTGTATGTATGTATGTATGTATATATATATATATATATATACTGTAGGGGTCGGGGTTTCCTGGGTGTGTGACAGCAACGACACAAGATGCACATACGCAACACTAAGGATGGTAACGTAACCATTGATACTTTTGTTCCGATTAATTTTAGAATTTAAAACACCAATATTTTTATACTTTTAATTTTGTGTTCACAAATTAGATTAACTTTACACTTACGTTACACAATTCAATAGACAAGGTTAAGCCTTGACCGTCAAGTAGACCTTGAAAAACGATATAGCATCGCGCGTGACATAAATAAAAGCGGATAGAATTTTCTATTTCGTTGGCCCTTGTGGAAAATGAATTAAGCTTACTGTTACTAATTCACCTTAAATACAGGCCCTACTTCCCACGAGTTCTGATCGAAATGATGAAAACAAATTAACAAGGAAAGGCAAAAATGATCTTAAGATGGACAAATACCTTTCCATCAAGGTGATTTCATTGTTTCATTCGCGCTTTACACCTGATCTGTTCTTTATCTTTGAACCTAAACCTTAAGAAACAGTAATTAATACATGATTTCAATAGTTTTTATAATTTCCTAATTATTTTATATTAATTAATTAACTTTATTGGCTTATTCTATGATATTAAATTACTTAATTATATAAATCAAGTATTATCTGAAAACTAATTTGTTTTTAATGACATGATTAGACAAAACCGAAGGTGGGCATCACGTGACGGCCAAACCTCTGCCTGATTGGCTAACCGCAATTACAAGCATAGGCGTATGAGGCGGGGGCTCTGGGGGGGGGCAGTCCCCCAGGACTAAGGCAAATATTGAGCATTTTCAGGGTAAATATTGAGCATTTTCAGAGCAAAAACTGAAATTTTCAGGGCAGATTTTTCCTAACATTCTTTTTTTTTTTTTACTTCTTGAGGTGAATTAATTACTTGCTACTATACTTGTAGTTAATAATTAATAATTAAAACGTAAATTGAGGACTTACTGAATTCTATATCAACTGCAATGCCGTAGTTTTACTTGTCATTTAGAAATGTTGTAGCAAAATTTTATCTCGTTTTTGTAAATTGTAATGTTTTTTATATCAAAAAGGATTTAATATATGTCACTCATACTCTAACTTTTGTTTATTTTATGCTACACATAGTGCTTATGCGGAAATCAGGGCAAATTTAATTTTTTCCGCCCCCCCTCAGTAAAGTGCCATCCCGTATGCCAATGATTACAAGTATGAACACAACAAAAAGTACGTTTGTTTAAATTCATCTAAGCCTCTAAGGCAGTGGTTCTTAAACTTTTTGACCCCGTTACCCCATTTCCTGATCTCAACTAATCTCATTACCCCCACACAAACTTGCAATGCCGAAGTTGTGAAGAAAGTGGAAAAATTAATTACTGAAAATAACTGAAATTACCTTTAATGTGATGGGTGCAACTGTTTTTTAGCTATAAGTTGTATTTTTACCATATTAAGAATTGCTCCATTACCCCCGGAAATACCCAAATTACCCCCTTGGGGGTAATTACCCCCAGTTTCAGAACCTCTGCTCTAAGGCCTCTTTCCGAACTTTATAACCCAACTATTAGACCTTATTTATAATTTCCATTAATACATTATGAATTCTGTTATTTTATATTCATTCATTAATAAATCCCGATTTTAGAATCCCAACATTACCTTCCCCTAAAAAATCTTTAATTCCCATTTAATTTTTAACTATAATTACTTAATTAAATCCTGAATTACTGTTTATTACTGTTACGTTTACCGTAATTTATCATTAACGATTAAATTTATCGTTATTATTTGGTTATATTATTGGCCTACATTAAATTTTCCCGTCGATTATATTACTAATTAGAAAAATGAACAAGACTAACGGCACAAGAGCAATTTTATATTCATTAATAAATAATAAATCCCGATTTTGCAATCCTAACAATACACACACACACACACACACACACACACACACACACACACACGAGTATATTGAAAATGGGATGAAAAGTTTTATGGGTAGAACGTTAAAATTCGTTTAGTACGAATGGCAATAATAAAAAATAACCCCAAAATAAAAGTAAAAATAAAAATGAACATTACTGATTTTAAACGCCCGCCGGAGTTACAAACAAAAATTTTCATATCATCAAATCCAAAATTTAGACCGCATACTTAATATATGCGACACATTAATTTTAGTGTTGTCTTTATATTCTGACATTATAACTAAAATCAATTGTTTGTCGAAGCGACTTTATTTTAATTATATCAGTAATCAGTCAGGCGAGCCAGCAGAAATTGGGACATAGCTCAGTCCAATTAACGCGGCCCATTACTTTAACTCTATTAATATCATTACCAGCATCATCGGGGTTGTACCTTCACTTTGCTCTTTGGGAAGCGGTGTTATCCAATGAGCTGCGGAAGATGGTTATTTTAGAGTAGAATTGAATACTTATAATTATAGTAAGAAACTTAATTTTTACGGTCCAAATATGGAGAGTTGATTTATAAGCCTCACAAAGAGCAGGAAATGACATTGAATCTATTTAAAGTAACTTTCTATTTCCTATGAAAGGCTCATTACTTTCATCACTCAGAGGAAACGAAAAGTTACTGTAAATGTTACCGTTTCTTGTTCGGTTCTGCTACGAGTAATTTAACACAACTCATGAGAATTCCCCATGTTTGATCCACAAAAGTGCACCTAATTTATAGGTATAAAAGCTTTTTATAGTTTTGTAAATGAGAACCTAACTGTAATTTAACCTCAAATACAAACCACACTCGCACATCAAAACCAATAAAAATTTGCCTCCACGTCTCATGACCTTGAATTAAATTTTGTTCTGATTAAATAAAATTTTGTTGCGCCAATTTTTGGTAAGAAAGTTCGATGGATGGGTAAAAACACTTGTGTCAATACTTGGATTCGGGTCTTCTTACAGTTCAAACAAAGTCTGTAATTTCCTCACTATGCACAGCCATTCAAGGAACATAATTGCGGATAAAGCAAAAATGTAGGCCCTAGGCCCTATATACAACAGTAATGATATGGTTCCAGTTGATAATACACCTCCGTAGTGAGAAACACATAATAATAATATTAGTTATGCTTTTCAGTCCTGAATATTTTTCAAAAACTTTTGATTTCAAGTGTATAAATTCTATTCTCGGCTAATTTGGTGTAATTTTGTCACACACACACACACACACACACACACACACACACACACATATATATATATATATATATATATATATATATATATATATGTGATAAAAAAATCTCAGGGGACCATTCTGAGTTCAATCCCACGTTTGTGTGTGTGTGTGAAGATTTGTCATTTCGTGAAATGACCAAGTGAAACAGCCATTTTGTGAAATGACTAAAAGTTTCAGCCATTACGCGAAATGGCTGGTTGCACACTTTGAATATAACGTATACTTGACAAAATTTTATATATATATATATATATATATATATATATATATATATAGTATATGATGAAATGGTACAAAATATTACATCAGAACAACCGAGAGTATTTCCTCTCTCTCTCTCTCTCTCTCTCTCTCTCTCTTTGTGCTCTCCCTGTACAATTCCCTGGTTCTGCCGCACCTGGAGTATGCTGTGCTGTTCTGGTCGCCCACCCTCAGGAAAGATATTGAGAGGCTGGAGCGAGTGCAGGCGAGGGCCACAAAGTTAATCCCTTCCATTAGGCATATGGGCTACAATCGACGGTTACGCGCCCTTAACTTGTTTTCACTGGAAACTCGGAGGCTGCGCGGTCAACTGATCGAGGTTTTCAAGCTCTTACGTGGGTTCAACGATGTCGATTTTAGAAGCATGTTTAGTTTAAAATTCAGGGGTTCCCAAACTTTTACCACCAAGGACCCCTAAATATTAATATAGTTAATATAGTTATAGTTAATATAGTTATTATAGTTCATATAGTTAATGTTACTATTTTTCCAAAAGCTTAGAGACCCCCTGGAAGCTTCCTACAGACCCCTGGAGGTCTGTACAGACCACTTTGGGAATCCCTGGCTTTAAATGATAACCCAACTCGCAACAATGGTTGGAAGTTGGATTTGAAACGGTTTAGGACTAGTGTGTGTGGGAATTACTTACGTATAAGATCTGCGACACGTGGAACAGGTTACATTCAGAAGTTGTGAACAGTTCCTCTGTGGATCAGTTCAAGAAAAGGTTAGACCAAATCTTGCACACTATCTGAGTGTGTAGAAAATTTTCCTTGGCACCCGTTGCCATTGGTACCTCCTCGGTATGGGCCGCAAAGCCTTTTGAGGTACTTCTTTTCCTTGTAACTCCTTGTAACTCTCTCATTACACTGGTCTACAAATTTTGAAAAAGTTTGTGCTTCGGAGATAAAATGTGTTTCCTGTTATGGATTTTGGGGTGCTGAAAACGAATATGACCATAAAAACAGTCGATTGGCTACAGTTTCCAAGAAAATTTAAGTTACACATTTTGCGTATATGTATACCATATACAGGGTGTCTCAAAAGTCACTATCTATTTCGGTGACATTAGATGTTTTTTTTAAAAAATGCTATGCTGGCATAAAGATATGTACTTCTGGTGCAAATTTGTGTATTTAAAAAAAGTTAATTGGTTTATTATCTTGACATGCTTGAACAATTCCTCGAACCTCAATTTCTTACAGATGGCATTCTTGACACAGTAGTTTTTCAGCAGGATGGAGCACCGTGCCATTATGCAATAATTGTACGTGATTATCTTGACAGACGCTTCCCCGGTCGCTGGATTGGTCGTGGAGGAACACAACCATGGGCAGCACGTTCACCCGATTTAACACCATTAGATTTTTTCGCCTGGGGTTTCATTAAGTCTAAGGTGTACACTGGTAGAAGAATTAGTGATGTAGCCGAACTTCGAAATCGTATTACCGATGCAGTTCAGAAAATAACACCTCAAATGCTGGAAAGTGTGTTCCGGGAAACAACTTATCGCTTTGAGCTCTGTAGAGACACTGATGGTCGCCATGTGGAGACAGCTAAATAAATAGCACTAATTCTTTGTGGCACTTACTTTGAAATAAATATATTTTTCATGTCTTAAACCAGTTTTTCGTAATTCCCATTATTTTTCAAAATAGATAGTGACTTTTGAGACACCCTGTATTAGTAACATACCTGTATAATGCAGTCACTTATATTGATTCAGCCCCTCGCTTCTTTGCTTGTCTCTTGTATTCAACTTCTGGAGCATCTCTTGTTATTGTCCAGCAGTAGTCTGCTAACAATGATGGACTCCATTTCCCCTGTTAGCGTTTCTCTATCGCTGAGATATCCTGGTGGAAACGTTCACCATGTTCATCGCTGACTGCTCCGCAGTTGGCCAGAAAAAATTCCAGGTGCGAATGGAGGAAATGTATCTTTAAAGACATATTGCAGCTCATTTTTTGATACGACAACAGCAGGTTTTCCACCAGCTCCCTGTAATTGTCAGCTTTGGTATTTCCGAGAAAATTGGTTGCTACTAACCGGAAAGCATTCCACGCTGTCTTCTCCTCACCACCTAGGATACGGTCGAACTCCTCATCTCTAAGAAGCTCGCGGATCTGTGGACCAACAAATACACCCTCCTTGATTTTTGCTTCCCTGAGCTTTGGGAATTTACTACCGAGGTACTTAAAAGCTGCCCCCGTTTTATCCATAGCCTTAACAAAATTTTTCATGACGCCCAGTTTGATGTGTAAGGGTGGTAACAAAATCTTGCTCGATTCTACAAGTGGAGGATACTGAACATTTTTTGTTCCAGGTTCCAATGAGTGTCGGAGTGGCCAATCCTTCTTGATGTAATGAGAAGTCCTAGCCCGACTATCCCATTCACACAGAAAACAGCAATACTTAGTGTAGCCGGGCTGCAGTCCAACCACGAGAGCAACAACTTTCAAGTCACCACAAACCTGCCACTGATGTTTGTCATAGTTTATGCAGTTCATAAAGTTGCAAATTCATCTTGTCATATGTTTCCTTCATGTGGACTGCATGACCAACTTGAATTGATGGCAATACGTTGCCAACATGCAACAAAACAGCTTTTAGACTCAACTTCGATGAATCAATGAACAGTCTCCACTCATCAGGATTGTGAATAATGTTGAGAGATGCCATCAGACCATCGATGTCGTTGCAAGTTACAAGGTCACCTTCCATGATGAAGAATGGGACAAAATCTTTTTGACGGTCACTAAACTTACACACTCTAACATTTTCAGCGAGGAGATTCCACTGCTGCAATCTGGAGCCCAACAGCTCTGCCTTACTCTTTGGCAGTTCTAAATCTCTGTTAAGGTCGTTTAATTCATTCTGAGTTATCATGTGCGGTTTAGAAGATGTCAAGTTATAAACAAATTCAGGGTCTTGTGAAGTTGAAGGCTCACAAGTTTCGCAGGTTCCTTCATTCTCCTCGTCCTCTGACTCCAGGGAGAATGAGTGTGGGGGCTCAGGAATGGGTAGTCCTTCGCCGTGAGGTACCGGGCGTATAGCAGAGGGTATATTCGGATGTTGTAAAATCCACTTTTTCTTCTTGCAAATACCTTTCTTGACTGGAGGTACCATGCAGAAGTAACAATTGCTGATATGATCTGTTGGTTCCCTCCACACCATTGGCACTGCAAAAGGCATAGATTTCCTTTTCCGATTCAACCACTGGCGAAGGTTTGTTGCACAAGTATTGCAGCATATGTGTGGGGCCCCGCTCTTGTCCTGATCTCCAATCTTACAGCCAAAATAAAGGTGATAGACTTTCCTAATCACGGCGGTTATAGCACGCTTTTGTGATGCAAAAGTCAATTCTCCACAAACATAACAGAAGTTATTTACTGTACACTGTTCACGCAATTACGAGGCATCTTTGTTCAAATTAGGCTGAAAAAAATTCAGTTTCAAAAGCAAACACTAAAAAGAGTTTGACAAGGCTGCACTGTATGACTTCCGCGAATGAACTGATGCTGTGGCGTAATATGTAGACGCCTGTGACACATCGACGCCTTGACTCTACTGCGCATGCGCGTAGTTATATTTTTTTTTTTTTTAATAAATTAATGTAATTACATTGCATTTTAATAATTTTAAATTAGGTAAGGTTAAGTTAAGTTAGTATTCCATTTATATTAATATCAAAAACATTATGGGAAGCAATATGTTAAAATAATCCAATCTATTTTTTAATAAATAATTTACAAATACATAATGTAATAGATAAATTTAAAATTACATTTTACTGTATATATATATGTATATATTTACATTAATTTATTAAAATAAAAAATATAACTACGCGCATGCGCAGTAGAGTCAATGCGTCGATGTGTCACAGGCGTCTACATATTACGCGACAGATGCAGTCCAGTTAGTAGGGTGCAGGTTTGCCTGATATCTTTATAAATAGAGCTAATTGGCAATTTTAGGCATCATTTTCGTATTCAGTGACCCAAAATTAGTAAAGATTGACTACTTTTATTTCCGAAGCATTTTGGCTGTAGACCAGTGAATTATTGCTCGAAACCAGGGCCGTTTCCTGGCATAAGCAGACTAAGCGGCCGCTTAGGGCCCCGCTGCTACTAGGGGGCCCCTAGACAGGCTCCCAGGTTATAGTTCAGTGGGCAAGAATAGGAATATAGCTGAAGTTATTATTAATAGTATTGTTATTATTATTATTATTATTATTATTATTATTATTATCATCATTATTATCATGATTATTATTATTTAGCAGATTAGTTATAGTTAACTAGATGTGACTTCATGCATCTTGGAAAATGAAACGACATTATCCATCAGCAGCTGAAAAACGAAAAAAGAAGAAAATAGAGGAGGAGAAGCTTTCCAGTAGCACAGGTGGGATGTGCCACTTGTATATTCTCATGATTACAGTTCAGACAACTAGGTTAGGTAGACCATCAAGCTAGGCAAGTGCTCAGGAATCGTGTAGAGTAAGCTAGTCTCTGTAATATTTATATTTCGAAATGTGAAATTTAATGGATCACATCATCTCAAATTCTGTTCACACAGATCAATTATCAAACAAGATAAGAAAGAGTATTTTAGCAAAAATTAACAGAATATGTAATGTTGTTCTTCTCAGGAGCACTACTGAAATATTTGGAAAAGCCATCCTCAGCAAAGCCTGATGAGCATCATGAGCCAACAGCAGGATTATCCTCTATGCAACCTCAAACACCAGTAGAAGTAAAGCCTGATGAACCAACAAGTGGCCCATCTTCTGTTCAGCTTCAAACACTACACACAGCACAGGCATTTCTACTGAGCAACAAGAACCAAGACCTGCTCCACCGCTTGATCCGTATGACTGGCCAGTTGTCCTGTCAGATGCCTTGAAGACAGATCTGGTGTCTCGACGACCATTTCAAATCAGTCCAGATTTCAGATTCCCTAAAAGAGAGGACGGTAAAAGCGTTCATCACCATTACATGTACAGAACATTAATTAATGGGGAAAAAATAAAGCGAAACTGGCTGATGTACTCTAGAAGGAATGATGCTCTTTATTGCTTCTTCTGCAAGTTGTTCTCAAGGAAGTCGTACAAACTAATTACGGGTGGACTTTCAGACTGGATAAACGTTGGTTTGCTTCTGAAAGGCCATGAAAATAGTTCAGAACATGCAGATAACATGGCAACATGGAAGGATCTGGAACTGCGGCTAAAAACTGGGAGGACCATTGACCAAACTGAACTGTCATTAATGGAGGTAGAGCGAAGACGCTGGCGAGATGTTCTCACACGTCTTGTAAGTATAATCCAATCACTGGCAGAGAGAAACCTTGCTTTCAGGGGGTCTTCCTCTACATTGTACAATCGAAACAATGGCAACTTCTTGAAGGAGGTTGGGCTGCTGTCGAAAGTGGCCAATAGTCATTCAAATTACCTAGGAAACGTCATTCAAAATGAGCTCATTGGGTCCATTAGTGGGAAGATCTTGGATGCCATTGTTGCAGAAATAAAACAAGCTAAATATTACTCACTCATTTTAGACTGCACTCCAGACATAAGCCACCAAGAACAGATGTCGATTATTATCAGAACTGTTAAAATGGGTGACGTACCAGAAATAAAAGAATACTTCTTGGGCTTTCTTGAGGCTTCAGAAACTACAGGCCTGGGTTTATCAGTTCTGATTCTGAAGAGACTAGATGAACTGAATATTCACTTTGATGACTGCAGAGGACAGTCATATGACAACGGAGTGAACATGAAGGGCAAGAACAAAGGTGTTCAGGCAAGGTTATTAGAGAAGAACTGTCGTGCACTCTATGTTCCATGTGGGGCTCACACTCTGAATCTTGTAGTGGCTGATGCAGCTAAAGCTTCCACAGATGCCATCAACTTCTTTGGCAACGTACAAAAATTGTACAACCTTTTTGCAGCAGCTACACAGAGATGGACAATCCTAAAGAAGCACGTGAACATAACACTCAAGTCTTGGAGTGAAACCAGGTGGGAGAGCCGGCTTAAGAGCATTGAGGCTGTGCGATACCAGAGCCACAACATCAGAGGCCCTGTTGGAAGTCAGAAACAATGCCACAGATGCCATAGCCAGGACTGAAGCACAAGCACTTGCAGAGGAGGTAGGGTCTTATCGCTTTCAGATTTGCACAGTAATATGGTATGACATTCTTCATGCAGTTAACCATGTGAGCAAACTTCTGCAGTTTCCTACAATGCAGTTTGATGTGGCAGTCAACCTCCTCACAAAAATAAAAGACACTCACCAGCTACAGAAACACAGGTTTTGTTGCAGCACAAGTCGTAGCTAGGGACATATGCGAGGAAATGAATGTGGAGGCTGTGCTGAAGGAGAAGAGGGTCAGATCCACAAAAAACACTTTGCTTACGAAGCTCCTGACGAACCATTTACAGAAGCCTTAAAGAGGCTGGAAGTCAAATTTTTCAATGTGGTGGTGGATTGTGCCATCGGGTCAATAAATGAGAGATTCAAAACACTAGATGATGTGAGGGACATATTTGGGGTTCTCCTAAACTTCACCACAATGAACAAGGAAAACTTGTCCTGCAAGTGTGAAAAGCTCTCTAAGATACTGAGCTCTGGAGCTGACTCTAACATTGATGTAAGAGAACTGGCCCTCGAAATTAAGAACTTGCCGACTTTACCTTCACACATGACTGCATTGGAGCTTCTCTCCTTCATTCATCAGAAGCAACTGGAGGAACTATACCCCAATCTCTGGGTTGCACTAAGAATTGCCTGCACTCTACCTGTGACAGTAGCGTCAGCCGAGAGGAGCTTCTCTAAGATGAAGCTAATCAAGAACTACCTCAGATCATCAATGGGGCAGGATCGCCTCAGTGGCCTTGGCATCATAAGCATCAACCAGGACGTTGGCAGGGAGATTTCATATGATGATGTTATTGATGATTTTGCCCAGAAAAAATCTAGAAGGCAAAAATTTTGAAGATACAAACTGTTCTGTATAACTGTTAGCTATTACATGATTGTATCGTAGAGTTAGTAATTGTTTGGTAGTTGATAATTGCATTATTTTTTTATACATAGTTCTGTGTCATTTATTCTAAATAATGTATAAGCTAATTTTCAGGAATTTCATGAAGAGTATTTTTTCTGTTTGTCTTCTGAAAGTACATATTTGTTGTTTTGGACATAAATGTCTCATTAAAATTGTTTCATAATTGTTTTTTATTAACACAGCCATTTTTTGTTTGTGTGTGCTGAGGTGATGTAGTAAGGCGTGAGTTGGTGGATGAAGGGGTGAGGCCTCAAATGGGTATACTGCTTAGGGCCCCCTAATGGCTAGAAACGACCCTGCTCTAAACAGTAGAGTTTATTGGGAAGCACGTACTGTAGTTCAAAACGCGTGGCTACCAACACAATTACAGTATTCGTGTTGGAGACATTAATAGTATGATAGTTTGGGATAGGGTATTTCAGAATCACAGTCATTGTGAAATTGGAGGATAATAATGATAATGGTTCAGCACAAATATAAGCCTAGTTAAATACATGAATAAATGAAAAATGACATGACATAAAGATGTTTTGAATAATTTCAAAATCTTATTTAATTTTTGATAACTGTTATTGTCTCATTTTACCAGAATCTTTATTAATCAAAAAGAACAAAACCCAAATCAGTATAAAAATTAATGTAAAGACTTCTTTCTTAAATATTTTTCATTGATTGATTCTTATTTACTTTCATCTACAAAGAGTCTAAAAAATTATAACAAAAGTTTTTTGTACTGTTAAAAAAGCAATGTTGAATACTCGAATATTTTTTTGTTTTAGATTTGTTCCACAAAAATTTTTATTCATTTAATAATAATGATAATGTAGGTGATTTCGTTACTTTTATTTATCTGATAATGTCTAAAGTGGACAAACGAAACGCCAGATTCACAATTTCAGCATTAACAACTCCTTCCCAAAACATCTGTTACAATCTTTAACCAGAAACTTTCTTAATAATATTTATCAACCCCAACTTAAAGTTCCCACCGTTAAAAAAGACGTACAATATTTTTCATTTCCCTATTACGACCACATCAGCCACAAAATACTTTCAGAACTCCGCCTTCTACTCACTCTGCTTTACCCCCAAATTAAATTTCATTTTGTCTTCACCAACAATAATAGTATCAAATCATACCTTAACCATAAAGTAAAAACACCCCAGCCGCTTGCTTCGTCCACTATCTACGCTTTTAATTGTGTTCGCTGCAAAGCGAACTATATTGGCAGTATCATCCGCCAATATCAAACAAGAGTGGACGAGCGTCGTGGTGTTTCCACCAGAACTTCGCAGCCCTTGAACAAACCCTCCAAATCAGCAATAAGGGATCATTGCCACCTTCACAACCACCCGCTACTTTCCTCTAATTTCAAAATTATTAATTCAACCAACCAACTAATCGACCTCCGTATTCTTGAGTCCCTTTATATACTCAGTATTCAACCAACCCTCAACGACTACAGTTCCGATTTCAACCTAAACATCGCCAAATAAACTCTCATACTGAAAAGGAATCCGCCATCATTCCGCTTCACTCCAACCTCTCCAGTATGGATTTTTTTAACAAGCCACCATTCCCAATCCTCTGTACAATTAGTCCCTCACTACGTTAATAATTTGGTAAGACCCTCCTCAATTTTTATATATTTTTTAACTGTTTTATATTTTGCTTAATGTTTACACTTTTATACTTTATATCATTTCATCTTTGATTTTAATTTAATGTACACTGTAATTGCATTATTAATTCTCGCTAATTATCGCCAATTTTAGCATGTTCATTTTAATTTAGTGTATGTTTTTGTTCATTATATTTATTTATCTTTATTCGATTTTAATCTTTTTAGCACTGATGATGGAAATTGAATTTTTCCGAAACGTCTGTAAATAAACATGTACCATCTTTTCGTCCTCGTATTCCTCGCTAAGCTACGTTTCCCTAAGGACAAACCACTCAACCAAATTATATAATATATAATAAATATATATATATGCCTCGGTGGTGGTTAGGGTCGCTGACTACGAATCCATCTGCTCCGGGATCGAAACCCGGTGATGGCAAGCGGCGCGCAGCAAAACCCAGCTGTTCATCCTTCCATACAATAAAGAAATTGGTTGGTAGATAAATGGGTACTCTGGGTAGTCTAGTGGAGTGTGGTTCGGATTCCACATTAAACTGTAGGTCTAAGGTGGAGTGACAAGCTTGACCTTCGTTAGAATGAACAATTCGAGCGGAAGCAAAACCAACCAAAACCAAGGTTTTGTGTGTGTATTAGTCATTGTCTAAAATCAGGTAATTTGTAAATTGACTGAAATTCTAGGCAATGTGTCAAATTATGATACACACATAACCTAACCTAATGAATTTTTAAGCAACAAATTGGGAAATACCAGTGGGCATGCATATGCAGCATTACCAGAAAGGGCTAGGTTAGGTTAAGTTAGATTAGGTTAGGTTTTGTGTGTATCACAATTTGACACATTGCCTAAAATTTCAGTCACTTTACAAATTGCTTGATTTTAGACAATGACTGTAACATATACTCAAAAAAGTCGTGAAAGAGAAAATGTATGTATAATTGTATATCTAGAAGATGAAGAGAAATTCAGTAAGGACCATCATGGATTCAGGGCTGGCAGATCATGTCAATCACAAGTGACTGATCGCTATAATAATATTATTGATGATCTGGAAAACAACTCGGATTATGATGTCATATACACACTTTTACCAAATCATTTGATAAGTGCGACCACGGAGCCATAGTTCAGAAACTGAAAAATATGAAAATAACAGACAAAATAGGTAAATTGATATACAACTTTCTGAGGAAATGTAATAAGTGGTTACGGTTCCTGTACTGTTTTCCCCGGAGCCTGTGGTACGTAGCTCAGTGCCGCAAGGAACAATTTTGGCTCCCCTAGTATTTATTTATTTATGGTTATTACTGCAAAACATGTTAATACAAACTATCAAACAAAAATTGGGAATACCACTCTTGCAAGGGTGAATGAGATTAAAGTACTTGGTATTAATTTAGATTAAAAACTAAATTTCAAAAGCCATGTACAACATATCAAATCCAAAATATCAAGATTTCCCTTCATATTATTTAAACTAAAAAAGACCCTTCCTCAAAAGGCACTCCTTACCCTATTCCTTCACCCATCCACATTTATATTTCATTAGAACATGGGATAGCTCAAAGAAATATCTAAAACATAATTTATAAAAGCAAGTCATAAAAATGCCTGCGAACACACTCGAATAATGACAACAAAGTCACACTTCCCCAATCAATATTTAAAGAGCTAAATATTTTAAAATTAAATGTCTTATATAAATTCAATGTTGCTGTCAATATATTCAAAGTTATCAACATGCATCACGCATTCAAAGAGCAACCACCCCTAATCAAATACACCATCGTTAAACACCAGACTAGCCAAGGATTTTATACACAAACCTAACTATACAATAGAAACTGCAGGAAATGTGCTCTTTCAAATGAGTAGATGTATGGAATGCACTTGCCACGCATATCAGGCAGGCTTCATCACTAAATGTATTTCACAAATCACTAAAAACACACCTCATTAGCTCCTACTGATGAATAAGTTCACTACTGCCATTTTTACCATAGTAACGAAGTTTCCATATTATAATCAGCTATTTAAAATATGCTAATTTCATTAAACACTTTTTATTCCGTAATCTATTCTTTTTATGTTTCATTAAGCTTCGTTTATTTTCTATTAAATATACAATAAATAATTTAATTTAAAATTATGTAACATTTTATGAACTTTATATTGTACTAGCGGAGCGACCCGGCGTTATCTGGGTCGAAGTTGAACGTTATATATGTGTGTGTGTGTGTGTGCGTGTGTGTGTGCCGGTTAGGTTAATTGAATGCCCGATTAGGTTAATTGTACGCCCTTGACGATTGGTTAGGTTAAGTCGTGATATTTTCGTTAGTTTTAACGAAAATATCACGACTTAACCTAACCAATCGTCAAGGGCGTGCAGTTGACCTAACCGAGCATTCAATAATTTTGCCGTAGGTTTCGATATATATATATGACCTCGGAGGCCGCCACATAGCTAATGTTCTTATATATAATATATTATATATATATATATATATATGTGTGTGTGGAAGAGCCCCGCCCATTTTATGTCACTATCTTTTATGAAGTGTGTATGATGATGTCACTATTTCAACCAATCCGGAATACAGACGCTATAGCGGCCTCAGATAACCTCGGAGGCCGACGCCACATAGCCTATGTTCTTCCCCGGCCTCAGTTACCCCTATCCCCTATGTCTTATCCATATCTGGCCAGTGGTTTGGCCAGCCATAAGAGACAAAGAAAGAAAGTTCGCAGTTCGACCGTCACAATTATTAGTATAGATTTATTGGTATTATTATTATTATTTGTTATCACTATTACTATCACTTGCCACTTTCAATATTTTTATGTAATAAATAAACTAAATGTCATTAATTTTGCCTAAAAAGCCTCCATTCTTCCAAGAGCCTATTCAGATAAGAGCACTATCAATATATTAATGTCATATCAAATCTAGAATTTGTAAAACTCTTAGTTCTGCGTACAAATTAAACATGCTACTGATGATGGCTGTTTGACTTCCAAAACGTTTGATAGTAAATCTTCATAATGTTGACGTGGCCGTTGATCATGATTTTTATTCATATATATACAGGGTGTTTCATAACATGTGGAACGCACTTTCAGGATGGATTTAGGACCTGAAAACAATGAAAAAAGCTTATATAAACATATGCCCGAAATCGCTTTGTTTCCAAGTTACAGCCCGTTTTGTGTTCCAGCAATTCTTTCCACAAACTGTTTACAAACACTGCTTGCTGACTATGTGAGCGTGTACGAGACTTATTTAATGTATGGCCTTGCCGATTGTAATGTTTCGTACTCTATGACATGTTTCAATATCGTTGAGTGTATAGCTATCAGTCAGTCAGAGGTGCATCGCGGTGTTTCACTGTTCGTATTCGTAACTTCTTACCGTGAATAAGTGTATTCTAGTGAAAAAAAACTTAAAAGTTTTTGTGCTATTCAGTGATAGTGTGCATTTGAAGTGAGAATGGAGGCTTATTCAAATAGAGAAATGGCAGACATGTATCTCATGTATGGACTTGCCGAGTGTAATGCGGCTGCAGCAAGGCGTCTGTATGCGGAAAGGTTTCCAAATCGCCGTCTGCCAGATAAAAAGATTTTTCAGAGAATAGACGAGCGTCTTGGTGATACAGGATCATTCAACAAGCGAGTTTCAGATGATGGTAGACCAATCAGCGCCAGAACTGTTGAGTTGGAGGAGCGGGTCCTGATCGCGTGGAGGAACATCCTGGTGTCAGCACCCGAAGAATAGCAGCAGCAGAGAGTGTAAGATACATAACTGTGTGGAGAATTTACCCATATCACATTCAGAGAGTACAAGGCCTTACTGAAGCTGATTTCCCACCACGAGAGGCTTTTTGTACTTGGTTCCTTCAACAGTGTGCTCGCGATCCTCTTTTTCTATCCTCCGTGTTGTTTTCTGATGAGGCTGCCTTCACAAGAAATGACGTGATCAATTTTCACAACACTCATCACTAGACCGAAGAGAATCCGCATGCCATCATCCAGTCAAGGTACCAATAACAATTTAGTATCAATGTATGGGCAGGACTTATTGCCGACAAACTTAATCGGTCCTTTTGTTTTGCTTGGAAGATTAACAGGAGAACCCTATTCCAATTTTTAAGGAATGATTTAAGCGATTTACTAGATGAAGTTCCTCTTGGTGTACGACATCGTATGTGGTTTATATATGACGGCGCTCCGCCTCATTTTAGTCGAGTAGCCAGAGACTATTTGGATGACCATTTCCCTGATAAATGAATAGGCCGTGGAGGACCCATTGCGTGGCCTGCTCACTCCCCGGACCTGAATCCACTCGATTTTTACCTGTAGGATCATCTGAAATCCATCGTTTACGTGACACCCATTGACAACGTTGAAATGCTTCGCCAACGTGTAGAACAAGGATACCAGAAAATCCGAGCAATACCTGGAATGTTTGAAGGCGTCAGGCAATCTATGACGAGGCGTGTTCAGGCGTGTATTCAAGCGCAAGGCGGTCATTTTGAGCACTTCCTTTAAAGGTAAGGCGGATACTTGCTGGAACACATAACGGGCTGTAACTCGGAAACAAAGCGATTTCGGGCATATGCTTATATAAACTTTTTTCATTGTTTTCAGGTCCTGAATCCATCCTGAAAGTGCGTTCTAGATGTTATGAAACACCCTGCATATGGTTAACACTTATGAACACGCGTAATTCTTGTATAATACAAAATAACTTCCACCAAGATTCGAACACGGACTTCATGAGCTTCTTGAGTAGGAGTAGCGATTTTTTATTTCATTTTATCAATGCAGTGCTCGCAGTTTTCACAACTTTTCCGACTCTTCAACTTTCACAACGTTTCAGTTGGAGA
The DNA here is from genome assembly GCA_023014485.1 of Bathynomus jamesi. Classification (NCBI taxonomy): domain Eukaryota; kingdom Metazoa; phylum Arthropoda; class Malacostraca; order Isopoda; family Cirolanidae; genus Bathynomus; species Bathynomus jamesi. The sequence goes on from JAJOZX010000128.1 coordinate 436,612, forward strand.
GTGAGAAAGTGGGCGAAAGGTTGCCTCCGTGACGATGTTAGGAGATGGGGGCGGCGGGTATTGCGATATGTCGTACGTATTGTCTGATTGGTTCGATTGTCAGATTGGTCAAAGTATCCAGTAGGGGATAGCTGTAGTGGGTTGGGGAGAAATAATGCTTTCTTTAGTTTTAGGCATATAATGGGGAACCGTTTTCAGATGCATATGTTGGTAACAAGAATTAACTGAACTTTTGTATCAAACGATGTAATTTCACAACTTCATTTATATTACTTTGCGTGCACTCGGTATTCACACAAACACGTACTTTTTATGTTACGAGGTTTTCATTGCATTTCAGCTTTTATTGGAACATTAAATGAAAATGAAATGAAAAGGTTTATTGGAAGACTATAGTCCACATGACAAATATTATTAATACAATGACAGTTCACATACTAAAGATAAAATATATACAATTGATTAGAAATAATACAGTAATGTCAAAGTTATGTGGAGCTACACTCAAGTTGCTGGTAATAGTTTGACCCAAATACTTAAACTCTGAGAACCAGGGAAGGATTTAGTAACACACTCGCACCTCCCAGTCAACCCCTAGGTTGTGTTTCGGAGGGCTTTTGCTGCGCAATGCGCAGTGAGAATTCTAGTGTGTGTGTATATATATATATATATATATATATATATATGTGTGTGTGTGTACGGACGATTGATTTGCGATATATTTCTGGTTTTTTATACTTGTTGGTTTTGGTCCAGTTTGTATAGAGCAAGCCTAGGGTAGTCGAGTCACGCGAGTGTGACTGTGACTGATACAGGTAAATTTGTGCTGCCTTGGGGATGAAACACAAATTTGCGGTGCATCTAATACAGATATGGATGTTCTTTGGACTAAACTAACACAGAGCACTGTTGTATTCATTGGTGATGAACCACGTACGAAATGCTGCTGTGAGCTGTTGTTTGTTTTGTGGAACAAAACAACTAAATCCCGTTTTTGGATGTGGATCGCCAGTCCAGAATACATGGATGCAGAGTTAGAAAAACTCAACAATATTCGAAGTGATTTGTGTTACCCACCTACATTTTTGGAATTTTGCCTTAACAAGGCAAAACGAACCTTCTATTGTGTGAATAATAACCCTCGCACTTTGTCGAAGAATATTTTAGTACCTCCATTTTTCCCAGGCTTTTTAGGCATTGCTAATGTACTTAAACTTTTGAATATTAATGTAGTATTTTCATATGACAATATTGTGAAAAATGTCATAATAAAGAATAGTCCTACCAATAATTCAGGCATTATCTATAAAATTGATTGTAAACAACGTGACTTCTTTTACATTAGACAGACGGGAAATGACTTCAACACGCGTGTAAAACATCAATATTCCGTTAGAACGGGACAGTCGTCCAATGCCCTTTTTGTCCATTTGTCAGAGCTGTCCCATTGTATTGATTGGAATAATTCTTCATTTCTGTTTCACTCAAGCAACATTGTTTATAGAAGCATTCTTGAGTCTGCCATTAGTCAACTTACAAACACTTTCAACTTTAGCCAGGGCCTTTTTTCGCTCGATCATGTTATTTTGAATTAATTCAGAACAGATTTAGATAAGAAGGACAAGGCGCTAAAAACTCTGATAGCTATTCCACGTGATTTGTATGCTTTTCCTTCTCTGCACCAATCATATTACGCGTATTTTGGTTTTCTTCTTTGTGATCTATATATAGTGTCAATCTTGTTATTAATTTCAATGTTTCTGAGGATGTCATTAGACCAATGGTTCCCAACGTGGGCGCCACTGCCCCCAGTGGGCGTTTGAGAATCTTAAGGGGCCGCTAGGAAACTGTAAAATTGTAACCTTCTATTAATAAGTCACTTATTACTTATCCTCTTATATTATCATCTTCATGAGGGGGCACCAGCAAATATTGATGGACATAAGGGGTGAACCACTGCATTAGACGAAAGCGCTTGAGCACTATTTCGTGTTTTAATTTTCCTTTGTGGTTATTTTCATCATAGATAGTATTCACGTGTTACTTTCGTGAAATAATTTTCACGCATATATATATATATATATATATATATATACACACACACACCTGAATAATTTCAAGAACCAACTAGGCAGGTTTTTGTGCAAAATTCCTGATCAGCCATGCGTAGCTGATTCTAAAGGCAGAGGAGAGTAGTAACCAATTCTCTCCACCAAATGCCGCAAATGAAGCAGGATGCTGCAGAGGGGTCAATATAGAGTATATATATATATATATATATATATAGAGAGAGAGAGAGTTGGATTTTTTTTATTTTCCTGTGGGTTGTCATAATAATTATTACCGTAAGTTTACGTGATTGTTTTTAATGTTTTAACATTTTTTCCTTTTTAATATTTTATTTTCATTAAAGAAATTGTCCTTTTATAGATACTTTTGATGTAGTTACCGCATAAATGTATTTCTATATAAACATTTAATATAAGCTCATTATGAGTCATAATTATTTTTTCTTCCAAATCATCATTGAATATACGAATTCGGATACTAATTTGATGATTCAAGAGTGTGTGTTACGTGGTAAGGTTACACGAACGCAAGCAAATAAATATACAAGAAAATAAATATATAGAAAGTAGGAAAAAAAGAAAATAGTCCTCATTTAATCAAGAATATACGATCGATTACTAAAGTCGGAATACACTGATAATACCAATAATCGGTGAGAAAGGCCAGAAAATGGCACAGCACTCAGAACAAGTAAATGAATGCTGCCCACTGCGTTATTATTATTATTATTATTATCCCTCACCATCGGGAGTCGAATCCTCGACCTTAGCGGCTTCACTTCGCTTAAAGGAAAACGATGTTACCCACTGAGCTACGTACGATGGCATATAACCTTAATTAACCTTGGTTTTGCTTCCGCCCGAATCGTTCATTCTGACGAAGGTCAAGCGTGTCACTCCACCTTAGACATACAGTTTAACGTGCAATTCGAACCACGCCCCACCAGCAGCCCAGCGTTTTAACCAATAGGCTACTCAGGGTACCCATTTATCTACCAACCACTTTTTTTATTGTGTAGGAGGAAGAACAGCTGGGTTTTGCTGCGCGCCGCCTGCCATCACTAAGTCTAGATCCCGGGGCCGATGGCTTCGTAGTCAGCGACGCTAACCACTATACGATCCAGCGAGGCGCATATATATATATATATATATATATATATATATACGAGTGTGACTGTGATTGATACAGGTAAATATGTGCCGCCTTAGGGAGGAAACACAAACTTGCGGTGCATCTTGCTCCTGAAGAATCATGCCCAGGACTGATAATAACTAGGGGTGTCTGTAATACAAACTAACGAAAAATGCAATCAATTGACTACAGATACGAATGTTGTTCTGAGTAGACTAACACAGAGCATTATTGCTTTCAGTGGTGATAAACTACGTACGAAAGCCTCGTCAGTACTTTGACCTATTTTCTTGGCAGTACTGCTGCAAGCTGCTCGTATCCTGAAATGGGCGTATGAGGGGAATGGTGAAAAGATGTTTAACTCTTAATATTTCTACTTAAAGTCCAGTTATTCCCAACCTTTTTTAGACCAACGCCCCCTTATGTCCATCACTATTTGCTGGTGCCCGCTAATCAACATAATAATATAACAGGATAAGTGATAAGTGATTTATTAATAGAAGGTAACAATTTTACAGTTTCCTAGCGCCCCCCTACAATTCTCCAACGCCCACTGGGGGGCGGGGGCGCCCACGTTGGGAACCACTGACTTAAACTATGAATGCATCGATGGTTTTATATATACTGTGTGTATATATATATCATTATTGTTATTATTTTTTCAAACTAAATGTATAATTGTCATACGTAAAAAAATAATTACAATGATTTTTTACATGTAAAATGCACCATATTTAAGGGTACAGTAAAACCTCTGAATAACGGATAAATTGGGGCGCGGGTATTCCGTTACCTACAGCTTTTAGATAACGGAATACCTACGCCCAATTAATCTGTTGACTACAGGATTTTCCGATAAATCACGAATACGTGTTTAGATATATGTAAACCCTTTTAAAAATCCTATGAAATCATTAAAGACTACTGTAATATAAACTATAGAATTAACAACTAAAACATATTAGCTAAAGTTTGTTTAAACGATGGACCATATGCGAATATTACAAAACAGGTTCGTGAAAATATGGCTCAAACTGCATGTATAATAATCACCCCTAAAAATGTTTCTATATGAAGAGGAATGGGAGTTGCAGGTACGGAACAAACTGCTACTTTTTCCACCCTCCCATGTGCAAACAGTCAATTAGAGAGAAAAAAGTGGAAGTAAATGAAGTTAAATCTGAAGTCTCAGAAGTCATGAGCTCTGTCCCACAAGGTATAGTATTAGCTCCCTCGCTGTTCATAACAATGATTGCAGACATTGATGCAGATATTAATGACAGTATTGTATCATGTTTCGCAGATGACACAAAGATATACAACGAAATATTGAACGAAAGTGACAAAGAAAAATTACAAAATAACATTGAAATATTATTCAAATGGGCGGAAGACAACAATATGAAGTTCAACAAAGAGAAATTCCAACTGTTAAGATATAGTAATAACAAGGTGCTACAGAATAAAGGGTATAAAATTATGCAAGCCAAACAAATAACACCAAACTAAAGTCAGGGATCTTGGGGTAATAATGTCGTCGGATGCAGAATTCAGAGAGCGCTATTTCATCAAAATTACAACAGGAAGAAAAATAATGGGAATCATCTGGAGAAGCTTCAGCAGCAGAAAAGCAAACATCATGATAAAATTATGGAAGAGTCTAGTCCTACCGAGTATTGCTCAATACTCACAAGCCCATACAGAAAACGAGACATTGCGAACATAGAACTTAAAAGCCATACAAAGGATTTTTACGTCTAAAGAGGGGAAACGAAAGGTGAAGACTATTGGTCTCGATTACAATCCCTGAACCTCCGCTCTCTGGAGAGAAGACACGCGTGGTACACAATAATATACATATGGAAAATACTCGAGGGTTTTGTCCCTAACCTTAGAAACGAAGTAGAAACAAACTGGAATTAGAGAAAAGGTAGATTATACTGTCCCAGCTGCGGTGGAACAGGGGGCCATGAAAACGAGGCTAGAAAATACCCTCAGAATACGAAGCCTAAAGCTTTTTAATGTCCTGCCCAAAGAAGTAAGGAATCTCCAGCACACCAACCTGAATAATTTCAAGAATCAGCTGGACAGGTTCCTGCGCAAACTCCCTGACCAGCCATGGGTGGTTGGCTATGAGAACAGGAGGAGATCGGAAAGTAATTCCCTCCTTCACCAAATCTTGCAAATGAGGCGCGATGCCGCAGAAGGATCGACCACAGGTCGATCCTAAACCGTCGTTCAAACAAACCCTCATAAAGTAAGTAACCAATTTGGAAATTACTGTAAACTGATTGTAGAAAATTGACCAGAAGAAGGGGGTCAGGTAGGGCTGAACTTAGCGGTACTATGCATGTATTATGCCTTAGCGTAACACATGGAACCTATACTTATTTCGTCAACAAGACCAAACATCGACAACTCTAAAAAACTAACTTAACCTAACCTAGCGTAACTTAACTTAACCTAACTTAATCTAACCTAATAATAATTTGTAGATGGAATGTCAAGTCAGTCAGATGTCGTAAGGCCGTAATACGTATATGCATGGCCCGAGAAGTCGCCTGAGCGAAAAATAGTCTATTTTGAGTTGAAGTCTTTCACCTAACCCCGAAAAGCAGTCAAGAAAACTATATCTTCCGGGGAAACTTTCGACCGAAACTACATCGACCGAAACTCCAATTGTCCACTTTACAAAATTTTTCATCAGTTTTCCACTCAATGAAATACCGAGCAGAAAAACTGAAATGTCCGTTATGTAGAAATTTCGTTAACGTAGAATTCGTTTGCCACAGGTTTTACTTTATTGATTTTTATTTTATAAATCCTAAATTTAAATATTTCTTTCGCATGTTTTACTGAATCCTTTTATCCAATTTATTTATTTATTCATTTTATCTTAATGAATCAGCTTTGTGCGTATATATTTCTTTTAAAAACTTTTTTGCCTCTTTTCAAGTTTTGAAGAGAGACAAGAGGTGAATAAAAACAAACAGACATCAACATTTTACTAATTTAAACTATATCTTTCATAATGAAAATGTCAAAATTTGCCCTGGCTTTGGGTGGACCCTAAATTAGGAAAATTACGTGCAATTGCATAAAAATTCACAAACTATTTTACAGTTTTTACAACTTTAGAGATAAAAATAATGTTTATACAAATTAATTTTGTAAAAAGAATTCCTACACTTATATTTCGGGTTGTTTTCATCCCTCAAGGCTAACAAACGCTTTGTCTTCTCCCAATTGGTCCTTGAGTCGCCGCTTGCTCGGAAGTGTGTCCGCATTTTCGTACGAATTGGAATAGATATCTAGAGTCTTTTCGGAAAGCGTTTCAATCACTTCCGCAAATATCAATGGGTCCATGTTTTTAGCTGTTGAAAGAAATCGAACACTAAATTTATTTGTAACTCTTATGCAATATTACCATTATTTAGGTTCATACTTTCACTTTTACTAATCCTACCTTGTCATTTGTTTCAAATTCCTCCTCTTTTCCTCCCACTTTCACATTCACCTAATATAGATAGTTTTTTCATCTTATAATTCTCGAATCACTATTTATGGCTATTCAAGAATGCACAAACTAAGCATCAAGACTTTCCTTTATGGCTAAATTCAATAACTTTTAACATATATATACTATATTTTGTCCTTTATTTAACTATTACTTTCATCAAATTAACAGGGCTAACGGCATCCGATCAACTTGACAAAATCAACAAATTACTGTGTCTATATTAGGTTAGCATAAGTAAGTTAGGTTAGTTTAGTTCTTTAGAGTGTTGTTGTTTTGGTCTTGTGGATCCGATGGGTATAGGTCTAAATTAATCATTGTAGGTCCTCTGAACTTTAGTTTTCATTAAATTTACTTCATAAACTAAAGTTGGAGTTACGTATTCATACGAGTCTCTTTTTATAATTATAAAGTTGTAACTTTCTAAACTCTCCCACCAAAACATAATATATTCACTCCACCCATACCATTATTCAGATTAAGGTTGCCAATTCTCCGAATTTCGACCGGAGACGAAACTTCCGGGCTCAATATAAAAAATAAGTTCGTTTTAAATTCGATTTCGTATATTACAGTATTTAGTAAGAAGATCATTCAGGATCTAAAACTGCAGCTAATAAGCGTCTGCAAATAATCAAATGGCACTGCTCAACACATTTACCGCCAGCACTCTTTAAGAAGGTAACCAGCAACCGTCAACATTTTTGCAAGTTTTTACCCAACTACAAGGTCTCACCAAAAATTTAAAACTGAAGACATCTCTAAACAAAATATACCAAAATAAAGTTTATAATTTATACTAAGGTGGGTTGAATTTGTACCCATGGGAATATTTTGTCGAATTAGGATTAGCCTGGGGTCGCAAAAGTTGTGTATGGATATGAGAAAGACACACAGGAAACATTAACTTCATATATATATATATATATATATATATATATATCTCTTTCACTGCCCCAAGTGAGCTAAATATAAGAAAATTCCTTATTTTTGGCCATTTTCATAAAAAAAAAAAAATGAAGTTTGGAATTTTGATTAGCTGTAGTCTTAAAATTTGTATGCTGATGAGGAAAACACTCTGTAAAAATGTTACTGGTCTCAGAAAATATCTTCTACTGCCCCAGGCGAATGAAAAATTGGCCAATTTCCTATTTTTAGCTATTTTCGTCAAAAGATGAATTTTAGAATATTGATTGGCCTCTTGTTGCAAAAGCTGTGTATTGATGGGTAAAACAATGTATGAAAATCTTAGTGGCATCAGACAATATCTTCCACATCCGAAAGCTAGTGAAAATTAGCAAATGCCTTGCGCTATTTCTAGTTATTTTCGTCCAATTTATCTGTACTTGAAGCTATTTTACGAGCACTTTCCTATTGATGCGTAATCGTCTAATGTCTATCTGAGACGGTGATTTGATTTGCCCTTTTAATTGCTAAGTGGAAGACAAAGCTTTGTACAGCGACAGGTTTCTAACCGCAAAGTAACACTTCAAGGTCATACAAGGGCATGCCTCTCTCAGTCTGCACTCGTAGATGCAGCTGGCCCTCACGCTTTGTCAATATTACTGGAAGATCCATGGAAGGTGGTTGTTCTCTGCTGTATGGTGTAGCCTGCAGCAGTAAGCAACAGCTTGCTGTTTATTATTTGCCTTTGGTTGTCTTTTATAGCATTCTAAATGATTCTTTGTTTGCAGAAAAATTATGGATCTTTTCCTTTTGGGGGCTAGCAGCGAATTTTAATGAAAATCGGTATACTAATGTAGTTTTGGTCACTGATTTAAAAAATAACTTTCTTTTTTTTTGGAGAAATGAAAAATAAACATGTTAGAGCACTTTAAATAATTAATGTGTTTTTAACGAAAATATCATGACAACCTAATCAATCGTCAAGGGCGTACAGTTAACCTAACCGGGCATTCAATTGACCTAACCGGGCATTAATTCTTGATTTTTTCTACTACTTTTACAGATTTGCCGGGATCCTTTAAAAAAACGTATTCTTTGTAAAGTTGCACTTTTTACCGTTTGACCGACGCTTTTGGCAACGAAAGAACTGGGTATTTTTATCAAAGAAACACACTTTCCCACACTTAGAGCACTTTTTCATAAAAGTAGCAGTTTGTGACTCTAGCTAAATTTAACACAATCCTCTGTAACTAGTTTAAGCTAGTTAAAACACATATTAATTATTTAAAGTACTCTAACATGTTTGTTTTTCATTTCTCCAAAAAAATAGTTATTTTTGAAATCAGTGACCAAAACTACATTAGTATACCGATTTTCATTAAAATTCGCTGCTCGCACCCAAACGGAAAAGACCCAAAATTATTATGCATGAATAATAAGTAAGAAATAATTGACTAAAAATGGCTCAAACTAGAGAACAACCCAAGTGTCCTATATTTGGGAACCCTTGTTATACGTCTCATAATAGTTTACCGACTTATGAATCAGTCATGAAGCATTGTCTAATGCTAACAATGTGTTCAGCATCTCACGTTCCTACATTATTAGCAGAAAATGTAGAAAATGTTGCTAATGAAGTGGAAAAAATGTGGGCTACATCAAACATACCTATTATTTCACATCAACAAGTTGTAGCAAAAATCAAAGCTTATCATGCTAAATATCGGAAGATTTTGAAACCCTACAAGCAGCGAAAAGATAATGATTATTTTAAACTGAGGATAACCAATTTCAGAAAAGAAGTTTTAAAGCTATTTGACATTGCCGCTTGCAAATATAGTAAAGTTTGTAATTGTTCAAAAGAGCGTAAGGTGCGTAAAGAAGAGATCGAATTCCTGAATGATCAGTGAACTGCAAGGAAAATGATCATAGGAAGTGTTGATCAAAAGAAGACACAACAGATGAGAAAGAGCTTAAAACGAAGAGAAAAACTTAAAGAATGTCAAAAGCTACCCAAAGAATGTTTACTACAGCAAATATTCACATGACCTCGTCTTCAGATACTGATTCTGATGCAAGTTAAGCTTTTTCCCAATAAAAATGTTCATATCTATACTATGAAGCCCAAGCGATCCTGAAGTTCAAACTCCCCAGCCATCATCTTTAGGATACTATCCCAGAGTTAAGCTCTCAACACTAGATAGAGAGGCCAGTAGTATGACCGCAAAATGCGAGAGTGCAGGAATGTTGCAAGATATAATGATCAATGTTGCAATGTGGGGGTATGTTGCAAAGGGGTGGGTTTGCAATGAAGGGGGAGGGGTGGTATGCCGCAAAATGAGAGAGTGCAGGAATGTTGCAAGAGATAATGATCAATGTTGCAAAGTGGGTGGGGTTTGCAATGAAGGGGATGGGGGTATGCAGTGAAGGGGTGGGGGTGTGTACAGTGAAGGGGAGAGGTGGTATGCAATGAAGGAGGAGGGGTGATATGCGCTGAAGGGGGAGAGGGGATGGGGCTTCGGGGGAAGGGGGATGACCTCCCCCAAAGGGGTTGCCTTAACCTAAGAGAGAAAGAGAAAGGACAGACGGAGGAGGTCTTTGGGGGAGAAGTTGGGATGTCCTCACCCCCAAAAGGGAAACCTAACCTAAGTCTTAACCTAAGGAGGAAGGATAGTTCTTTACTCAGCCCAAGTCCGCATCATTCTGGCCGCTCCGAAGCCAAGCGGGTCTTATATAGAGGAAGGTTGAGTTGCCAGATATCACTTTTTATTTTAATTGTTCAGGTATACATTATTAGGGTGAGTTGCTAAACACCACCATTTATTTTAATTCGTTACCAAAGCATACGGACTTTCTCCTTAAAGTTAATTAAAAACAATAGTAACATTAAAAAATTCATTCTGTTTATTAAATAAATAAATAGAATTTAAATACACACACTTTATCTTCTACTGCACAAAAAAAATAAAAAATAAGAAATACGAAACGTACAATCGTCAAAATAATAGTTCAGATGAAACACACACACACACACACACACACACACACACACACACATTGCATTTGACCTACTTTCTCAAACTGTGCCTATTTTCTTTTGGCTATCCTCTCTACTGTACAAAATAAGAAAAATAAAAACGAATTCATTCCGTTAACATATTCTCTAAGAGTAATATTCAATTGTTCTTCACTAAAACCTCAGAATGTACACTGTGTACATTCTAAGGTACACTCTAAGGTACACTGTGTACATTCTAAGGTTTTAGTGAAGGAAAATTGAATATTACTCTTAGAGAATATGTTAACGGAATGAATTCGTTTTTATTTTTCTTATTTTGTACAGTAGAGAGGATAGCCAAAAGAAAATAGGCACAGTTTGAGAAAGTAGGTCAAATGCAATTGTGTGTGTGTGTGTGTGTGTGTGTGTTGTGTGTGTGTGTGTTTTTCATCTGAACTATTATTTTGATGATTGTACGTTTCGTATCTTATTTTTTTTTTTTTTTGTGCAGTAGAAGATAAAGTGTGTGTTTAAATTCTATTTATTTATTTAATAAACAATGAATTTTTTAATATTAATATTGTTTTTAATTCACTTTAAGGAGAAAGTCCGTATGCTTTGGTAACGAATTAAAATAAATGGTGGTGTTTAGCAACTCACTCTAATAATGTTTACCTGAACAATTAAAATAAAAAGTGATATCTGGCAACTCAACCTTCCTCTATATAAGACCCGCTTGGCTTCGGAGCGGCCAGAATGATGCGGACTTCGGCTGAGTAAAGAACTATCCTTCTTAGGTTAAGACTTAGGTTAGGTTTCCCTTTGGGGGTGTGAGGATACCCCACCTTTTCCCCCAAAGACCCCCTCCCTCTGTCCTTTCTCTTTCTCTCTTAGGTTAATTTTTTTTTTAATATAATTTCATTGCTGGCATATCACACGCTGGCATGTCACAAGCTGGCATTAATCGTCAACAGACTCATCCTCGACCATTACCCCTAGAGCTCATGTTGTTAATTGTTTTATTTTAAATGACGTTAATATTTATAAAATGCCTATCTAAACGGTTTTTAAACATATTAACGCTGGTAGAGTTGACGACGGACGCGGAAAGATTATTCCATTTATCAATTACTTTAAACGTAAAAAAGTTTTTAGCGATGTTAGTAATGAAACGTCTGCCACGTAATTTAAATCCGTTGTCACGAGTATTGCTATTATCGAAAGTGGACAGTTTGTCAAAATTTACGTTATCGATTTTCTTAATGATTTCAAAAACTTCAATAAGCTCCCTCCTTAATCTCCTAGTTTCGAGTGAATGCAAGTCTAACTCTTTATCCTATCTTCGTAAGACTTGATGCGTAGTGACGGAATTAGTTTCGTGGCGCGTCGCTGAATCCTTTCCAACCTAACAATATTCTCAAGCAAATACGGGCACCAAAACTGAACGGCATATTCTAAGCGAGGCCAGACTAGGGACTTGTAAAGGGGCACTATAATATTCTTCGGTTTAAACTCGAAATTACGCGCTATGAAGCCTAACATCCTATTAGCTTTTGCACAAGACTCCAGGCATTGGTTCCTAACTTTTAAATCCTTAGATACGCGTACGCCTAAATCTACTTCCTCGTCAACGATCGCTAACTGTCTATCATCCATCGTGTAAGTGTAATTGTTGTTACGAGAACCTATATGCAAAACTTTACATTTGTCTACGATAAATCGTCCTCGTTTAGAACTTTACCCCCTATTTTAGTATCGCCCGCGAATTTTGACCCGTTACTGGTCAAGCCTATATCTATGTCGTTAATGTAGATTACAAATAGCAATGGGCCTAACACCGAACCCTGAGGAACGCCGCTACCTACATCCAACCACCCCGATTCCCTGCCATTAAACAACGACCCTCCGTTTCCTGGCACGAAGCCATTCCTCTAAACAGTTAGCTACCTGACCACATATACCGTGCGCTTTAACCTTCGCAATTAATTTTCTATCCGGAACTGTATCGAACGCTTTTTTAAAGTCTAAATAAATAACGTCAGCCGCTCTATGCCTATCGTATTCGCGCACTATTTCGTTATAAAATTCTAACAAATTAGTTAAGCAAGATTTATAGCGTCGAAACCCATGCTGACTACTATTAATCAAATCGCGACTTTCTAGGTGATCGACGATACGACCCCTAACTACGGACTTCAAAAGTTTACCGACAATTGACGTTAAGTTAATGGGCCTATAATTACTAGCTACGACGCGGTCGCCTTTTTTAAAAATGGGCGTAATGTTAGCTAATTTGAATCTTCAGGAATAATCCCCGCTTCCAGTGAGTTATTAAAATTTTTTGTTAAGGGGCCAACGATAACGTCTTTCAAATCTGTCAAATGTCTAGGATAAAGCGCGTCAGGGCCTGGAGCCTTGCTAACTTTTAGCTCATCGATATAATGCTCAATCTCACCCTCGTAAACAGTTATTTCATTCAAAATAGTCTCGCTACTAAATGGAACGATATCGTCCACGTCGGGAACATTATTTACGTCTTCTACGGTAAAAACTGTCGCAAAAACGTCGTTAAAAATACCCGCCATCGCCTGAGCATCGGAAGCCAAAGCGCCGTTAGCGTCCACTAGAGGACCTATGTTATCTTTTATCGGCTTACGATTATTGACGTAGTCAAAAAACTTTTTCGGATTATGTTACTATCCGCAGCTACAACTATCTCAATATTACGCTTAGCATTCCTAACAGATCTTTTAACCTGACGTCTAAGTTCGATATATCTATTAAAGTTAGCTACCGTGCCATTGCGCTTATTAAGTCTATACGCTCTGTTACACTTGTTTATGAACTCGCCTATTTCCCTAGTGCCACTAATTGGGCCTACCATGATTACGAACGCGCTTGGGCCTACGAGGAATAAACTTCCTTTCGATATTCAAAAAACTTTCTTTAAACGCCTCCCAATAAAAATTTGCGTCATTACCCAAAAATAAATTATCCCAGTCCACTACTCTCATCCTGTCCGCAAAACTATTAAAATTAGCCCTACGAAAATCAGGGACTTCTATTACGTTACTATCCTTACTATTTTCTATCAATAGCTTAAACCTAATAATTTGGTGATCACTACATCCCAAACTCTCACCTACTTCCAAACCTTCGACTATATTTTCGTCGTTCGTCATCACCACGTCTAAAATATTGTCACCGCGCATTGGTTCGGTAACCATCTGTCGTAAAAAATTATCTTCCATGAACTCATCAGTCTCAAACCTTCATCATTACCAGTAAAAGTCTCGTAATTAACGTTATGGCAGTTAAAGTCCCCGACAACTACATATACTATCCCCATTATTAATAAAGTTACTAAGAAGTGTGTTTTTAAAATCTAGTATCGGTATCGAGGGGTTGAACGGGAGGTCTATAAATAACAACGAAATTAAAGCTAATACTACTCGCCCTAACTTCAACGCATATCGCATTAATTGCTGCCGGAAAATCTATCTGAACCTCGATAGCCCTAAGGGAATTACGAACGTACAACAAAACGCCGCCATCAATCCTATGGAGCCTATCATTAGTAAAAAGTTTAAAACCCGCTACATCAAGTTCTCCAAACAAGTCCCGAGTTACGGTATTTAACCACGTTTCGGTTATAGCAACTATATCGTAGTTCCCGGGATATATTATCGCCTTAAATTCGTTCAATTTATTTCTAATACTACGCGCGTTACAATAAAAGAAGTTTAAATTATTTTTTACCACGGTCGGCGTTTTAAACTATTTTTCACGTCGGGCCGGCGTTTCCCAGACCCACAACGTTTAAAAAGGGCTTCGACCTATACAGCTTTCGAGCGTTCTCATCGATTAACCTACCTAGCTTAGCATTCCCTATTTCATTGAAATGCACCCCCATCTTTTATAAAGAGGCTAGGATCACTGAATTCTGACCACAGCTTTACGAAGGGTACATTTTCCTGAGCACAAATCTCTTCTAGTTTAGTGTCCAAAAATATTGTTTTTGACATAATCCTAAAATTTGAACCGTGCCTAGGGGTAATACCTAGAACTAAAGACCTATCTGACCTTGCCTTCAGGACTTAATTAACCCCCTATATTTCTCCAAAAGGTCAGGCACTCTCGTATCGGGCCTATACGAGTCGTTGCCCCCTACCATCGTCACTAACATCGAGTGACGGAAGGCAACATCAATCCTCTCTACTTCGTCTCTAATTCTGTCAACCCTGGCTCCTGTACGCCCTTGACGATTGGTTAGGTTAAGTCGTGATACTTTCGTTAGTTAATGAAAATATCACGACTTAATCTAACCAATCATCAAGGGCGTACAGTTGGCCTAACCAGTCATTCAATTGACCTAACTGAGCATTCAATTAACCTTAGTTATTTAATTGGTAATAATTGTTTTTTTCTGCATTATTTGGTGATAATTCTTGATTTTTTTTCTGCTCCTTTTATAGATCTGCTACTTTCACAGATGGATCCGCGAATGTAATTTTCATGGCTCCATCTAAATTTCTTTCCCAAAATCGCGGAACAATACAAAACACTCGTCTGCAATGTAAACAATAGTGTTTTGTATTCCTCCGCGACTGCGGGGAAAATTTTAGATGGAGCCGTGAAACTGAATCTTTACCCGCAAGTTAAAGTAGTTAACGTTTATAACCGTCACAAGTTTAAATTAAATTAAGCCGACATGCTATGAAAACTTCTAAATGGCTAAAAACCACTAATATTCAGTTACTTAACTATAACAATGTGAATATAAACGCAAGTATATAAAATTCAGAACTTTCCAACAGTAAATTTATCGGCAATATCCAAAAGTAGAAACAATATCAGAGAGCCCATGGGAATGCGCCCGCTCAGTAAGGAGTCTGGCTGACGAATGATAAGGCGAGAAAGAGAGATAAGGCGAGATAAGGCGAAGATAAGGCGAGAAAGAGAGAAGAGAGAGCAAACACCAAGTTTCGGCAATACAAATGTTATCCGAGGACTGTATTTTGATGGAAGAAAGGACAAAACCAAGGCCAACTTGAAAAAAGGAAACAAGTACTATGTTGAAAATATCACCGAAGAACATGTATCTTTTATCTTAGAACCAAGATCGGAATACTTGCTCATATTACTGTTTCATCAGGAACAGCAGGTGCAATAGACGCCGGCATCATAGAGTGCCTACAAGAGAAAGATTTTCTGATGGATTCTATTGCAGTAATAGGATGCGATGATACCAATGTCAAAATGTCAATACCGGTTTGAAAGGTGGAGTGATTTGCTTGCTTGAACTGCGCTTAGGCCGTCCTCTACAGTGGATTATTTGCTTATTGCATACTAATGAGTTACCATTACGACAACTCCTACTACAAATTGATTGTGTGACGCATGGTCCAAACGCTTTTTCTAGTCCCATTGACAAAGCACTGGCTAAATGCGAACTTGGCCCTATTTCACAGTTTGAGCTTATCGAAGTTCAAAAGCCTTTGCCAAAAATCGACAATATAAAAGCTTTGAGCAAGGACCAAAAGTACCTCTTCGAGATGTGTCAAGCACTATCTTCAGAAGAGTGCCCAATAGATCTGGTACAACGTAATCCTGGACCTATGTCACATTCTAGATGGCTTACAACTGCAAACCGAATTCTTAGATCATATGTGAGTACAAGTAATCCTTCAGATGAGCTATGCACTTTGGTAACTTACGTGATAAGAGTTTACGCACTGGTGTGGTTCAGCATCAAGACTTCTCCATCGTGCTATAATGGAACACGACACTTATTTCAATTGGTAAAATGCTCTCACTACATGCAGGTAAAGCAAAAACAGAGTGTATAACTGTATATGATGTCATTGGCCGGAACAGTTACTTTGTACATCCGGAAAATATATTGCTTGCTATGTTAACAGATGTACGAAGTCGCATTCGAGAACTTGCACTGAGAAGAATCCTAGCAACACGTTTACAGCAGAAAGAAGGGAACTTACACACAATCAGGCAGTTCAACTATGCTGCCATCAACTATATTGATCTCATAGACTGGCAGGCAATTGAGATAACAGAACCTCCACTTAAAAAATATGGGATAATAACGCGGTCCAGTCTTACATGAAAAACGTAGCAACACTCCCCTCCACGTTTGAGATGGGGGAAATGCCGTGTCATACGCAAGCTGTGGAGAGATGCGTTAAGTTGGTAACTGAGGCATCATTATTTGTGTATGGTGAGTTACAGAGAGATGGTTTCATTAGGACTAAGTTGGAATCCCAAAGTCTGATGGGATTAGTAGTATAGCCGCAAAAGGGGAGAGTGCAAGAATGTTGCAGGTTATTATGTAATGTTGCAAAGGGGGGTGGGGGTTGTTGCAAAGGGGGTTTGGGGTGGGTGCAAAGGGGGTTGTTGCAAAGGGGGGTGGGGGGGAACTTGGAGGCGGCGTTATCCCCCAAGAGAAAGGAGGAGGAGGAGAGAAAGGAGGAGAGGTGTTCACCTGGCAGGATCCAAGTGCACATTAAGACTTCAGCCGAGTTGGCGTTGTTTTATAGGCTCCTAATCAGCCAGTTGGCGTAAATGGCTTGAGTTGCCAGATACCGCGATACCATTGTATACATTATTATAGACTCCTAATCAGCCAGTTGGCTGTAAATGGTTGTCAGATACCTCTTTTTAGCAGTATTATTGCATACATTATTATTATATACGTCTAATCAGCCAGTTGGCTGTAAATGAGTTGCCAGATAGCGCCATGTATTCCGAAGACAGAGTTGCCAGATACCATTGTATACACTATTATAGACTCCTAATTAGCCAGTTGGCTTAGAAGGCTTAAATATTGCCAGATACGGCAATACCGTTGTATACATTATTATATTTCGAATACCGGTAGTAGAAGGCATAACAATAAACAACATTGCATCATTCTTTTTATTATAAATATATAGAAAATAAATATACATTTGAGGAATATGCGTATAACAGAAATATATACACACAATTAGGATATATAAAATAAAATATACATTTCAAATAAATATACACTTCAATAGAAATATGTACATAACAGTACAGGAGAAATATACACACACACACACAATTATGGTGATATATAAAATAAAATATACATTTCAAATAAATATACACTTCAATAGAAATATGTACATAACAGTACAGGAGAAATATCAAGCAAAATATATATATATATATATATATAAACACAAATCAATAGAAATATGCGTATAATCGGGGAAATGTCAAGCAAAATATATATATACAATTCACTTTTTTTCAAAATACTAAACTCGGTCTTAATCGAGTTTACAATTACATCATTATTGCTCTGCATTAAGCAGTATATGCGGCTTAATAATATTTCACCGCTTAAAGTATAGGGAAACCTGTATTCGATATGAATGGCTTTCATATCGTTCAGTACTATTTTTGTTCCCACTTTACAACCGGTTGGTAAGTCATCTTTAAACACGTCTAGAATACAATCAAAAGCACGCACAAAGAGTTCATCGTTAGCTACATTATTAAACACAAGTTTATAAGAACGCTATTCCAATCGAGGGTTTATTTCTACCGACTCGAGCTTTTCAATCGTGAACTCACTCAACATAGCGGCAATTGAAATAATCTTCTAAATCGTTACGACAACTGCGCGTTATATAAAGAAATAGTTCTTCAGGGTGAACGGTGTAGGTGAGCTCAGCCTTGTACCGATCAATTGCTTTGTACCAAAGTTCATGGTATTTCAAAGAGTCTAAACTTTTTAAATAAACATCCAGCACTAGACCATTCTCACCAGCCCTACACTCGGTAAACCCATCGAGCAGAGCAGTGTATGCGTATTCAAGTACTGTATCAAAATAAAACATATCCGTAACACGCGCGTCTAATATAGGTTTCAGTTTACGGAATCCGACGATTTCAAACATTTTGTCGAGGATGAAACGGTTTCGCGTAGGAATAAGAGCGTTATTATCAGAAGCATTCTTCCACATCAGCCTTATATCAATGCACGGCCGATCGTTATTTATACACAACGTACATACAACGGCGTATGAGGGTGCGTCACTAATCTGCTCTCTTCTTGTACCTACGTTAGCAGGTATTTTATAACGATCTTCACTCCACTTCTCAACTATCACAAAGATTCTATTCATCTCCTCGATACTTAAATAAACCCGTTTGTTTGTCGGTCTACATTCCGTTTCCAGTACATAGCTAATGGTACCGGAATTACGCCTGAACACGCGCAACGATTTCGTCACGGACACATCGTACGAGGCGTTGAGAATGCTGCTCAAAGGAAGTTCCATCGTATTCGAAGAGCGCACGTCCACTCGGCTCAAGCTCTGAGATAACTATGAGCCGTGTGAGGCACGCAGGTATGCAGGAATGGTTCGACGGGCGGCTGACACGATGATACGTGAATGGGCTTGTTCCGCGAGTCGAATTGTTGTACCGGTGCAAGAATATCACTACCAGCCTACGCACCAGACATTTTGGATAAGAACTAGGAACATTTTACTAAACATCTCCACACTCAGGCGCACTATTTGAGAGGAACATATGTTCATATTTTTCCTTTCTGCCCATCAGACGATACTCGTCTCTAAACTCTGTTAAAAATTCACGCAGGGCACTAGCCACAACCTCACTACGAACCTCATCATGATATACGTTAATATAGTGATAAAAATACTTAAGATTGTCCATGATCACGAGATTCACATTTCCAGTCGTAGGGTATGAGTAATCGACATGGTGTAGCATGACGTAATACCGCTTGTCACACCACCCATCAGCAAGACTCATTATCCATACCTGCTGCTTCTCTTCTGCACGCGTTGTTTCTTTTACTTCACGGTGTATGTGAGACTTTAAAGTTTAGCTCTGCAGTATACTTCAGCACATCGTCTGTGCAACGAAAGCCTTCAACGGTCTCACCAGAACATCCGTAGAGTATTTGTACATCTTGGAACTTCGCACAATCCAATGTGTTTTTAAAAGAGGCATAGGAGGGATGAATAGGAAGTTTTTCGGTATCCACCACATCCTGGCACTTTACTGAATACCATTTCGTAAACGTTGTACAAGCAATATTAAAGGTAGCCATTTGAATACACGTCTGATCTGAATACACGTCTGATCTCTCGGGCTTACTGCGGTCGACTGACCACGCAGGGACTCCCAGATAATAGCATGACTCACGGTCTTACAGTGGGCGGAGCTTAGAACTTTCACCTACACACACACACACAAAGGAGAAAGTGAAACGCTATTTGAAACATGATTTATTTAATAAACGAGATATTCAAGTTATATATTTTACAAATACGATTTAATAAACGAGATATTCAAGTTATATATATATATATATATATATATATATATATTTACAAATAGATACGATTATATACAAGACGTGTGAGTTAGAAGCATCATTGGTATCCAAAGGGTACGGTATCATAGGTACCAGGTAACTGGTAACGTTTCCTATAGGTGTTACGGCAAACCATCGTACCCCTAAGTTCCTTCACGCCCCCCAGCTTCTGCGCCCGAAAATTGTGGGTGCCTACAATTAGTTGGTGAGGTTGTTCATCCAAACATACTAGATCCTTCAACGACTCAAAGTTAACAACCTCCCGATTCGCATGGTTGAGCGTAATACCCTTTGCCTTCACGATATATTTCATTTCATCCCCACCCTGACCCGTACCCCATAAGTCTTAGGTCCTGTTGAGGCAAAAGAGTCGGCGTATGCGTTGTCCCCATACTCATCCTTGATCTCATCAGTGAGCTCGCCGAGGAACTCCCCAATAGTGGGCATGTATTCACCCTCCCTCTCTGTGAATATCACGCTATCTGTATCGGCATACAATACTCTCCGCCCAAGAGAATGCAATAGACCCCAAAGTTTTATACGGGCGTAGGCTGTTGTGAAGCTGGCCACAGGTATGTTTGTAACCCTTGAGGTATCTGTGGCAAATTCAGTGTTGTTGTACTTTATTACGTAAGTATTACCTACATTTACGATCTCCATGACCTCTTTATCGGGGCATTGGCATGATCCCAGACATCGCTATAACTTTGTGCCAAATGAATGCTCCCTCTGCCGGTATTCTGCGCAAATTTTCCCCTAGACTGTTTAGACACAACTTTGCACTAAAGCGCTTGCCAGGATTCTTTACAATTTGGACACGATCAAGTTGTATACCTTCGCGGTCGCGGTAACGTTGAATATAGGCAGACTTTTCATCTTCGGTATCAACTCCTCGCGGATACCCTGATGCCTCAACCTTATCCTTCAAAAAGGTGTTTATATATGGTGTGAAAAGGTTGGGTAGCTTCTGAAACCTCCACACCTCATGTATCTTCAGTATTCTATAACCATGGCGCACGGCTAGGGCCAACTCAGGACTTGTATATACGCCTCTGATCTTACGCTGGTGGGGTATATGGTTACATTCGCCGTTATCCTCTTCCGCGCACTTCACGCACAGGGGAAACATGAGCTTGTCGTCGATAACGACAGGTAAGATCGGCATCCATAAATTGCGTGGGGGGAGTACGTCTACGAAAGAGATCCCAAAGTAACGATCATTCAAATTTTTTGAAAATTCATTGATGGATGGTAGGCTAGGCCCCACCAGTTTCTCAGGAGCACCCACGGGTACGGATTGTTCTTCATCACGTATGGGTATAAAGAACAGAAATCGTAGTAATGGAGCTTCACGCCCTCCGTAGGTGGAAGTATAGTCTGAAAGGATTTGTATGTCCTCCAAACAAGCTATCACCACATTTGAGAGGATCCAGCACCATTGAACGCTTGATCGCTTTTATTTCCTCACGGTACACCTCGTCTGTCTCCATCCGTGCATCATATTCATGCTCCCACAAGACTTTGTGAGTGAACTGTGATCCTATAAGTTGATCGCGGTGCGGGTCGATGCAAGACAGTCGGCAGGAGACCTACCGTTGATATCTCCGGTGACTCCGCACTCAGGACGGGCATCCATGCCACCAGCAACCGTTAAAGGAGTACACAGTCTTCACACCAGTGACACGGTTTTCACTTAACCCATCAACCAAAAAACACGTCCATTAATCTTAATGGGTACTTCACCCGTGTTGCGGGCGTGCTTTATGTATACACATGTCTGTTGCTGTAGGTGTATGAGCCAGTAAATAGCCTTGTGCCCGTAACTGCGGGGATTGTTTCGGTGAATAATGGCTAAGGTGTCTTTCGGCATGAAGTTATTCTTGAACACCGTAAAACATAATGATGCTATGGTGGTTGCGACTTGCAGTGGATCGCATTTGAAACGGACTATGTACATCCTTCTAAAGGCTGGAAACATACTCTAAGCACGCGCACATCATTCACGCAATAACGCTCACATTCATCAGCTATATTATAAGGGTTACTTTCATTAAAACTGTCGTAGTATCGATCAAAGTCTTCACGTTCATCCATGCAGCCAAATAATGTTTGGGGGGTGGTGGGCCTACGTAGTTTAAAGTCTCGCTGGTGAGGAAAGTGTATGGGAAGTATCCTTTGGAACTTCAGCTGCTACTCCCATCACCTTGGGTAGCTTTGCTAATTTACAAGGTGTGAATAATAAAGTATCTTTAAATTGTACATTGCCTCTTATCTGCATCTGTATTAATTTGTTGCCTCTTTTCAATGGATCACCTGTAAATATCTCAGAGGATTCGTGTTCAAGCAACTCCTTATAAAGGAACTGCGTGTCAAACTTTGCCCGTTATGGGCGAGAATACACAGTCATTTTTTTGAACTTGTCGGCTAACTTGACAATATAGGACACAAATAGTTTCACAGGACTATCGCTGACATTCGTTTTAAAAACGTTTGTCCGTTTACCACATTTGGGGCACTCGTCACATTCGATATCCATACACTCATCACAGATAGTCTGGCTCACAAGTAAATGTGGAATTACCTCTTTGGTTTCAGCGTTCGTATATGTTTCTATATCGTAGTATACAGTTATACAGGGGTTATTTTTAGGCTTAGCATCTTTCATATAACATACATGCTTTACTCCATCCGCCTTATATTCCTCCTGGCATGTAGGAGAGTGAATTACGTCACACTTGTGCTTAAATTTCCCCAATTATCCATTGTGTGAAACATACCACATTCACAGATTCTCATTTTCTGCACGTGCCAATTGATTTATGGAAATCAAAACAGCTATTATTGAAAAATGTGCGTCTACACACATCACAGTCTCTCTTCTCAGCTTCAACTACACGGCTTTCACATTTGGTGCTTTTACACTGCTCACATACCATGTGACATTCTTTACAATGTCTCACTATATCATCCGCAAACTCGAGGCACCCCTTACACAAATCATGATGTCTCCCATATTTTCGACTTTTGTCATAACTCGCGTAAAGCCACCTATATTACGGATGGGGAGATACGTTGTCCCTGACAATCCTAAAATAAGTAGGGGCCTTGTACGATCTCTCACACGCTTTTAAAAACATACACAGTCCTACGACGATCATCCAACCCAAACACAACTATGCGGACATTCATTTCCTGTTCTACCCTTCTCAGCTCTTCAGGACCCATATTACAGTCAAATTCAAGTTCACAGTCTTCAGCTAGTTTACGGGCACGCTCCACGACTGTAGGCAACCAAATTTTTTGAGTTCGTGTATTTTGTACAGTAAACATACGTGCTAAGAGTACTGCTATAAAGCCGCAACCACGATCGAAGTTTATATGCTGTCTATAAATAGCTTGAGAATTGAAGTTAAGAGTATACGGTATGGCACTATGACCCGCAACACGGTATACATGGTCAATATTTAACGTGAAGTTGTCCATATTGAAGGCTATACTACTTTGAGCGGCTTGCATTATACGCGCTAATATATATTCTACATCTTCAGCCGCCAAACGTCTAAATGGCACTATCACCCAATAATCGTCTACATCACCGTCATCTGACCCGAATCCAAAGGACATACTCGTCCTGACTTCACGCTCGTCACGATTCTGAAGAGCAAACTCTATAATACGCTCTACAACCCGGCGTAGTCCGCGCTCAATACCATTGCTATACATGACTCTAGGGTCTACCCTGACTCTATACCGATTTCTAGTCAAGGCTGGGGTGGGGGCTGCGGATCGCACCAATTCCAGCGTTATACCATCCTCAACAGAACGGGGGGCGGATGAATTAGTGGATATATTAGGTGCTGCTGATGGGGGCCCTGTTGCGTAGGAGGTTGATGGTTGGGGCTCTATTATTGTAGACTTAACAGAACGGGGGGCGGCGGATGAATAAGGGGATATATTAGGTGCTGCTGGGGGTGTTGTTGCGTAAGAGGTTGAGGGTTGGGGCTCTATTACCGCTGCAAACAGACGCGTATTTCGGTCGCTTTATACCTGACGTGGGTATCTCATACCTCCGCTTTGGACGTGTTACCGGTATCGCTGGTGAGGGTTCAGGGGAGGAGATCACAACTACACTGTCGTCGAGGTCATCCGTAATGATGGGCTGCTCTACCTATCGTCATTCACGGTTCTGTGGGAGAAGAAATATAAGGATCAGCACTCAAAATTTGTAATATTTTGTAAATGACCCACTTAGGAGTGTGACGTGTTAGAAATGTACTCTGTAGAAAAATTCAGATTCACGAGCCCATCCACATGTATTATATCTGGACCTACAGGATGTGGTAAAACTGTGTTTATGCTTAAAATCATTAAAGAAAAGGGGGAGATGTTCTCGAAATTTGTGCGTAAAGTTATATGGTGCTATTCGACGTATCAATCAGTGTTCAACGAGTACCAAGATGACATTTTGTTCCACAAAGGCGTATATGACGTTAATTCGTTAAAGGGAAATGAACATACAATCATTGTAATTGACGATCTCATGTTGGAGATGGATAAAACGTTTGCCGAGACATTTACAGTATTCTCCCACCATCTTAACATAAGCGTGTTCTTCATCAATCAGAATCTATTTTTCAAAAATAGATACATGCGCGATGTGTCGTTAAATACGCAATATCTAGTCTTATTCGCGCAAACGTAGAGATGTATCACAAATTGGGGTATTAGCCAATCAAATGTTTCCGAATCAGCGTAAGGAGTTTTTGGAAGTTTATAAAGAAGCTACAAGCACGCGTTACGGATATTTGCTTTGCGACCTTCATCCGCGAAACACGTTTAGAGTGCTTCTGCGAACGAATATATTTCCAAACGAGCCTGAAACGGTGTATATTCCAGAATGACAAAGAGACTAAAGAAATACCGTGAATTAAAAATCTATCATCGACTGCCCCGGCAATGCAGCAGATGTTTATTAAAAATATCGATGCCGACTTTTTAAAATGCATCTGTGAAATCTGTCTTAACGTTATAAATTGCAATGTATCAATGAAAACCCATCAGAAGGCTCGCCTACGCCGCTACAAGAACATAATACGTGCACTCGCTCGTAAAAGCCAAACTGTAGCGAAGAAAAAACGAATTATTGTACAAACAGGAGGTCATTTCTCCCCATCTTATTTTCAGTTTTGGGTCCTTTACTGACTAGATTAATATAATGAAGAAAGTGGTAGTGATTCCCACGAGGTGTACGCCTCACTGCAAAGAGACACGTATCTAGATCCCCGTAAAAGCAGACTTAAAAGAATGGAAAGCGAATTGTTAGCCCTATTAAACAGTGAAAAAACCTGATGAGAAAAGAATTATACCAAGAAGCTCTGCAGAAATTTCTTCACGAGTACGAAAATTATAAGAGCCCTACAGAGATTCCTGTGGTTATTAGGCACAGCACGGGGGACGATGGCGACATAGGATCTATACCCGACGACACAGCTGACCAACCAAAAAGATTAGCCACACAACATATCGAACATGTATTAAAAAATACCCTCCCACTTACATTGAGGAGTAAAGGCTTAAGTCTTTATAATCTATTGAGTGAGGATCCCGCCATACAATGGACCGATACAGGGGAGATCATTGTGGAAGGATCAAAGGTACAGGGATCGAATATCGTAGACATTGTCCATGATCTGGTGAGAAAGTGGGATAGGCCATCACCATCAGGATGGAAGCATATTAAAGCAAGACTACAACAAATAAATGTCCCTAAAACGTTGATAGGAAATCTGAACAGGTTAAAAGACTTGGAACATGCAACGCCTGTGACACAATTGAAGGCGCCGTCACCCCCGGCGGTAACACCTTTGAAGAGGAGCAAGAAGAGGTTAAACCAACCCTACCCACGTGCCTCTAAAATACGCAAATGGCTAACGTATTAACTAAACGCTATTATGACATTTCTACCCATCCTCTACGGCGGCGTAGATAGACTGTACAGAAGTGTTTACGGAGTAGGAAAAAAAGATGTTGAAAGATTTTTGAGGGAGCAGGACGCTTATACGCTTCATAAGCCTGTGAGAAAAAGGTTTAAAACAGCCAAGACAACGGCTTCCTCGATTGATTCTATTTGGCAAGCAGATTTAACAGACATGCAAAGATATTCTGTGTATAACGATGGTTACCGCTACATTCTATTCATAATAGACGTGTTCTCTAGATATCTGTGGCTAGTTCCTCTGAAAAATAAATCACCTGAAACAGTTGCTAAAGCCACCAAAACGCTAATGTTAAAAGAAAACAGGGTTCCTGGCTATTTTTGTACGGATATGGGGAAGGAGTTTATAGGCCGTGCTTTTCAGAATATGTTGACAGAGTTAATATCAGCTATTACACAACCAATTCTATACATAAGGCTTCTTTAGCTGAAAGAGTTCAGCGCACCATAAAGGAACGCATGCACCGTTATTTTACACATAAAAAACACATACAGATTTCTAGACATTCTGGAATCATTGGCATCATCCTACAACCGCTCACACCATCGCACGATTGGGGCAACACCTAACGAAGTTTTAGAAAGAGGTACGCTCCCGAGAAGAGATGGATCACCACCACCACCACCACCACACTCTGTGCGCTTCAAAATCAATGATTATGTAAGGCTGTCGCGTTCGGGGAATAAATTCGCAAAGGGTTTGAGCAAGGATGGACACGCGAGATTTTTAAAGTTAGGGCTGTGAGACCTAAAGGTGTAATAATGATGCATTACATTGAAGATTTGAATGGGAAGAAATCTCAGGAGGTTTTTACCGCGAGGAATTGCAGAAAGTTGCGTTTAATTTAGAAAAAAATGTGTTTAAAATTGAGAAAATTTTAGGAAGCAAAGGTTCAGGAAGGAGAAAAATGTACCTGGTGAAATGGCTAGGGTACCCAGAAAGCTTCAACACCTATATAAAAGCTGATGCAATAATGAAGCTTAAATAGTATGCAACATGGCTCCTAACCATTTCTACGTCACACTCCCGTCCTCCTCGTCCCTGTCTGTACACCCTAACAACACGCTAGCCAACTTTGTAACAGAGCTCCATGGGCACATTGAATTGGGTCGTGATTCGTATGAGGTGGGGATATGCGAAATTCAGCTGGACACCGTCTTTTTAAATATTGAACATAAAGAAACCGTTTTTACGATTCTTAGAGACATTGACGAGTGTGAAAAAGCTGGGGTAGCTATGGATGAAACTATGCGCATCGCTCGGACTAAGATTACACGGTATTACAGTACAGAAGTAAGACTAGGGCCGGGTCAATATGGTTCGGCCGAGGATGTTGTGAGAGGCTTAAACGTGAGTTTAAGAAACTCAAACCTTACGAATGATTAGTATATGAAATCGTAAACAACCTGCACATACACTAATCCTAAAATCAAAGACTAACAGACGTCTTAAAGAACATAGAAAGTTCAAAATTCTAACCAACGGCCGATATAGCGCAGCCTTCCAAAGAGACACATTTCACGAGACAGTATAACTTGTCCAGATTAATGTATCAATTGAAGATGGAGAAATTGGCTGAAAGGTCCCCAGACATGTGCTATATTTACAGTAATATAGTGGAGCACCAGTTTGTTGGGGATACCCAGGCACGCCTGCTGCGCATTGCTCACATCTCCAACCATAGAGGAAGGAGTTTGAGTATTACATATGACAGGCCCCATTATGTGAATGTCGCAACTAATTTAATAACCAATATCACAATATATATAAGAACGATTGAGGGCGAAAACTTCCCATTCGGTAACGGGAGCTTAACAGTGAAGCTACACTTTCGACGCACTGAGTTATAATGGATAGAAAGCCTTTCACCGTCTATCGAGGGATGCGATACCAGCGCGGTAGTGGACTTGGATCCATTTTTTCATCCATACTACGTACGGCTGTTCCTTTGCTGAAGAGGGGTGCCAGATACCTTGGAAGGAAAGCGCTACAATCAGGCCTTAACACTGCAGAAGACATATTGGCCGGGGCTAAACCTAAAGAAGCTCTAAAAAAACATTTAAAGCGTACACGGAACGAAATCATCAAAGATGCAAAAGAAAAAATGCGTGGTGGCGGGGAGAAGAAGAGGGCTCCCCGGAAGAAGAAGGGGTCACGTGGTATTAAACGTAAAAGGCTATAAAAAAAGAAATGCTGTAAGCGAATGAAACCTATGGTGACCACTTTTTGACTGATATAAGCTAAGGATATTGATCTCATGAATCATAGTTTGTTTACCACTTGTCGAGAGAGGAGTCACTATTTCGCCATGGCACGCTTCATCCACCCATGTAGTTCACAATGCTGTAAATCGGAGCTGTCCTTTTTGAGCTCCCCAACCCAAGTTTCTATTGAGCACAGTGACTTTATTACAATTAACCCTTTAAACACAATTAGTTCACCGAGTGCACCTATAGAATTCGTGATACCCAGCTCAGGTCCTTACTTTTTTGATCCAAGCTGTGTGCACATGTACGCTAAGCTACGTATAGCCCATTCTGATGGAACGGCCTGCGATGACAAATATGCTTATACCCTGAAACAAAACTTTCTGCACGCCATATTCAACCAGTTGTGACGTATATTTAAATCAGACCAACATATCGGCAGGCACGGGGTACTATCATCTACGAGCCTATTTGGAAAATGTCTTCAACTTTCCAAAGAAGCGAAGGCTACCTTTTAAGTGCGGAGGGATATTATCAAACTAAAGATGAAAATAGTATAAAGGACAAATTTAAAAATTCTAAAAAGAAAATATACGAGTGTTTGGACGGTTGCACACAGATTTCACTTTCCAGGAGAAGTTGCTTGTGAACGGGGGGTGGATATGAAAATAAAGCTCACCCGCACGAGTCCTGAGATCTGCTTAAATCTGGATGCGAATCAAGAAGAGAGGGTGCAAAGTCCGTTGTGGTTCATATTAGGGACACATACCTCCGCGTACGGCGAGTGAAATTAAGTTCACCAAAACAACTAGAAATTGAGAAAAATTTACTAAACGCTACAGTGAAATATCCTATTAACAGAGTGCAGATCAAACTATATACGGTTCCTGCAGGGTTGGCATCGAAGCAGATAGAAAACATTGCCCTGGGAAATCTCCTAAAAGGATATTAATCGGCTTGCAGGACCACGCTTCGGTGAATGGAAAAATAAAAAGAGTGCCTTTAAATTCGAGAATTTCGGACTTAAAAATATAACTCTATACGTTAATGGCACTGCTTTGGGTGGAACAATGGGTACGGACTATTCATCAGACGCTGTGTTACCTCTTTGTGCCAGAGCCTATAGTAATCTGACCCATATTGCAGGTGATTGTGATGAGCTTGGTAATGGGGTAACGCAGGAAGAATCATTGATCAATTTAACCTTTATCCGTTTGACATTACACCTGACTTATCTGCTAGCGTAAATACCCATTTAACACCACAGCAGAGCGGTAACATCTCAGTGCGGCTGGAATTCGCCAAGCCTATAGACGCTCCTATTAGTGTACTAGTATATCTCGAATCGCAAGCCCTAATAGAAGTAGATAGATTTAGAAGCGTTATCACTGACTTTTAAAATGGATGCTAATACACTCAGAAAGTAATGGAGCGAGTCACACGTTCCAAATTTATCGGCGTGTTTGCGAAGAATGAAACATTGAGTTTGCCAAGTACGCGAGAATGCGGTAGTCTTATTGTGAACACAGACATCATCGGTAATGAAGGGATTCACTGGATCGCTGTCTATTTAAAAATAGACAGCGCTGCCTGACTATTTGATTCACTCGGTACTCAACCCTGGAGTGACCCTATATTGTAAAATTTCTCGCTCAGTTACATATTCCCGAAGTTGTATGGAACCATTTCGTATGCAGGGATATTTACTAATGTTGCGGAATGTACTGTGTCTCATTCTCATGCATATGTCAAATGATAAAGAATTTATAAATTTTTTAAATTTATTTGACCGTGTCACACTCACCAAAACGATGAAATTGTATGCAGACAGATAAAAAACGTTTTCCAATGTACGTACTCGTTGTATATTATAATGTTTTTGTTCGTATATTTGTAACGGTATATTCGTTTATTGTACTGATTTCTTTCATTTAATAAATTTATGAAAATATATTGTGTCTTCTTATCCCAAAAAGATCGAAAAACACTTACATTATTTCGGTGTGACATTGTTGACTGATCAGTATACCCTCCCTATTCCGAGATTCTTCAAAAGATTGTATAACTCGTGTCAAATCCTCATCGGACCTTAAAGGAATAATGCTTTTAAAACATATACAGAGTATACAGACAGACAGATCCCCATTATGTGAAGATATCTTTGGTTCGAGGAGTGAACGCCATAAAAATTTCGATTTTAGCATAATGGGGAAATAACACTGATTGACATTTTTGGCGAGTATCTATTTGACGAGATACTACAACTCTCCATATATATATAAAATTCTAATTATAGACACTTACATTTCTATGGTAGTCCCTTGCGTCGGGTTGTAAGGAGCGTCACTGCAAATATCTTCTACGGTTTGCGTTGAAAATAATTCGCCACAATCAGTCGCATTGAAAAGACTAATTGTGGTTAATGCTGCAGTATCACGTTCTTCATACAAGTCTGGGGAGACGTACAGGTCCATGGTGGAGGATGTGTGACACTGCTGACTGATCAGTATATCATCCATATTCCGAGGTTCTTCAAAAGATTGTATAATACGTGTCAAATCCTCATCGGACCTTAAAGGAATAATGCTTTTAAAACATATACAGAGTATACAGACAGATCCCCATTATGTGAAGATATCTTTGGTTCGATTACCAATTTCGATTTTA